>JAVDOI010000004.1:5299025-5716525 GCA_032191485.1 Leptoclinus maculatus
GAAGTCAAACTACAACCTGTTTGTTTTCGCACACGCACACGTACACGCACAGAGTCTCTTTTGAAGTGTATTAAGATGGCAGACGTCTCCTCCCTCAGGTGATACAGCTGTCCTTGAGAGGAGGATGAATCTCTCTTTCCGTTCTCTCTCTGGCCTTGTTTTCTGCAGTTTGTACTGTACTTGTTTCCGTGCCGTCCTCGGGCTCCACCAGAGTCCGGATCAGACTGCATGATATCAGCCTGTTAAAGGCCTCGGCCCGACAGTCGCACAGCTTTTTATCTTCCTTTCCGACAACGGTTACAGCATTTGGAATGTGTCCCCACGTACCGGCAACAAGATTAGCTCGGTAGAAGTGTTTGGATGTCGGTGTCTCTCTGTTGGATCCTGAAATATCTCTAATGAAATTTGGATTAGACACTCGCGTTCCCCAGAGGATGAATCCTACTGACCTAATTGATCCCCTGAAGTTTCCTTTGGAAGTGAAATGTCTCAACAACATGTTGAACTTTGGTGATCCACTGCCTTCTCGTCTAGCGCCATCAGCAGCTCTGCATTTCCAACAGTGTGCTGCTGCTCGATGATGTATTTTTGCAGGCCAACCCTTAGCACCAAACAATGTTTTTTTTCCATTGGATTTTGGCTTATTGCAGAAAGAAATAAGCTCTCTGGCAGAAACAAGTTCATGGTACTTACACGTTTTGATAATCTTCGCAAAGGCGAACTAGTCGACGTGATGCCGTTTTTTAGTCTCATTAAGCCACTTGTTAGCAACTGCCTTTTGTGAGACATTTACAAGCTTTAAAATTCACAAAAGAGGTGTTCATTGACATATTTCATAATGTTGAACAACTCATTAAAATCTCTTCAGCTTGTGTTAACCACAGACCTTATTTCAGGCATCTAACTGAAAATAAACATAAAAGAACCGATTTACTTTGAGACAAGGGAACCGGAAGAGCAAAATGCTGACTGGTTTTAGGACTCGTTCCTGCACCACTCTACGTTGGTTTACTTGCGTATGTTAGTTTAGTTTTCTTCATAATAACGGTAATAAGTCGTCCATCTGTCATATATTTGACAGGACGGATACGTTGCTGCTTCTTTTTTTAGGGCAGCTGTTTACATAAACTGCTAACACGGAGAAGAGAAGGTTAAATAATGTCGGTGCCATCAGGTGGAGCACATCACCTCTGTACACGCTGTGAAAGACAGTCAGCTCTGATTGGCCGAGGTCCAACTCATAGAGTGTCATGTCCCTGAGCCAATCACAGCAAGAGTTAATGACTGTGATTGACTAATCTGACTTCAGACATCATGTAGTTTAATCACAGGATTAAGATGGAGACGTCTGTCCAGCACTTTGGTCCAGACTAAAGTATCTACTTTGGATAGATTGTGATGAAATGAGGTTGACACATTCATGTTCCCCCCCATGCACAAGTAATGACACTGTCAGCTGTACGTTGTGTTTACTGCTAATTAGCACTTGCATGCTGACACCTGAAGCTAAGATGGTGAACATGGTCAATATTATTACTCAACGTGAACCACAGTGTCTGATGTAAAAGTCCTCAGAGGATGATCCCTTCACCGTAATTCCCACTTACATCTCATTATTTAATGCCCAGATTGCCACGAAACTTCCTGATTTTATTCCTGCTCCTCAGAGGATACACCTGTTATATTTTAATGACACTTTGAGCTTTACTTTAGCGCCACCCTCAGGACAATCTTTACAAGTTCAACTTCACTTCTGGCAACGCTCTAAGAAAAGATAAATCAGAAGGTCTCTAACGTACATTTTTAGTCCTACTGCTAATGTATTGAGGCTTAAATTGGTGACTTCTTTAATCTTCAATGTCAGTCCACTTTCTTTTTGGAACCGTAAGAATATAAATCTATAATTCACAGTACATTACAAAGTTAATTAAATCGGATGAAACTTAATGGAGCCTTTGGGGAAACTGGGTCGTCCCAGCAGCAGAAGACCGTGACAGGACACAAAGAGACAAACAGCATAAAAATAGACCGAGTCACAAACATCACATACAGATTTTAATACAACTGTGACTGTACATGTAGGGAGGAAGATGGATATAAAAAAACTGTGTTCTGTTCTTAAGTACTGAACTCAAGTACACATTTGAGGTACTTGTACTTTACTTGAGTATTTCCATTTAAAACAACTTTACACTTTTACTCCACTACATCTCAAGGATACATTTACTCCACTACATCTCAAGGATACATTTACTCCACTACATCTCAAAGAATACATTTACTCCACTACATCCTCTTGTCCAGTGAAAACCACAGATCTCCAGATGTGTTGATGTTGGATGTTTGTGATAAATTGAAGGATGAGGTTTTCCTTTTTGAAAATGAGAAAATTCTCCCCCTCTTTAGGCCATGTCTACACTTGTACAGATATTTTGTAAAACGGATATCTTCCTCTACGTTTTGTACCTTCGTCCACACGCGAACAGTGTTTTAGGTCATTGAAACGTATATTTAAAAAAAAAAATGCCTTTTAAGGTGTAGATTTTTTTTAAAGTTTGGATACTTTGTATCTGTGTGGACATACAGGTATATACGGGAGCATTTGGGAAACCATGACGTCTTAACGCAACAGATTGTTTCACGTCAACAACAACCAGTGAAGATCAGTTAAACAGACCTGAGGTAAACCACGGAGCTCCAAGCACAGCAACACCACTTTGACGTGTCAACGTTTACTTGGGCTTTCTTAGCCTTGTTATTGTAAAGTGACGCAAAGCAGCAACTCCAGTTGGTCGTTCGTCCACACACCAGTCAAATCTAGTTTTTGTGGCACCAAAATATCAAGTATGTATATATAAATATATAATTGGTTTGCGATTGTTGGAAAATAAGCTCACTGAGCATGCTCAGAATCTTCTTCTCTGCCATTTGAGGAATCGTTGACGTGGCCTCTACAGCCACCTACTGGCCCAGCGAGCGCTTGGAGGTATTTTCGCATTCTAGTGTGGACGGAGATATTCTGTGAAACGAAGGTGGCCTGGACAGAATCTTATTTTAAAACTTAGAGGAAAATATCCATTTAAAGAAATATCTGTACACGTGTAGACAGGTGTAGACACGGCCTTAATAAACTATTTGAAAGCGTCTTGGATCATCTGGAAAATGACACTGTTTCTTATCATAGGAACCAGCGCCATAGCATTGATTAGTTGATCAACTGAACCGCAGTGTATCCGCTACCGGTGGCAGTCACGCACATCACAACAAACAGGAGATGTTAAACATGTAGCAACGTATTAGTCCTGCATCCTCCACAGAACGGGAAGACGCTCAGCTAAAAGCTCACGATAACCCTTTTTAACTAAACAAAACACATTTCCAACACCAAGCAGCTCAATGAGCACACAGCAAAAACACAGATTCCAGCGGATTAAGTCTTATCTTACAACCACAACTCTTTGAACTAGCTGCCGAGGAAGAGAAGAAATGAACCTCACTTTATTCAGCCATCACCATCAATCACGTCTGTTTTGTGATCAAAGGTTGTGTTCAAGGGCAGATCAACGCTGCTAATGGCTACTCCAATGTCTGAATCATTTCTGGGTCCATTCCAGCCATCTGTACTCATTTACATGGAGGAGAGGTACAAAGTTAGAGTAAATGTCCTTCACCTTAATTGACCAGAATCATTAATAGTAAAATATTTCCACTTTTTATGGTTCCACAAAGCTGTTTTTTTATTCTGCTGTCTTCAGATTGACACGCTATAGTGAGTGACGTTTAAGTGAAGCATCTTTATATAATCTTATATAATATATCTTATTTTTAAATCACTACCAGACAGATTAGCATTTTTTTTAACCAAACGTCTCGCACACAAACACACACTCAGTGTTGCTGCTGCTACAGCATGAGACCGCCTTTTATTCCTCAGAGACTCCTCTTTTCCTCTTCTTCTGTTTTTACCCCCACCTCTCCTCGCTCCGGTGTCCCCCCCGCTCTGGTTTTAACTGCAGTGTTTTATCTGCAGTATCTCTCCATAAAACTGTCGAGCTGCAGGTTTCAGCTTCCATTCAGAAAATGAATTTACATTCAGAGTCACATCTGCCTCATATTTTACATGTTAATGCAGTTTTTCCCATATTCTCGTCAATCCACAGACCCTCTTATCTTCAGAGCCTCCAATAAGGTCAACACAAAAAGCTTAATTTTCTACTAAGCGAGCACCCATCAGGGCAACAGTTATGTGTTTTATCCTCTTCTGCGGGAAATAATGCACCGCAGCTCCGCTTTCTGCCAACACCAGCACATTGTGTAAAAGTGCACAGTAAGCATTAAACAGTCAAATTTCAATCCAGCACTGTTTATCTGATTGGTCCTTAGGCTGCAGGGCATTAATAGTGAAGGTGAAGGGACACATTTTCTATTTTAGTTAGTTGTATTTCTTCAGCTGGAGCTGGATAATAACTCACTGAATACCTGCCTACAATGTTCTTTTTTCAGAATTGACCCTTCGTTAAGCCCCGCCCCCCATGACGCCTACACTGTCACTAACTGCACTACCGGAATTAATCTAATTTTTGGAAAAAGTGATTTGAGAGAGAGAGGCAGACAGAAGTGTCTGCAGGATATATCCAGGATATCAAGCTGATTCAGCAGTGAAAACAGGTTCAAAAGATAAAGATAGAAGCTAGAGCTACAGATCACAGTGTAAAAGTCAACCACCACTCTGCTAATGTTAGCGTCACAGGTTTTTACGTAACATAACATTTTAGAAACGTATCTCATTTCAACCTCTCCGGGTATCACTATTACACAACGTTTAACCATGACGAACTCCATTAAATCCGCTAAACCAGCCTGAAAATGATGCAAATGTCAAACCATTGCATAAGAGTCTGTGAAGCAGAGTTGTGGGACTCTGGTCTCTCTAGCTAGACAGCTGGGTAGAAATTACCAAAATAAATGAGTCATATCTGTGGTTTTAACAACTTTGTTATAATTCAGATTCCATCCTTATTTTTCTTTGTCAGTGCACTTTTTATGTCCTCTTTAAACAAATGTAAGTTTACGTTTTCCTTACAAGTGACCTCTTAGTGACTGTTGTGTGAATAATGATAATGTTCTCTGTCAGTTGCAAAGCAAGAAGTAGCCTGACGTTGTTATTGCGCCACAGAAACCCTTAAGATATGAGCTTAAAGTGGGTGGATGGGTCACCAGAGTCTTGGTCTGGTACGAGGTGGTTGGAGGATCCTTGGGTCTTTGACGGGTACTTTTAGTCCTTAAGAGCTCCATAGATATGAATGAGGGGGGCCTTGATGAAGAGGGTCTCTGGACGCATCAGGACGTAAAGGGCAAAAATATAGATACTTTAGAAGGAGGTTCCAGACATCCTCCTCCAGGAGTCTAGGGTATCTTAAGGAGCTGCTTTGTATTGTTGTAAGGGTTGGTAATGTCCTAAATGTCCATGGCTTGAAGGAAAAGGATGCAGGAATCCTTGAAGAGAGGTTATTAATTGTTCTTGATGGGTACCTGCAGCCTTTAACAAAGTTGAAGCGATAGCTAAAGATGCTCTAGGAGTCTAGAGGTTTTTGAGGAGGGTCCTGGAGTCCTATGGCTATCCCTGTTATACCCAAGGAGGTTCCAGCAGACCACAGTTCATTTCCTGTCTATTACCAGCAGTCAACGTTGGTTTCTTTTAACCATGTCCACTTTCTTTCTCTCACTTAACCAAGTAGTTTGCGCCCCACAGCTACCAAAGCTGAAGTAGCACTCTGTAGCTCTTCCTTGCCTCCAACGACGTCACTGTCAGGTCACTGGATGAAGGTGGAACAACAGATTTAACAGCTGCGCGCCCACAGAGATGCAGAGAGCATTGGGAAGAACTGCAGGTGTTTTCCACACTATATCCCTACCTCAGAAAGATGGAGAAAAGGTCTGCAAATGTTACCTTTTTAAATGACACCCTTCTTAATTGTGACCTCCCAGTTCAAGTGCTGCACTGTAACCTGGTCTGCTTGGACAGATTTCAGTGAATCTAAATTAAGTTAGTGGAGAAAAGCCCAGTCTGTCACTCTGCCCACTGCTGCTGGAGACCAGATCATCACAGACCGACTTCCATCCGGCTGCCCAAACAACAGCAGGAGATTATACCGTGCGTGTGCGTGTGCGTGTGCGTGTGTAAATTATCTTAATTGAGGCTGCCTGGTCCCCTCAGATGCTGTGATGGTTTGGATTTGTTTGATTTGTGAGTCATGTCAAGACTGAGGGGAGACGTGCTGGTCTGAATATTGATGAGGGGACGAGTTGAATTGCCGTATGCCTTTCTGTGTGTGTGTGGGGGGGGGGGGGGGGGTGCACGTTCTAACTCTAGATTGAGTGTGTGTCCTTGAGTGTGTCTTGCAAATTCACACAGGCATTTATTTTGTGTGTGTGTTTGTTGTGCCTGTTGGATCAATAAGCTATCATAACAGAACAGTTGGCTGCCTGCAACAGCTCCCCATAGACTGCCAGAGCACAACACGCTGTTCTGAATTAATGTGTGTGTACGTGTGTGTGTTGATGCAGATTAGCCTCCATCTCTGTTTCCTGTCCTCATCTATCGTCCACCCTCCTCTTTGATTGCTGCAACATCCATGCACACACACACACACACACACACACAGTCAACATGTCTGTATTGAGTGGATCGTTTATAGCTTTCGTGTGCTAAATATGCAAATCTTCAAAGCAATGGTTTTTAAAGCAGGGACCCAGGGTCTTTGGTCCTTGAGGGGGTTCCGTGGAAATTCCAGGAGGTTCTTGGAGTCCTTACAGAGGTCAACAATCATTCTTGAGGGGTCTCGGACGAGGTCACAGGCATCCTTGAAGGTGTTCTAGGTTGTGTTGAAGGATGTTTCAGAGATAACTAAAGGTGTTAAAGGTTTATGACGGGTTCCATCATCCAGAGGTCCCAGAAGGGACCCCCTGTTACTCATGAGGTGGTTCTAACGGTATACTAAAGTTTTAAGGGGTATAATAGAGGTGTTTAAAAACGTTGTGGGCCTCCTTGAGAGGATTGGAACTTTCAGGAGCTACAGGAGTCCCTGAGGGGGTTCCAGGGACATTTCAGGAGGTCCTTCTTGAGGAGGTTGAAAGGGGGCTATGAGGAGGATTCATAAGTCTTGGACAAGGCCACCGGCATTCCTTTAAGAGGTTCCAGGTTGTCCCAATGGAGGTTTCGGATATAACTAAAGATGTTAATGGTTTAAGGAGGATCCAGACATTCCACAACGGTCCCCCTATTATTCCTTAGGTGGTTCTAAGGATGTAATGAAAGTTTAAGGGGGGACATAGGTGTTAAGGGAGCTTGCAGACATCCTTGAGATTGTTGAGTGGTCTGACGATGCAAATCTTTAAAGCAATAGCGTTTAAAGCAGAGACCCATGGTCTTTGAGAAGCTCCAGCAGTCCTTGGGGGGGTGCAGGTGAAATTTCAGGAGGTTCTTGGGTCCAATCATTCTTGAGGAGGTTGAAGGGGGCTGTGAGGAGGATGCATAAGTATTTGACAAGGCCACAGGAATCCTTGACGATGTTTGAGGTTGTCCTGAATGAGGTTTCAGCAATAACTTAAGATGTTATAGGTTTTTGAGGAGGATCCAGGGGTCCCAGTAGGGCCCCCCTGCTACTCGTGAGGTGGTTCTAAAAGATGTGTTCACACTAAATGCAAAGCAAACTTTTTGCATGGCGTGATTACCTACAAAGTCAATGTCCTTCGCACGAGTTTAAAAAATAATATTGCAGCTGAGAGCTCTACGATAATAGCTCCTATTAGTATAGAGACTAGATGACCTTGTTTTGTGTTGATGGAGCAGCTACAATGTTAGCATTGTCTAGCACCAGTGGATCCGAACTCATTCAGAAAACAATCATTTTCAAAGTTGTTTGCTTGTCGTCTAGCGGACAGACCTAACAAAGTCTATTTATAATACGTGATGTTTCTGAATATTGTTGTTGCATTAACGTGTATGTTGCATTTGACTTTTTAAGTAAGATTACGGTTGTGCTAATTTCAACTCCTTCATACCCTGTTGGCCGGTTTAATCTACAGCAATGCATCATATTCTATCAGATCATCATATGTTTGTGACGTCTCTGTCCTGTGAGAACCACGTATCTCTACAAAGAGAAACGGCTGTTTTCAGCTTTGTGCAGATGCATTTTCCAGCTGATACTTTATTCAGCTAAAGAAACACATACAGGAACACTTCATCCTTCATTTTTTCACAAACATTCAACACAGGGTTTCCCTGGACAGGAAGGGGATGAATAACTATAATATGGAAAGTAAATACAGCTTTCAGACAAGTGTAGTGGAGTAAAAAGTAGAATATTAAAAGTATAAAGTTGCATAAAATGGAAATACTCAAGTAAAGTACAAGTACCTTGAATTTGTACTTAAGCACAGTACTTATCACAGTACACAGCATTATCTACCACTGGCTGTGCTCCCAGATCGTAGACATTAGCTGTGTGAGTGCAGTGTTATTATTACCAATAGAAATAATGGTTGGAACTCCAAAAGACCAAATTCGTCATGACACGGAATCATCCTTTGAGGTCAAGTAAGTGTTCATTGATGAAAACAAATTGCATTTGTAGATGTATCCCTCTTTACGAGGCAGTAATAAATCTGTAAGTTTCCATTCCAGAGGGGGGTTTCGCTTAGAGTGAGGAGGAAACCGATTTGGATGGATAGAGAGAGAGAGAGAGAAACTGATAGAGAGAAAGGGGGGATAAGGGGCAGCAGCAGCAGGAGGAGGAGGAGGAGGAGGAGGAGGGTAAGGAGAGTAAGGAGAGAGAGTAAGCTGATGATGCGAGAGAGAGAGGCAGAGAGTACTAGAGGAGAGAGCGAGCGGGAGAGAGAGTCGGGGTGATAGAGAGAGTAATCGAGGTTGGAGTGTGTAACGGAGCTGTTCGTCGCTCGCCGTCTTCCTTTAACAGCAGCCGGCTCTCACACACACACACACACACACCACACGCACATCTCGATTTCTGGATATCAAAGCAGCGAAACCTGAAGACGACACACACACACACACACACACACACACACACACACACACTCTCAGCCCTACATGTGGATTTATCTTGGTGTGTGTGAAGACTGAAGTATGGACGATGTTGCCGACGGGTTAGTACGCTCTCTTCTGACTGTGTGTGTGTGTGTGTGTGTGTGTGTGTGTGTGTGTGTGTTTTATGTGTGATGTGTGATGTGTCGGTCACGGCTTTGAAGAACAGCTGAGTTTTGAGATGGCTGTGTGTGTGTGTGTTCACGTTTACCATGTTCCTGTCTGTATATTGAGTCCAGGTAGAGGTCACCTTTAACCTGTCTGCATGTCTCACTGCAACAGACAGAAACAGGTGGGTACACACTTTTCATGCTGCATTGTGGCACGTGTGTGCATGCACGTGTGTGTGTGTGTGTGTGTGTGTGTGTGTGTAAGTGTGTAGCTTGTGATGACTGGCGCAGAAAGACTTGGCGGCCCCCCTCAGGTGATGCTGCATCACTCATTCACACACATACATGTTGTACGTCTTTCTCTGTAAGTCTTCTTGTTTCTGTCAAGTAAAATATTACTCATTTACATTATTGAAAATAACAATGACCTCCATTTTCATAGAATGATTCAGTCATTGAAACAGGAATTTAGTAAATGTAGTGTAATGACAAGTAATAGAACATTTTAATTGAATATATATATATCTATATATATATATATATATATAAATATATAAATATATTTAGTTCTGTTTTTTCTTCTATTTAAAAAAAAATAATATTTTTTACAGAGAGAGAGAGAGAAGAGAGAAGTAAAAGTATTTTAATGTATACAAAAGACAAAGTGTACATAAACTTTCTTAAAGGAATATTATTTCCCTCGTTTATTCTGAATGTTTGGTGTGTTTAATCTGGATAGACACAACAGGAAACATCAATCCCAGCGACTGCAGTGCTGTTTGTGTTTTTTTCCACAACCTCGTATATCAATCCAGCCAATCATTTTCACAGCATGTGCTCCACGGACCCCTTTTTTTCTCAGCAGACATTTTGGCTCAGGTGTGATTTGACAACATTAAAACTGCTTGTGTCCCATTTACACTATGTGAGGTAATTCCAGGGTCCTGGTATTGTGTATGCTGTTTGACTGGCACGGCTTACTGGGACATTTAACGGAAGTGAGCCATATTTGATGAAGTTGGTTTCACCTGTGCTCTTCCTGCTATAAAAAAAAAAGTGAAAAATGCTGTTTCATAAAGGTCTATTGTGTGCCTCAAACATCCTTTAAACATTCGGGTGTCCCCTGTCATCTGCCATGTAAGTCTACACATGCAGAGCTCCTTCTCCCCAGCCATGCCCTCCAGGTCTTCCCTGGAGAATTGAGAGGCGTTCTGAGGTCAAACAAGTCCTCCGAGTACCACAGGTTCTGGGACTCGAGCCAGGTAGCTAGCTAGTACTGGTGTAACGGACCGTAGTTGCTCTGTGATCCGTAAGGCAGGAGGAGAACGAGTAACGTTGGCATCAACAAAACTACAACAAAATCCATTTGCATCGACTGATATGACTCGTCGACAATCGTAGCGGCAACAAAGCGAGATCGGGGCGTCTCTAAACGTCACATTGTCTTTCCTGCTGATCCGATCCGTGACTCAAAACAGTGATACAATTTGAACCGTGAGTTTTGTGAGCTGTTGCACTAGCAAGATAAAATAAGAGTAACCCTAGCTATGGTGGACAGCGAGGTCGGTCAGTGAATGGCGAGTTATTGACGGACTGAGTGCCGAGTGAAGAGTTGCTGCAGAAGGAAACGTGGTCAATAGACTTATGTGTTGTAGGGATGAGTTTACAGTGAAGTAGGCCTATTTCAGCAAACTGACTTCATTTATTGTACTCGCCAAAGTAGATTTTTACTTGCATTCGACTAGTGGCGAGTACTGATTTTAGACCCTGCGTCGAAGTGTTTTGTGATCTGACAATCAGCCTTCAAAAAATAAGCTATACAATGATTTAATGATACATATGTTATGGTTGAGGTTTGGTTCGTTTTGGGAAACATCAGGGTTTCGGTTAAAAGGAATAATCTGTTGAAGGTTAGGGAACGATCGAGGTCACGGTACGTTTCATGGAAAAAACCCAACGCTAACTCGCAGTCGGGAACAGGAAACGAACAGAGATCTCTTGTGTTGAAGTCCGATGTTTAGTTGACCCATTATCCCCATGGACCTGGTTCAGCTGTTGAAGGAACAGAAAACACACACACACAATGAATGTATTTTGTCCTTTCTATATGTCACTTGGCTCTAGATGGTGACATGAAAGGGCAGTGGAGACAGCCAGGCCTTTAACTTATACTGGAAGTAATACTGGTACTAAAATAGCACTGCTGCTGGTACTCTGTGTGTTTCTCAGCTCAGAAAATCTGCTGCTGCCTTCAGTCTGTTGTTGCTAACAACCTACACTGCCAACGACCAGTCGAGGCAGTGCGGGGTGTAGATTAATGCCACCTCCTCGGGGACCGTGCGTGTGCGTGTGTGTGCATGTGTGCGTGTGTGTGTGCGTGTGCGTGCAGCAGCAGCAGGCTAAGCTACTGTTGCATTGCAGTGACCTCCACGAGTTACTGCAGCACTGCCAGAGGATAACAGAGATTACTCTCTCTATACAGTCTTTTCTTTCTTTCTTTCCTTGCTTCCTTGCTTGCATCCTTCCCTCCTCCCTTGCACACCAAAAAACACCAAAAGCTGATATTTTCTGTAGGTCACTGACACAGTTTCCCCTCTCAATTTCCAAACTGTAAAATCCCTTCAATATGCGTCTGATCAGTTTCACCTGCAGAAATGAACAAAACAATTAGCTGTCACTGTGACTTGGAGCATGGGGAAAAGGTTTATTAAAAGCCTTTATTTAGCCGATGCAATAAAGGCACAGAGTGATTGTTTTCAGCGTCCAAATTGTAGCTTGTGTTATTGTGTCTACACATAAATTAGATTGTAGCAACACACACCAAACTCCTGCAGAGATTCAGACATTTTAAAGTAGATAACCCCACAGAGGGATTTCCGAGAGAAGCAGCAGGAACAGGAGAGTCCAATGGTTTGTGCTGCTGTTTTATTTCCTGAAGCTTTTCCACTTGAGTTTAGGCTTCAATCCTACACACACACACACACACACACACAAAAGCACACACACAGATAACCCATGCATGCTTCTGTCCCATTTCATCCTCCAGGGAACATTACTATTACTGCCAGTTACATTAGCAGCACAAACGCACTCTAAGTGTGCGTGTGCCAGATGTCCTAGCACTGAATATTAAATTAGGAGAAACACTGTCTGTCTCTCCGTCTGTCCGTCCCTTGTTGGAATGAATCAGCTGATAGATTTTGTTTCCACGGATCTCTAATTTTGTCAGTTTGTACCCCCCAGGTGTTCAGTGTCCTCAGCTGCTCCAGGTAGAGTTGAGCCTCCACAGTTTGAAATACAGTACTACAAACAAATGATGAGTTTATAGAATAGGATGCTTTGCTGTAGATTAGATTACCCAACAGTATATGAAGGGGTTCAAATCTGCACGACCTTGAACAGCTACAGCAGTAAAATGCAACATACGCATTTGTATTAGTAAAACACTGACGGGGAACATTTTGCTGCACAATCAATACTTTTACTTCATGTGCATTTTGTTGATAATACTTACATACTTTTACTTTAACTACTACGAGAAACTTTAATTCTGTGTTTATTTTGGCGGTCCCTGTGGACAAAAGTGGTTGTGTTTCCGAGTACCAGAGTCCCTTTAGAAAACCTCATTTTACTGCAGCAGAGGTCTGCCGGTCTGCCCCGGTCAGTACTGGTTCTGGTTCTCCCGTGCCTCCCTCCCCTCCAGCGGACCTTCAGCACCGTGGTGTCGGTGACCGGCGGAGCAGTGAGGCTCAGCTCAGCACGGAGCTCTCCTCCCTCCTTACTCATACAGGTTATATAAAGGCCTCTTTCATAACCAGTTAAAAGTTCCTCATTGTAACTTCAAGTATGTTTTTTGATGCAGGACTGTTACTTGTAGTGGAATGGTAAATGGACTGTACTTGTATAGCGCTTTTCTCGTCTTCCGACCACTCAAAGCGCTTTACCACTACTTGTCATTCACCCATTCACCCCCATTCATACACTGATGGTAGGGGCTGCCATACCCACAGCTACGGGAGCAATTTTGGGGTTAAGTGTCTTGCCCAAGGACACATCGACATGCGACCAGCGGAGCCGGGGATCGAACCGCCGATCCTTTGATTGAAAGACGACCTTGCTCTCCACTAAGCACAGTCGCTCCCGCTCTGGAATAATATCACAGTGTGGTATTTGTCCTTTTACTTGAGTAGAGACAGTTTGAAAAAAAAATGCTAAATGACGAACTGACTGAAGTAGTTTTGAAATCTTCCAATATTCTAACAGAGATTGTGTGAGTATGTGACAGACGGATGTGGGATTAATGGAAGTATGTTTAACCTTCACGAGAGCAAAGGCTTCGACGTTGAGGATTAATAGTATATCGGTAAAACGGGCTAATTTGCAAAAGAATTGCGCGGCGTTTGCTACTGCTAAACCAGCACAAATAATACAAAAGTTTCGAGGAATGCTTCTGCACCTCGTCGGTCAGGACCTTTAGCTTGTTGTGTCTACTGTGTTCTTGGCTCAAAGGCAACATTCATACACACATCCACATGGCTGTTTGCAATCACACGCAAAAAAAGGGGGCAAGTTTTACTCGGCTACAAAACATTATGGCCGTGTTTGCGCTGTAAAATCATGAGCGCAATATCATTTGTGAATCTGAAAAATGTGTTTTATCTTCAAAAGGTCTCTGACAAAAACAGGTTTTGGAAAAGACTTGTAGTCGAGCCTTTACGATACGATGATTTAGTCTGAGTGACTTATCCTTTTGTTTCTGTACTGTGAGCGTAAAACATAAAACACAGATATATGACAATGCTAACATGCTAATGTTTTGCAGGTATAATCTTTAGCGTGTTCAGCATCTTAGCTTAGCTGTAAACTAGCTAAATTAGCTGTAAACACAACGTACAGCTGAGGCTGATGGGAACGTCCTTAGATCTGCAGGTGTTTCGTCATAAACCAAAGTATCGGACACATTAAAATGTTGAACTGATGATGACGCTAGAAGAAAAGTCAGAGGATTATTTAAGTTATTACAATTCATCTTGAGAGGAAGATGAATGTGTGTGCACATTTCATCACAATCCGTCCAATAATAGTTGTTTTAAAGGCTAAAAATAATTGTTGAAGTTAAATTGAACAGGTCAAAAATAGAAAGACCAGAACGTCTAAACTGCTACGACCTCTGGATGAATTGAACGGCTTCTGTTGGTTATTTGTATGTCTTTCTGTACGTAGAAACGTCAACAGAGATTCATGTTAGTGTGTCCTTCAGTGTGTGTGTGTTTGTGTGATAAGTGAATCTAATAAGCGTCACTGCTCTCACCTTGTCCTCACCTTGTTCCTCTGTGCAGAGACATCATTTGACACACGCACACACACACACACACACACACACACACGTGTGTTTGTATCACTGTATTTGTGAGGACCCTCAAAGATGGTCCTCGTACACCTTAACGTTTTCTTTACTAAACCTGCCTCTAGAATTAACATTAAAACCAGGTGTTGGACTATATAAGAACAAAATACTTAGTGTTGAAGGTTATTCACATTAAACAACACATTTATTAAATACTAAATCCTATTTATTTCATAATACTGATGATCCAAATCCAACGTAGATTTTTGGTGCTTTTCTATTTGCCTTTTATTTATTTCAGAAAACTAAATAAACATTGATACAGAAAAAAACCAGCGCCACCAAAATCCTGTCTAGAGGAGCCGAGCTCCACGTAGCTCCTCGTATTTACAACCCTGGTTATACAGAAAATTTGGATCAAAACAGCAGTTCTACGTTGACCAAGCAGCTTTAGGAGGGAACAGTCTGGAAGCTATACACACACTCGCACGCGCGCACACACAGTATAGCTGTAACTGGAGGGAAGCTGTGCTGTATTCACAATGAACCGAATTCAGCAGGTGTGTGCGTGTGTGTGCTGATTTACTGTGACAGGTCACCTTGCTAGGAGCACATCAACACACTAGCATGGTTTCAAATTTCAGGGAAGGGCTGAGGGCAGTGTGTGTGTGTGTGTGTGTGTGTGTGTGTGTGTGTGTGTGTGTGTGTGTGTGTGTGTGTGTGTGTGTGTGTGTGTGTGTGTGTGTGTGTGTGTGTGTGTGTGTGTGTGTGTGTGTGTGTGTGTGTGTGTGTGTGTGTGTGTGTGTGTGTGTGTGTGTGTGTGTGTGTGTGTGTGTGTGTGTGTGTGTGTGTGTGGGTGGGTGGGTGGGTGGGTGGGTGGTTAGGTGTGCGACAGTTAACCCCCTGCGGGATATTTCAGAATGACAGTGTTCATCATAGTGTGACAGACAGACAGCACTGCAGTCAAACACACTGCAGGAGGTGTGCGTGCGTGCGCGGACGTGCTTTACACAGTCACATTGTGGGGACTTTCCTCCCTTTTTTGGGACAAATGGGAACAAAATGCACGTACCCATAAAACAAATCATAACATTTTAGGGTGAAGACTAAGGTTCAGGCTAAGATTAGGTTTAGGGTAAGGTTATGTTTAGACTGGTAGTGGTTATGGTTTTGGTTCGGCAAAGGCTCCAGGAAATGAATGTAAGTCAATGTAATGTCCCCAAAAGGTCTTGAAAACAGGACTGTATGTATATGCATGTACTCTCTAGTTTTCCCAGGAATAACATTTTTCTAGCTGATGACCTCCAAACGGGCTGTTTCCCTTTGGAAAGCTCTCGACTCTGATGTTTTAAGTCCTGTTCCTTACTGACAGATTTGTGTGTGTTATTTAGCAAACAGTCCACTCAGCCTCAAGGATCAGTTTTCCTGCAGACTGAGGGGCAGTGAAGACTCCAAACTGCAGAAAGAAGCCAGGCCTTATTTAAGATTTTCCCTGTTTTATATTGGATATGTCGGTGAGTTTGGGTGTAACGGTACTCAGGAGTCCTGGTTCGGTGTGAGTTTGGTGCAGCCAGAAAAACCCACAAATGCACAAGGATCTGTTTCTCTTCATTTATTTTGAACAGACAGTAGTGCAAGTTTCAAAGACAAAATCCTCTTGCTGGGGACTGAAGTAGCATTTTGCCCACTGGCAACTTCAGTTCACTTTTGTCATTATAAAAAAGGCTGACCCGCTAAAAATGTGGGCGGGCATAGAACGCCTGCCTAGTTGATAAAAGTTTCAGATTGATTGATGGATGGATGTCATGATGTTATTGGTTGAAGTTGGTTGCTAGCTTACGCAAGCAAACTTCATATTTTGTTTAACAGGAAGAGGAAGATGATTGGATTTTTAAATACAAAAGTGAAGAAATTTACTTTTATGTAAAAATTATTGCATATAAAGATGAAAAACATTCATCTCTAGAAAAGGGCAATTTAATATCACTAATATCAACTTAAATCTTTGAGCGGAGTACAGAAACTTCTGCCGCTTCACATGTCTTCTTTTAGGAGATTGCCACGACTAAATGTGCCCCAGCACAACATAGGATGCAAACATAGTTCCTATCCAGTGTAAATCCAAACAAGCATATTAAATAATGACACAAATAATAATTATGGCAGTTAAAATTACTAAAACATTACAATCAGTGTATGGCAAGCTACTTGCAAAGTGAAGTTAGCCGAACTATCAGTTACCAGACAATACATTTTATATCAATCGACAAATCAACTTATCGTTTAATAAAAAAAAAAATTCTTATTTATATATTCTTCATATGTTTTGTGTGTAAAAATCTTAATTTGCAAAGTAACTAAATGTAGTGAAGTATAGAGTGGCACGAAAAGAAAAGACTCAAAGTAGTACTGAGGTACAACACTTGAGTACATTTACCATGCTTTATTCACCCAAACGTTTTTAGCGATGTCGTCTACTTGTCAAAATATAGTCATTAACTCTCTCAAGCTTGAAACAGCGAAATCCATTTCTTGTAAGGAGCCCCCCCCCCCCTAAATATCACTGCACATACTTTCACATTTTCTCATACCCAGGCCTCGAGGGGAAGAGACTGAGGAATTTATGGATTGTTTGTGGAAAGCATCTGACGAATAGCCAAAACATTTGGGAGAATCAGCATTAAGTGTTGAGTTTCCAAAAAAGGTCTCAGTAGAATTGATCAAAATTAATTGGCGAATGAAATCAGCGTTGTTGTTAATGTTTTGAGCAGCTCACCGTTTTTCCTCCAGGTGTATTATTTTACACTCGTCATCGGTGCAGCAGAATGGCTTCCAATAGATTTTGGACTCACAGTTCTGCTCCACAGGAGAATAGGAGCTCCATCAGCCTTCTGCTACACAGACGGTAACTCAGTAATTATTGGTTTTAGTCTCTTTAGTGGGTTTGTTTCGGATAGAGAAAAGGCAAAATAATATCCTGTCAGAGTGAAATGAATCTCGGCTTCATCTAGAATTAAGTACAAACATTAAACTCTACATGATAAATGTGACACACCTCCTTCATCAGTGCTGTAGATGTGTCCTTCGTCCGCCTTCATTCAGTTGTTCTCCCTCCTGAGACACACTAACACCTGAACACACACACACACAGTTAGCGGTATCGCTAAAACAGTTAATAGCCCATTCAACTGTAAATGCACGCACATGTTTGCTTTCTGTGCTGCTAAAACGATTACGCTTTCATTAAATTAAGCAGAAAGTGTCTGTGTGCGAAGGTTGAACACCTCAAACTAACTTGTTTACAACAGAAAACAACAAGACTGTTGAAATGAAATTCAATTACAATGAATACTTAAAAAGCCTCAACTGTAATTTAGCATGTTTTATGTTATTGATTCATCTTTGAATCCTGTTTACTTCACTTCTGTTTTTTAGAATTAGATTTTTTTTTCCCTCCCGGGGAAAGTCACAGATGAGGTCCTTTGATTGATACGTGTTGCAGTTTATGCTAACGTTGATTTAACACAAGTCATTCATTTTAAAGCTTAATTAATATACGTCAATAGTAAGTTTGATGCTTGCACAAAACCAAGCAGGTAGCAGTAAATATTTGTGATCCTGTTCTTGGAAAACCAAAGACGTAACTCTGTGCGATGGGACAAAAACCCCAAACGTTCAGTTCTATATAGCGGAAGTCTGAGGTCCCAGTAAAATAAATGATGATGTTCATGTTACATGTAACTTAAAGTGAAGTGCTGACAACATCAGATCTGTGTGGAGCGATAGAGAGACTGTAACCTTCCTCACATCGATACATGAAACAAACAGACATGTCATATTTCCATCATCTTCTCCACATGGTTTTCCATCATTTGAGCTCTGACTGAAGCTCTCTTAAAGAGTAAACTAAACCTGATTCAGGTCCTAATCTAGACATTTTAGTGCAAAGTATTTAAATTCTACATATTGTGCTATAAATATACATAGCAACTGCACTCTACTGGTTGAAACACAGCTATTGCAATTAGATTTTGCTATTGGCTGATCTGGTCCGTTTTATCACCAATCCCCCTCCTACATAACCAACGTCTCCCGACTCAGCAGACTGTGAAGAGAGGAGGTTTTTATTGTACTATTAGCATCAATTATTTCAGTGTAACCTTATAGTTAGTTGGGTGTTTATAGTATTTAGTAGGATAGTTTGCGATTTTAAACTGTTGTTCGGTGGTTTCCTGTGGTTTAGCTTTAGCTCGTAGTTCAACATAGTGTGTTTTAGATATTTCTTTGATTCAGTGTTTGTTAGCTAGTGGCAGGAATTTCCGGGGTAGAGGCACTTCAGGCACAACTGTGCCGTTTAGTTGTACTGCATTCACATGGAATCAGGCAGACGATGGGATAACCGTATATCATGTTTAGGTCAAAAGGAGGATAGTAAAATGATGTGAGGCCATCAGGGAATACTGACTACAGTAGTATTACAATCCAAAGTTAAAATAGTTACCGTCCGTATTTGTTTATGGCCCTGTCACACTATTGCATATCGTACTAGCGTATGAAAAATATCACTCATACGCTGGTATACAGTGACATACGCTAGGGGTGCGTTAGGCATAGGTTGTATACGTTTCAAGCACGGGGGCATACGCTGGCATACGGCGAGGCAGAAAAGTTTTTTTAAGCATGCTTAAAAATGTTGTGCGTGTGCGGACGTATGGTTTATACGCTAAGCATACGCTCGGCATACGCTGAATACACGAGAGTTACTTCAGAGGTATGTTACTCATAGGTGGAGTACGCTGGTCATACGCTGGCATGAAGGTGTACCGTACAGCTAGCGTATTGATAGCGCATGAGTCACGTACTTCTAACGTATGCCTGACGAATGAGTAACATATTTAACTTAAAACTAGCGTTTGATTGACGTATGGCCAGCGTACTGCCAGCGTTTTGAGAAAGTGTATATATAGGCTCTCATTTCGAGCTCTTCTTCAGTTCTTCGTGGACCTACAACGAGAGAGGATGGAGGTAGCTCTTCTCCAACACGCTTGCGCAGTTCGTACGCTGGTCTCAAGCTGGCCATTCGCTGTCCATACGCTGGCGATACGCTACTCATACGCTACTCATACGCTTCTCATAGGTTCAATACGGTAAGTATACGAAACATTCTGTATTTTCAAGGTTTTTTTGTGCGTATGAAAGTTTTTTTGGGAATTTGCATACGCAACTCATACGTTGTTCTCATACGCAATAGTGTGACAGGGCCCTTACATTCACAATGATCATTCTGGAGGCGGGTCTTTAGAGGGAGGCCTGAAGGGCCGGGCTGTCATTGTTGCAAACCTGGAGACTTTCTTGCAAAATGTAGCAACTTTTGGAACTAGTGCTGCTTTCATTGGCTCTTTCAGGTGGATATCTTTTTTTCAAATCTAGCGTTCTCTTGCTAGTTTCTAATATTACCAACCCTAGCTTTAATTTTGCAATAGAATATGAGGAGAAAGCTGTATTTTATAGCTACAAGCGTTACTAGAATAATTAGATGATGTAATAGCAACAAAATGATTGTATTTAATATATTTCATTCTATCACCATAGCAACATATCGTCATGCAGGATTCGTTGTGCAGCTTCAGTTTCTTTCTAAATTACACAGATATGCAAAACACTTGAAAACTTGGAGACTGAAAACACACCACAATGAACCATGTGTCAGTCAGTGCCTTGCTCAAGGGAATGAAACACTCAACCCTGACTCTTGATGATTAGACCTGATGAGGCGCACACACACCTCTGGCTGCCTGCCTCTGTGTGTGCGTGTGCGTGTGTGTGTGCGTGTGTGTTGTCTCCATTAATCTCACTCAATGGTTCTCCACTGTGTCTCGCTCCATCGCTCGCTTTACATTTGTCATCATTATCTCTCTCTCTCTCTCTGTATCTTCATCATCTCACCTAACATGACATCTCATCTTCTGCTCCTCCTCTCATTCTGAAAAATAAAATCTTTACTGTGCTGATGATAACATGATGTGAAATACATTTTTAGTGATTTGAAAGTCATGTGCATTAGAAGTTCAACAAAATCCCTTATATATACAGTATATAAATATATACATATATATATATATAATATATATATACTGTATATATTTTCCTTATGTCTCATTATAACCAGCATTATAAGTACATCATCAGAGGTTCACCAGCGCCATTTCAATTCATGAATGTCTGCACCGGATTTCATGAATCGGAAAGACAAAACAGAGGCCTTGTCTCTGCATTGAGTACTTTTACTGTTTATACTTTAAGTACATTTTCCTGATTTGTGTTTGTTACATTTTCAATGCAGGACTTTTGCTTGTAAAATAGTATTTTTTAGGGCTGTGTATTGGCAAGCACCTCGCGATACCTATTGCGATACACGTGTCACGATACGATATATCACGATATATTGCGATACGATACATATTGCAATATATTGCCATTCCTTTTTTTTCTTTATGAAAATGTAAAAATAGAGCTTAAAATGCAACTTGTTGTGTACCACTTGGATAGTCTATTACGTACATCGCATTGATAACTTAGCAGACAGATTGCATCAAAACTACTTCAAAAGCTTTTTGTATTGCACATAGTCACTCAGCAGAGAACACACTAAACTGAAATGCATTTGGCATAAAAACATTATATGAAAATAAAGTATATTGTATTCTCATTGTATCACTGAAGCCTTTTTTACTAATTAGAATATACCATATTTTTCTCGCAATCCAATCACAGCATACAGTTATATTCCAGCATGTAAACATGTTCAAGTTGAAACCTTAAATACAAGTATGAACCTAAACACGAGCAAGATATGTCCCCTTTAAATAGAGAATCTGAAAAGTTCCTCCACCACTGCTGAACACTAAACAAGTTCATGTTCCATCATTCATCTGCCCTCTAAAGTGTACTGTCCCAACATTGATTTCTGCTGGCCCCGTAGAGCAATTTAGATTTATAGAAGTACATTTTAAAACCATATCTCCATATAAATGCTGTACGTGAGACTGTTGAGGAGTTGTGGTTTACATAGAAGCAGCTCTCGGCTGTTTATTCCCTCCTCCTTCAGTTTGAGGTGATTCACTTCATTCTGCCACTGAACTGGTTTATCTCTGTCCTGGGTGTGTCCACATAACAGCAGTGACCTTTAAATCCCCGATGTAAAGAAACACAAAACCCTTCTTATCTTCAGAGCAGCAGCTGTCCAGGAACAAAGAGACGTCGCCTCAGCGTCAGCTGTTTTATTTTTAGGAAAAGGTCAGAAACCATGTGATCTCTCAACTGAAGTTTGAGTTCGCCATTCATCTTCGCCGTGTTTGAGTTTGACTAGATGTGTTCTCAGACAGAACGACGGATAGCCTCTATCAGACCGAACGATGTGTTTTAAATCTCGCTTTTTATATTTCGCTCACGTTTCTGTTTGTTGTTTATTTCACGGACTGTTAAGCTGCATTTTGTTTGACACCAAATTAAATTAGACGATTGTCTCCTCTTCTCCCGCTGAGTCTCATCTTCCTCTCCTCCATTTGCTCTTTATCATCCCTCCCTCTTCTCTCTCTTATGCGATTACTTCCTCACCTCTTCTTTGCCTCTTAAATCCTCCTCTTCTTCCTCTTCACCCCATTATCTCTCTCATCTCCTTTCATTCAACTCAAGATGTTTGTACGATTACAGTGTTCGTTGTGGGAGGATTAAATGTGCTGTCCACTGACAATATAACTCTATATATCTCTTTATCTACAACTATATATTGATAAAAAATTAGAATTTTCTTTTGAGTTTCCTAATATACCTCAAGGCTTACGGAAATGGTGTTCATTAAACGCAGCTAAAAACCGGATTGTTGATATTAGATATTGATATTTAAATGCGATTGATGTATGGAGTAGGAATGCATCGATATTTCATATCAGACCGATACTGATTCATATAGCTGGATCGGGTATCGGTGACAACAGGGCTGAACAACTCACGTCAGTTCTATGTTTATATACGACATCAATTATATACTGGAATTTTAAGTCCTGTTTAAGTTTGAACAATGTGTCGCTGCATTTAAACGGTTTACACTTGAATTGTAATGATGTCAATTCTGAATATTGTTTACCAATTTGCTTGAAGGATTTATTATTTGAATAATTAATAACAATTCAGTACATTCATATGTATTTATTTGTCATATTTTGTTTTACAAAGGTAAGAAAGCAATGTTTAAGTCTAATGTATCGGTTGACACTCAAAGCCCAGGTATTGGTATCTGTATCGGAATAAAAAAATGTGGTGCATCCCTATTATGGAGTTAACGGCATAACATCATGCTGAGTACAATTTTGATCCAAGGCTGCATTTTTAGTTATTTGCATTATTAAAAATGTCAAACTGATTATGAATCAGGTTTTTTTTCTTACCTCCCAAACAGAACCAGGAAGTTCTGGCTTCACTTCTGCTCTCTGTTAACCCGACTCTTCTTCCTCCTCCTCCTGCAGAGCGTTGGTGTGAGCGTTATGGAGACCTGCAGGGGGAGCTGCTGTGCGTGGAGCTGGAGAAGGAGCGGCAGGGTTTGGGTCTCAGCCTGGCAGGAAACAGGGATCGTTCTCGCCTCAGCATCTTCGTGGTGGGACTCCATCCAGGGGGGCCGGCGGCTCGAGACGGACGCATCCGGGTCGGTGACGAGCTGTTGGAGGTGAGAACATCGATATGGCGGATCGCCCTAAAAGCTCGTACAGAAATTCATGTTCCCCAGAGGATGAATCCCTCTGACTTTGGTGATCCCCTGACTTTTCCTGTAGCGCCACCATGAGGTTAAGTTTTAAAGTGAAATATGTCAACAACTATTGGATGGATTGGGATGAAAAGTGGTTCAGTGTTCCCCTCAGGATGAATCCCATTAACTTTAGTGATCCTCTGATTGCTCATTTAGCACCATCATCAAGTCAACATTTTAATGTGTGCACACTTTGGTTCATTACTGCAAATGCTATAACGCTAAACTGTTAACATTATACGTGATGAACATCAGCATGTTAGCTTTGTCGTAGTGAGCATGTTAGGATGGTGAATTGTTTAACTTTAGGTAACGATGACAGCCTTACCGATGGTGCAGGTACACGTTTTATTCTTGTTGACTTGTCTTCAACATGAAGTCCTAAAAAAAATGTTGGTCATGATGATGGTAATCAAAATTGTATATTTTGGCCGCAACCACAGCATATTGCTCTCACATCATTTTACATTTTATTGCACCACATGCGTGTGAGGAGGTTTCAAATTAGTTTCTATAAATATTAAACAGAAACGCAGAGATCCTCTCTCGCTCTCTCGCTCTCGCTCGCTCGCTCGGCCTCCTCCTCATTACAGCAGTGTCAGAGGCTCCATGAAAAACTGTTGTTCAGCCGAGGAAAGCTTGGACAATTACACACTAAAACACACACTCACTACAACACACACTGCAACACAGAGATGGTTGCGTAGTTCAAAGGCACATTGGTGCATGAATCCATATACTGTAATACTGTAAGAGGGATGTGTGTGTGTGTGTGTGTGTGTGTGTGCTGGTAGCTTCTAACTTGCTGTAGTTTACGGCCTCACAGCTCAATGACCTCTCAATTACCGCCTATCTCAATTTTGTGTGTGTGTGTGTGTGTGTGTGTGTGTGTGTGTGTGTGTGTGTGTGTGTGTGTGTGTGTGTGTGTGTGTGTGTGTGTGTGTGTGTGTGTGTGTGTGTGTGTGTGTGTGTGTGTGTGTTGACCTTGGAGGTGTTAAGATGGAGTCATCAAACTGTCATCTGGAGTTACTGCAGGAAAATTGTCTGTGTGGTCAGATAAGAGTGTTATTCTGACACTAATATTATAATTATTAATTCCTTACTGTTTATGATAATTGATACATATTAAAAACGTGTATTGACTTTAATTTTCAAAATCAATAACTAATGATCACACAACGCCCTTCACCCCCTCAGCGATTATAATGTGATGATATTTCACTCTGCCTGAGACGTGTGTGCTTTCTTGTGATCGACAAGAATGTATCATCATATGTTTCTCAGAAATGAGGTTAATAATCAATATATCTCTGTTTTCATGTCAGATTAACAGCCAGATTCTCTATGGGCGGAGTCACCAGAACGCCTCGGCCATCATTAAGAGCGCCGTCCCCAAGGTGAAACTCATCCTGCTCAGGTAGGGCTGCAAGGCATGCTGGGAAACCGTTGAAAAAAGTAGGCCGACCAATCAGACGGCGGAGACTCTGCTCTTCCTGTATCATTCCTTCATGAACTTTAATCATGTTTTGAAAATAGTGCATTGTTTTCCATAAATACAAAATCTTCTACATTTTGAATACATGATCTAATTTTTTACTATTAAGTACAAAAGCTAAACTGCAAAATGCAACGATTGTTTAGGCTTCAAATCTCAACAAACTGTTTAAGCTGTTGATAAACTTTAAGTTTTAATATATTTGCATGGGACAAAGTAACCATTAAGATTCCTAATATGTGGTCAGTTTATCTAAATAACTCCTGTTTGGAAATTCGCTGTGATTGTTTTCACTCTGAACTTACAGTTGTGATTGAAGTGACATTAATTCATTAGCCCCGTTTGGGAAAAGCATTATCATTGCACCGACGCAATTAATTCAGCTATGTCTTGCATTGCGAAGTTTCGCAATTATTGTAGAATAATAAAACGCTTCGGACTCGGTTTTGCAAGATTTCTGCCGTAAAGATTTGAATCGGATGACGGATTAATGGTGCTGAATTTGAGACTGGGATTGAGACTCTATTGCCTCTGGACTGGAGATAACCAGTGGGGCACATTCAGACCAACAAAGCACAGAGAAGCCCGGATTACAACACACAGAGAGGGAGAGAGACGTCATTCTCTGCTCAGGTAGATGCTGTGCATTGTGAATGTATGGATTGTACTGAGCCGATACATTCACGCCCTGAACTATTATCCCATTCGTACATGATAAAAGGAATAAACTAAAACAAATCTAAGCACTTGAGAGGACACTCAGTAATATCAGACACATTGTTGTGACCCTGAAATGATCAAGATTGTTTGAGAACGGACGACATTAAATCCTTAACTAACAAAGTGAGATGTGAAAATGTGTGGGCTCTGCACGCTGTACCTATCGCTCTGCCGGGCCGGCTGCCCGCTGAGCAGAATATTAGAAAAATGCAAATACTAAAATCGCTCCAAAATCGCTCAGCTGGTCTTGGTTGTCTTTTCAGGATCTGAAGAAGGTCTCCAGCAAGAGTAAACGGGGAAAACGCTGACGGTTATTACAGCAGAATGATATGCGCAAGGCTCCACCGCTTGATGTGTGCTCTTGATACCCGAGTGTCCGAGTCAGCCAAGACTCTACTACTGTTAAAAACAATCCTTAACTTACTCTGCACTTGTATTTTGGCATGCTATTTTCACTGTTGGAAACGCAACACAAGTGACAAGAACCAGGAAGTATTTGAGCGACGTTGCTCCCCGCAGTTACCAAAGCTGGTTTTTCCGTGTTCCAAGAGGATACGGTAGAACAACAGATTTTGCAGCTGGCCACAGGGACACGGAGAACATCAGTGACAACTGCAGGCGTTTCTCACACCATATACCTTACTCTAATAAGGTTGAAAAATCAGCACATTTTCTTTAATGAGGATCCAGAGAGACACTGACTAAGCAGGTGGAGGCACTGGGGGAGGCACTGGGGGAGGCACTGGGGGAGGCAGTGATGTGTTTAGGGAGACAAGACGGACGTGAAGTGTTTCTTAAGCAGAAATTCTCTTTTCAATTAAAATGCTGCCATCACCATGAATCAAAAGCCAGTGAGGCCGAGCGGAGGAGTTTTCGTTTAACGTGGTCAGACGTTTCCTTTTCTTAGAGTATAATAGAGTTCACTGCCTTCTACACGGTGGCAATTGAGGGGAAAGTGTCTCATTCAGCCGGCAGAGAGCCGCGGGAGCTCCACCACCGACACTGTCTTCATTCCCTCTGTGACTTCTCTGCCATCAATTTCTCTGATTCTCTGGATTGGATAAAATTAAACTGTATTGATCTCCGTGCTTAAAGTGGGCCATGGCAGCAGCAGAGACTGCAGGGTTAGACGAGAATAGAACAAATCAGAGAGAGCTGGAAACAGGTAAAATCACTCCTCACAGAAGAAGCTACTGCCAAGTATCCTGAAAATAACTTCTTTATTGCATATGTGAAAGATATGGATCTGGGAAGACGTTAAACATTAGTTGTTGTAACTAAAGTGCAGAGGTTTTTCTCCTTTGTTTTGGTGTTTTTGGCGAAAAGCTCTTATTTACATAAGGCTTGAGAAAATCCAAGATGGTTTTGCGATCGAACCGACGGAGATATCTCAGCACAATCTCACAACCTCTTGGTTCCGTGTACAGGGACACAAATTGTCTGCTTTTTTTGTGTCGCTCACGGCAAAAATGTTGCCAATGCAAAGTCAATTAGGATACATGTGCATCCATGTGAGAAAGCAACAGCCAGAGCTAGTGACGTCGTATTTGATATCCAAAAAGATCACTTATGGTGGTTGGTAGAGGATGGATGGTACCAAGACCATGAGAACCACGACAAACAGTGTTCGACACCGCGTTGTGCTTTTATGGTTGTGCTTTTGTTGCCCAAACCTTACGAGTGGTTTTGTTGCCTAAAAAAACGTTTTGAACGACTCAAAGATGCGGACAGTTCCATGTCCATGTCCACAAAGCCAATCGATTGCATTTCGTGACTATTTCACAAACTGCCGCGAGACTGTGTTGAATATTTAAATGAAAGCCCAATAAATCTCATCTGAATTTTATCTTGAAATGACAAGTTTTAAAAAAGGGACTATGACTCAGGCTGTGACGTGTCACTGAGCTCTCACCGGAGCGCCTGTAGGACGTGATCTGATGCACTCAGACGTGTCCGCCCCTGAGAGCGTTTAGTTTGAGTCTCGTCTGACTCATAAGAGAACAGACGGGGACACTCTGCTGCAGACAACGGCCATCCGGAAACTTCAAAGTCCCAACTGAAACCCGTCTGTCTGATCCGAAAGCGGCAAGGCGGAGACAGAGCTCTGTGTTCGGCGTATAACAACCACAAAGCTCTCAGTTTCGCTGGATTTGCTCTTGATGAAAGCCGACAGAAGGGGGACAGTCCTTCACATTCAGTCCTTTTGAGACGGGAGAGAGGAGCTGAGGACGGGGACTCTGCAAAACAGATTAAACTCTGGTAGCCCTCCTCCTCCTCCTCCTCCTCCTCCTCAGCTGCAGGAATGAGCTTTCCGCTGCATGGATTGATTCACAGCTTTTGAAGCGAGCAGGTGTGATGTATTTTACAGAGGTCTCATTAAGACCAGAGCCTCGCACCGGTTCAGCCTCCCTGTCAGACAGGATTTAAAGTGCAGGCCGTCTTGGACTCTGGACTCTGCTGCCGAGAAGATAATCACACAAGAGTTTATCCCTCTTTTTATCTGCTGAGTTCCTCCTTGTTTTCATTCTCCGCAAAGGATGCTCTAGCAGGTGAATCTGAGTCGAAGATCACAGTCCTTCTCAGAGTCATAACACATATTGATATCATTCAGTGTGACTCGCACAGTAGGATATCATTATCGCCAACGTCCATCCAGAATATATGTCCATAAATCCACTTAAAAATCGTTAGTATTATCAGTGATAGTTGTGGGTCATGGGTACACACAGGAGCTGCTAATGAGTCTAATGAGATGGTTGGGCTGCTGTATGAAATTATGTGACAATGTAGCAAAATGCAACTGGTCTAAAGAAATGTAGCAGCCACCTCACCAATGGTAAAACTATTAACCATCACAAAAATGACAATTACCGACATTATAAGCCCCCATGTTCTGTACAGACACATTACAAACTAACACTAACAAAAAGTGACATTGGCACTCAGTGCTGGCAATTGTGCTACAATAATGCATAAAGTTGGCGGTTTGCAGGTCGGGCTAGGATGGTTGCTCTGCTCCGCTGCTCGCAAAAGTTGGATAAATATAATATCCAGTGCCTTGTTATTGGGCATCAACCTGGTCTTTACTCGTATTGTCAAAAGAATTGACAGCTGGGAGTATTGATATTAGCCATGTTCGTTGTTTATCATTGATCATTTTGGGGGGAGTGGCTTTGGAGGGAGGCCCGAAGAGACGGGCTGTCAGTGTTTTTGACTTTTGACAGCGACTTTGTAACTTTCTCGCTAGATTTAGCAACTTTTGGAGCTAGTGCTGCTAGCTAATTTCATTGAAAAAGACTTGGCAACACTGGGCTTCTTAAAAACTCTTTTTTTAAATTTCTGACAATTTGCATATCAGGTAAACCTACGTAAGGTCCTGAGGCAGAGGTTGGGAAAAGATGCTCTAGCGCCACCATCAGGACAACACTTTGACCATTCCCTTGTACGTTCCTGTGCACAGTACGGTATATATTTCTTCTTGTTCCACGCTCAGGACAAACTTTGCATTTGTATCTCCACTACTGACTTTAAGAGGAGATAAATCACCAGGATGTTATCTGCCTGTAATGAACCCTGCAGCCTCCGTAAGCTGAACATTTAAAACATCTGCCTCCTCAGTCTGACACATGGAGATGGATGAGTGTGTAAGTCAGAACTGCTACTAAAGACCTCCGTCACTCTGAGTGATGGGGCTGTTTGCTTTGTTCAGGCTCATGAGACGCCTCCATGTCAACATGAGACATAAATCACGTCGTTACGTCTGTTGTAGTTGTAGTTAGTTCATTTGTATGTGTACCTGTGGTGGAGGAAATATCAAGATCTTCTCTTAAAGTATTAGGGTTAATACCACATTGTGAAAATACTGTATTGTCAGTAAAAGTCCATGCATTTGAAATTTTTAGTAAAAGCATTAGCATAAAAATATACTGTAAGTACCAACAGTAAAAGTTATGCAGAATGGATCATTTCAGAATAATAAATATTATATTATTGGATTATATTTATTGATGCATTCATGCGTTCATTAATAAATGTAGTGGAGTACAAAGTACAATATTTGTCTCTGAGATGTAATGGCTTAGAAGTATAGAGTAGCATGAAATGGAATTACGCAAGTGAACTACAAGTACCTCAAACTGTACTTAAGTACAGTACTTGAGTAAATGTGCTCGGTTACATTCCACCACTGTAACCGACTTCATTCACCATTCATGTCTGTGAGGTGTTCGGTTGTATGTAGACGATGTTGTCATATACTTCAGGACTCATTAGAAGTTTACGAGTTAATAAAACAGTTACCGTCCAACTGTTCAGTCAGTCTGAGGAGTTGTGAGATGATTCATAGCGAGGATAAAAGAAAGAACTAAGTTCTGACACAAAACTGTGACCGTTCTGTAATCTTTGCTTTTTGTTAAATATTGAATAATTTGGGCCACAAACAGTTGTTGAAATTCAACCACATGAGAACTTTAGAGAGAAAATGTCTCATTAGTTGAACTGCTGACAACTCAGAGACATCTGAAACATGACAAGGAGACACAACTAGACGCTGCTTTATTGTAATAAATGGTGAAAAATTTGATGGGAAACCACTGATTTAATCTTTAGCAATATATTGTATTTTATAATTATATCGTGTTTGTTTTATGTAAAATCTTAATATGCATCTGCAAATTGAATATAACTGTAAAGTGTAGTATTAAAGTGCACTACTTCCCTCTGAAGTGTAGTGGAGTAGAAGTACAAAAACTAGAAATACTTAATAAGGTATAAAAACTTCACTTAATTACAGCATTTGAGTAAATGTACTTAATTACTTTTCATCACTGATTTTTGACTGTATTAAACCAGAGGATGATCTTTCTCTGGTCTAAACACCATAAAACTGTTTAATAACACTGTAGTCACTACCAGCGGATGTTGTGTTATAAGATCAGATATAACAAATTAAATATGTTGTCAGTGAATATTTTTAGTTTTGAGATTTGTCAGATACATCAATTAACAACATTTCCTCATGCTGATAAAAAGAACAGAGTCTGGTGTTACGTTTTCTTCAAAATGTATTACTATCAGTGTAATGTTCATGGAGAGAAAGTTGTCATTTTTGAGACCCAGAACTCTTAATACTATAAGTGTTTATTGATTTTTTTTTTTACCTCAGCATGAATATCTTCAAGCAGGGTACTTTTGTTGTGGTCAATAGTCTCTTTTCTTTTTCACAAATGAGCTTTTTGAACCTTTACCCGGCCTGCAGGTAGTGTTCACACTGCAGAGAAATGCCATGTTGATGCATCGGTACAGTTTATTGAACTCTGGCCGACTGAAGAGGACGTTTATTCTGCTTCATCCTCAGTTGTTCAGGTGGAGGTCACCGTGTCGTGTGATTAGATCTGGACAGAGAAGATGCGGTTCTTCCCGTGATTCCCTCTGAGACCGATTTCTTCAGGAAACCTTTCGTGTATGCTATCTCCCAGTTCACCAGACAGTTCTGACCATGTCGTGGTTTTTCTTTTCCCTGCCGGCCTGCTCTGATTGAATGCGTTCGGCGTGTCGGGGCCAGGAGGACACCGCCGCTCTCGCCGTGTTCCGCCAGGTGACAAAATCTCGTTATAGTCGTGTCCACGGGCCGCCGCTGAATGATTTATCTCCGATAAAGGTCGCCACGGCAATGAGCAATGGGATGTCGACGGGGGCAGGAGCGCATCGCCATGGAAACAGAAATGGTCACCCTCTGCCAGCCCGGTCCATCCATCTGCACATCTAACTTACTGTGTGACAACACTGATGGAGTAGATCAAACAATCATTGTAGTAAAGAAGCGGCTTCAGATGTCGCATAACGAGTCTGTAAAGGTGGGTTTTAATCGGGGTCCGGATTACACTGTGGCTTTCCTGAAAGCTGCAACAACATACAGCTGAGAATACAGCATTTAAATGTTCAGAATTCTTATTCCATGTACAGATCAGACCTCCAGGTTTGAACCAGGGGACAGCTTCAGGAGATCCAGTTCTTCCCTGTCAACGATTACAGTGAAGCAGTGATTCTCATCAGGCTCCCCTCTAACAATGCGGATACAAATGGTCCTATAACAAATGAGAATAACATTAAGTTAAAAATCACCTAAATATATAATCTAATTAGAATCTAAGACATGAAATTGTTTATATCCAGATCAATCATGTTACTCCCATTATCGACAGAAGGGCACATTTAAAATCACCATCATCCTCGTTCATCATTAGGAACACTGATGAAATGAAATGTTGCTAAACCCGGTTTTAATAGTCCATTTGAATGGATTTAGCCTGAACTACTTTAGATGTTTAAAAAAAAAAAAAGACTCAGAAGAGTCGACATAGAAACAACAAAAAATATCGTTTTGGAACAGACAGTAGTGCAAGTGTTGAAGACAGACAAAATGCAGATATCATGCAGGTGTGTCTGCAATGACCATTACTGTAATGTTTGATTGAATGAATAAAAAAACACTTTTAGCACCACCTTTAGAAAAAACTTGTACATGTATGACTCCACTGGTACGGTATCACAGATCAATCATCTGGATGTTGTAGTATTGAGGCCTCTCAGCGGAACATTTAAAGAGTGAATGATAATTAACCTGTTCAGGTGGATGATTGGCTGACGGTGTCTGTCTTGCGTGACTGAAGCAGGAAGTAACAGACTGATCCATAAATTCCAGTTTCTGACGGCTTCACTTGCACCAAGGACACATTAAAGGTTAATCGCGAACGGGTCAGATACTGGGCAAGGAGAATAACGTAATAAATATAATAAAATAAAATAAATGGTCGAAGAGTGGAGATACTGAGGGACCAGGACAGATGGAATGAAGCAAGAGAAGACAAAGCTTGGAGGGCAGGAATAGATTATTCTTCATTTCACAGCCATTCAGGGTTGTCTGAGTAAATTAAATTAAAGGGGTGTTTGCTGATTTTAGTTTGCTTTGTGTATATAAAGATGGACAACATGACAGCTCCCCAAGCCAAAACATCTTGATTGTCCCCTTGGTGGCTGGCTGCAGTATAGGTCATAAACCCCGCCCCCTATATGTTAAAGGATGAGACATGGGCCAAACATAAAACCCAAGTACACGTCAAATGCAGTCTCCCCAAAGATGGTTTCTGTTATTTTAGGTAGTTCTTATCATGCTGATGTATGGCTACAAATGACATTTTACATGTGTTTTATACTAAAAAGTATAAAAGACATTATAGAAATACATGGATAAAAGAGAGTAAAAAACAGAAACAACAAAATATTTATGTAGGCTGAAAATTTCTACATCTTAAACCACAAACCCCCACATTTATGTCAGGAATTAAGCTTTCGTATGTAAGTCTCTGTACATGATGTAAAATCAAATCCAGTCCATAACTTTCACATCATGAAAACTGAGCTTCAAAATCATAAATTACAAAAATGATTTATATTAGCATTTCCTGATTTGCCACAACTAAGGTTAAGCTTATGGCCATGATTAAAACTGATTAAAACAATGTTGACTGTCCTCTTGCGGAAGTTTCCTGGCATTATATTGGAGTTAACTGTAAATATATTGTTTTTAGGGTATTTAAAGAAACAGCTGATGCTGTCTTTTTTGTCTTGGTGATCTCTTTGTGGAGCAACGACATTGTAAGAGATGGGTAAGGTACAGAAATCCAGGTTTTTTTGGGTGTAAATGAAAACTCCAAGCAAAACACACCGGGCCAGCTTTTTGACTTAGAATGTCAGAGCTTTTTGTTTTTTGACGATATCGTATGCAGAGCAGGACTTTAAGACGGTGAATAAGCTGCAGACCGGATCCTTTCGTCTGCTTCTCTCAGTGAACTCTTATTATCTTTCTTCCTCATCAATGTATCCCTTTGTCTGTTCAGTAAGAGTTGTGATGCAAGTTGAGGAAATCGTCATCTAATCATTGATGCTTTTATAGAAGAAGTTAAATCACATTGAGATACTGGAGCATCTTGTGGCCGTACAATAGATGATGATAATAATCACGGTGCCTTTTGATGGAGAATGGCTGATAATGATTCTCTCTGATTTCAGTCATAATTTCCTGCGCAATTAGAGAGCAGACAATATGTCAGTGATGTGGTGTTGATTTAGGTGATCAGAAAGGTTTCCACTTAAATGTATCGTCTCCTTCTTATGTTGTAAATACTCAACAATTTTAAAGCTCTCTGAAGATGAAGGAAAGGAACTGAAAGGAGTGGAACGTTTCTGTCATCAAACACTAAAAGTGCTGATGTTTCCCTTAATATTCAGTGACCCTGAACGCCTCATATCACTCCTAAAAATATTTCTAATTGTTTGGTCATTTTTCACCCTCATTGTTCATCGCTCCTCTAGTCACGCAGCAGTACTGCACTCTGTTATTGGTTTTACTGGTTCCAGATAATCTTTCCCTCGCCGTTTGATTGACAGGTGATCTCTGTGAAGTGGAGTTTAGAAGCACGAATGATGCTTTTCTAAATAAGAAAACAGAATGAGACTCTGAGACAAAAAAAACCTTCATCTCGGTCCTCTCTGATGTTCATCCTGGAGCTCCACAGATGGCTCCGTTTAGCGCCGGAGCCTCGAATCAAACGATTCCGCCGCCTGACGGCTCCACCGCAGAAGGGTTTGAAGTGTCCCGTGTGGTGGACTCGCACCATATGTCGTCATGTAGCAGATGTCTTCTGAGCCACACTCCGGGTATCATCTCCCTCATCGCATCCTCCTTCATGTCCGTCGGCACACTTCGGGGATGCGTTGTTGGTTTTCCGCTCCGTTACCCGAGAAGCTTGTTGTTGTTGTTCCTGGTGATGAGATGCCCGATTTGGTGAATGTAATTTCTCCCTCAGCCGTGTGATTGTTCAGTTTAGATTGCAGCGATGTTCCCATCAGGAGCATTTAGTGAGTCACCAGCTGCTGGGAGGAGGAGAGGCAGTCTGAGTCAGCATCCGTCTTTGTCCCATCGCTCCTCATCCTTGGGCTTCGTGAACTTTGACAGATGAAGTTTGACAGATGAAGTTTGACAGATGAAGTTTGACAGATGAAGTTTGACAGATGAAGTTTGCAGGATGAAGACATAAAGGTCAGACTCCCTGCCATCAGCCCAGTAATGATCCGACCATAATGTATATAAGAAGTGGACGAAGTCATCGTGACGTCACCCATTGGTTTGTGGTCTGCTGTTTTGAAGCCTTGAGTTTGGCAATTTCGCCGTTGCCATCTTGGATTACGGCCCTTGCCATGTTGTTGGTTCTTTGCTACCAATGAACGGAGATTACCATATTTGGAATGTGGAGGAGTGACATAGAGGAGGATACGGCTCTGGTAGTGGCAGCGACCTGCCAATCACAGTAAGCCCCGCCCTAAAGCATACCCTGCTTTATGGTCTGTTTGATTCTAAATGGACCATCATTTACTAAATGAACATCATGCTGTATTGAAGAAGACTTGAAACTAGAGATCGAGACCATAAACTCATGTTTACAATGTTTACTGAGGTAATAAATCAAGAGAGAAGTAGAGTCATTTTCTCAGACTTCGATATTGTTTTTGCAATCAGAGGAGTCGCCCCCTGCTGGTCAGTAGAGAGAATGCAGGTTTTAAGACACTTCCTTCGGCACAACCTGAGGTTGCCGCCTGGATCATACCCAACAGACATGAGGAGTTCGGGGACCAACACCAGCGTCCGTCGTTGCTGGTTTTATCCCATGTAGCGAGTCATAGTGGACACGCAGCGTCCCTGACAGAATGAGTGTCCGAATATTTTTGCCATCTCTCCCTGCAATTTTTCTCGGCACCTACATTGCCCACAGTTCAGCTGGACGGGAGCTGTGTGTGCACATGGGAAAAGTTTGCATTAAGAAAGTTTTGTTGCCCTAAACCTGAGGGGATTTATGGCAGAAAGCTCTGAAGGCAACGTTCTCCAGTGAATGTTGTGGGAGGGCTTTACCCTGACTCACATCAGGAAAACCTTTAAAAGAAAGGAAGAAACCTGAGGGAGATCAACAGAGGAGGGATCCTCGATCAGGATGCACAGAAGTACAATAGATGTCATGTGTACAGAACAACATAACAGAGTTACAGCACATTCAATGCATATGACAGAAATTATTCATATAACACAAGAAGTGCTTCCACCTCCATAAAGAAACGTGAATCAGATTGTTAAAAACGGGTCTCCATCTTACATTTGTGGTTGTGCAGCAGTCGTATTATTGCAGCTGAACGTTCGTCTGCAGTGCTGCTGCAGGCCGCAGATCAGCTGCAGCTCTGTGACTGATCCGCTCTCACGGGGAGATAATGAAACACCGAGCATGTTTTTATGTTGGAGAGGGGGGGGAGGGTCTCAGGTGGTGAAACTCTGCATTAATAATAAACTTCCATCAGTTCCTTGCTGATGAGAAAATGTGTTTTTCTTGCTTCTTTTCTGGTTTTTCGTGTTGCAGCCCAAACTGCACTGATGTCTCTCTCTGTCTCTCTCCGTAGAAATGAGGATGCTATAAACCAGATGGCTGTCCCCCCCTTCGCCTCTCCCCCTCCTCCCCCTCCTCCCCCTCCTCCCCCTGTCCTCAGCCCCGTCAGCCCCGAGGTAACAACGCACTCTTTTAACACTGACACACATTCCCGTCCACACGCTTCTGTCTCTTTTTAACTCCGGAGAACATACATGAATACGTCAGGAACATAAAATTGCAGACGGAGCTGCTGTCAGTCCAACACAATTTGATTTGCCCATGTGGGTGCTGATGATGACATCACCAAAACTGTCCAATCAGTGAGTTACATGTCAGTCTGTAAGCCAGTGTGACCAGAACGTAAAGACAACAATGAACTGAGCTCCAGGTGTGAAACATAAAAAATGTATTGTTTATTATAACATGCCTCATGTTTTGGACTTACAATATGACATTTTTTTAGATACTATACTATGAGTATTTTGTGACTTTTTCACATATTAATATGACTTAAATTGACTATGACTTTTTTGATGTACTATGATATAACTTTTTTGACATATTATACTGTTATTACTATATTTTGACATTCATTAGTCCACAATAGTGTAATTGATATTTTTTTATTTGTACTTCTGTAGGTCGCACAGAGCTGGAGTTGGGAGGTGGTTAGCCTAGCTTAGCATAAAGACTTGAAGCCGAGGGAAACAGCTAGCCTGGCTCTAAAGTTCGCTGGTTAATATGTGTGTAATATGTGTCTCTATTGTTTAATCTCAACACAAACACAAATGTATAAAACACAGCTTGTTGTTTCCAGTCGCTCTTTTATCTCTTCTTTTAAAGCGGGTTCAAACTGTTGGTGGGAAAGTTATTTACTGGCCTCAGACCAAACACTCTGTCAGGAGAGGTTAAGAAACAAGACGAGACGTTAAACCTGACATTCAATTTAACTCTCACTCTCCATTTAACTGACACTCTTATTCCTGAGAGTCACTCTGGATTAAAGACGGAGAGGCAACCGTAGACTGACCTGCATGTATTCTTCTTCTTCTTCTTCTGTGTCAGTCCGTCTCTCCAGCTCCTCTCGGCGTCTCCGTCCCCACAGACGGACCCCGCCCCCCCGAGAGCCTGACCCTCCACCTGTCATCGGACCCGCTGGTCAGTCGAAATCACTTCACTTCAGACACTCGTCACATTGATATCACGTGTGAATATTTCAATGGATCTTTTATTTTGGGGATCTCTCTCTCTCTCTCTCACTCACTCTCTCTCTCTCTCTCACTCACTCACTCACTCACTCACTCACTCACTCACTCACTCACTCACTCACTCACTCACTCACACTCACTCACTCACTCACTCACTCACTCACTCACTCACACTCACTCACTCACTCACTCACTCACTCACTCACTCACTCACTCACTCACACTCACTCACTCACTCACTCACTCACTCACTCACTCACTCACTCACTCACTCACTCACTCACTCACTCTCACACTCACTCACTCACTCACTCACTCACTCACTCTCACACTCACTCACTCACTCACTCACTCACTCACTCTCACACTCACTCACTCACTCTCACACTCTCTCACTCACTCACTCACTCACTCACTCACTCACTCACTCTCACACTCACTCTCACACACTCACTCACTCACTCACTCACTCACTCACTCACTCACTCTCACACTCACTCACTCACTCACTCACTCTCACACTCACACTCTCACACTCACACTCTCTCACTCACTCACTCACTCACTCACTCACTCACTCACTCACTCACTCTCACACTCACTCTCACACTCACTCTCTCACTCACTCACTCACTCACTCACTCACTCAAAATGAACACTTACTCATGCATGAATAAACTGTTGGTTTGTTTAAACTACCGGTACAACAAAACATCATGTGTTGTGAACTCTGGGGGGCTGTGTACAGGTGTCACTAGAGGGGAAACAACCAGAAGTTTCAGCCCACATTGCACCGGGATATGAAAGTGTAAACTGATCTGTGGTCTGTCGAACAGGAGGCGAAGATCGATGAAGACGAGCAGAACAACAGGAACGGAAACAGAAGCAGCAGCAACAGCAACAACAGCGCCCCCAAGAGTCTGACAGAGAGCGACACCTCCACCAAGGTGACTTGGTCTGGCTGACCTCATTCACACACTGTGGAGGAAGTACTGAGAGCGTTTACTCCAGGGAGAGAAGAAATACCACCATTTAAAAAAATACTAATATATTAATAATAATCTTATTTCACTAAACATACAAAAGTAGTATTAAGACAATGTACTCAAAGCGTACTCACTACTCAGCCAAAGTGGTCTATTAATGTATATATTACACTATCTGACAATTGTTATTGATGCAGGAACATGTAAGATGCATTTAAATATAGCAGTTGGTAGTAGAAGAGCTAATTATACTCATTTAATGCATCACATTTTATAGGATCATTATCTAAATATATATATATATATATATACATACGTATACATGTAAAATTATTATTTTTTTCATCTTCAGTTGCAAAGTAACTACAATTTTTAAATACATTTTGTGCAGTAATAAAAGTACAATATTTCTGTGTAGTGGAGAAGAAGTATAAAGTAGCAGAAAATGGGAATACTCAAGTACCACTAACTCAAAATGATACTTAATTACAGTACTTCAGTAAATGCACTTAGTTACTTTCCGTGTGTGTGTGTGTGTGTGTGTGTGTGTGTGTGTGTGTGTGTGTGTGTGTGTGTGTGTGTGTGTGTGTGTGTGTGTGTGTGTGTGTGTGTGTGTGTGTGTGTGTGTGTGTGTGTGTGTGTGTGTGTGTGTGTGTGTGTGTGTGTGTGTGTGTGTGTGTTTTTGCTGCAGAGGCTGAAAGTTGCAGAGACTTCAGAAAATGAGCTTCAGGCTCCGAAGGCGTTGCTGGAGCAGCAGGTATCAACACGATGACGCATTTACTTTAGAAGACGACAAATCTGAGTTTGTCTGAATTTGTACATTTAAATACTGACAGACAGAAGTATTCAGATCCTTTACTGGAATAAAAGCAGTAATACCACCCGGGGAAAAACAAACTCCTTACATATACAGTATATGCCTAATATAATATTCAGTTGTTTAATCTACAACAATGGGTCATATTTTATAAACTGATATGATTTTTTTTGTAAGATCTAAAAATGTAAAGCTGTCAGATAAATGTGGAGTAGAAGTGTCACCGAATGTGCATTACAGTACAAATACCTCAACATTGTACTTAAGTTCAGCAGCCTACTTGAAGAAATTAATGAGATTTACTGAGCTGATCAATACATTTAATCTCACCTCTCGTGTGTGTGTGTGTGTGTGTGTGTGTGTGTGTGTGTGTGTGTGTGTGTGTGTGTGTGTGTGTGTGTGTGTGTGTGTGTGTGTGTGTGTGTGTGTGTGTGTGTGTGTGTGTGTGTGTGTGTGTGTGTGTATAGTCCTGCACAGCTTCAAGCAGTTCCAGTAAACAGACAGCAGTTCCTCCTCTGATAAGCCCCGACCTGCAAGCCGCCAACAGAGGTACACACACACACATCTGTCTCTCATCTTAATATCTGATATTGAATTTAATTTCATCAAATGTTAAATCTATCTGTACCAGACTCTCAATCACTGCATGAAATCAACAACTCTTTAATGGAGCTTTGGACTTGTTGGGAGGTCTTAAGCTAACAGTTCCCCTCTGCTGCCAGTCTTTGTGCTAAGCTAGGCTAACCTCACCCTGGACACACAACAATCAGTAGATGAAGTCCTTAGAATGAGCTCCACCTTTAGCAGCTGGAACATTAAAGTGATGAACACATTAATGCATCAATATTAATAATCTAATCATATAGATGTGTATTATTTTGAAGTGGGTCATTCTGCATGATGAATACGTGTACTCTGTCACAGTGAACTGACATCAGCTAACACCTTATGAGGTGCTGTTAATTGATTTGTTACCGTGACAACTAATTAATGCATCAAAAAAAATGTGCCTCAGCAGTGAAAAACAGAAGAATATGGTAGAAAATCTCGTACATTTGTTAGAAGAGTTGGGATAAACCAGTCTTCCTCCTCCTCCTCTTCCTCCTCCTCCTCCTCCTCCTCCTCAGACCCAGCATGCTGTGCGGTGGTTCCTGGTCAGGAGATGCTGTTGGAGATCTGTAAAGGTCGATCAGGGCTCGGACTCAGCATAGTGGGAGGAAGAGACACACAGCTGGTAACAGACTTACATACTTTACTCACTTCTCAGTATTTTCTTCTTTTGTTTTTTTTCCTCCATCCTCTTTATTCTTGTTTCATAAAAAAGACTCAGTCAGTTTCTGGTCACTGTAGTTTTTAATCTGACAAACAGGAGGAACTAGTGCATTTGTTGGGGACTATTTTCAGTGGCGGATTAATCTAAAACATCTCTCTCTCATTGTGTCTCACTGTCTCTCCGCCAGGACGCCATAGTGATCCATGAGGTTTATGAGGAAGGAGCTGCAGCCAGAGACGGACGACTGTGGGCAGGAGACCAGATACTCGAGGTACTACTCTTACAGTACTACAGAACTGGTAGTACTGCCAATACTCCTGAGTTCTCTGTTTTGATTGTGTGAATGTTATTTTGTCCTCATGTCCTGTTTTAGTTTCTTTACCTGCATAAAGTATTACTGTTAACTCTGTCACTGCTAATACTGGTATTAGTCATGTTATTGTTGTAACTAGTACTGTTACTAATACTACAACTTCTACTTATATTGCTGATACTGCAGCGAAAGTACTGTATTCATTAGTTCACTGCTGCATATAAAACATGCAATTTTCACTATTTAAGTCATGCTCAGTAGTAAATAGGGCGAACTTTGTACTATTCCTGGTACTATTGCTAGTAATGCTGCTTTTGCTGCTGTTTTTACTGATGTTACTGTTAGCATTGCTAGTACTAATGGTACTCATACTGCAGTATTATGGATTATAAAAGAATGATGTTTCTGCTATAATATCAAGAAATTAAACCCCCTGCTGGATAAAAACTGATTTACTCAAGTACTGTAACTAAGTACCATTTTGAGTTACTTGTACTTTACTTGAGTATTCCATTTTATGCTACTTTATACTTCTACTCCAATACATCTCAGAGGGAAATACTGCGTTGTTATTTCACTACTATTACAACAATTTCTGATGTATTATTATAGATTAAACTACCCAGCAGTGTGTAAAGTAATTCAATAGAGTTTAACTTGCAGTACTATTTTATTTAATTTTCTCCCACCTTGTGTGTGTAAACCTGATTTTGATTTAATACATTTTGTTATTTTAGAAAAACTACATTTTTGTAAAAAAACAACACTGTCTCAGTTGAAAGGTCCATTGTGGTGGACATGAAAAAATAAAATCCTGATTTATTTATTTAAAGTTAATATAAAGTTGATGTAAGACAATCGGGAGACCATTACAGCAGTCCAGATGTGAGGAAATGAAAAGTATGTTTCGATGCATTCACCGCATCAGGTCGAAGATAGAGATACGAGATTTTATTTTTCCTGCGTGTCCAGGTGAACGGGGTGGACCTGCGCGGGGCGTCCCACGAGGAGGCCATCGCCGCCCTGCGTCACACGCCGGCGAATGTTCGTCTGACGGTGCTGAGGGACGAGGCTCAGTACAGAGATGAGGAGAACCTGGACCTCTTCAAGGTGGAGCTGCAGAAGAGGAGCGGCAGAGGGCTGGGACTGAGCATCGTCGGGAAGAGGTCTACCTTAAAAAAAACACACACATACCGATCCACAACACTTTGTGTGTGTGTTACTACTGCTCTTGGTTCAAATCATGTAAAAGTACAACTTTACATGAGTATTTCCTTAATTGTATTCCTTTATTCTACGTTATACTTCTACTCCACTACATCTCAGAGAGAAATATTGTTACATTTTACTTCACTTCAATTATTATTATTTAACTTTTATTCTCAACAGATTCAGATTATGAGCCCAAAATAGAATCAACTAATAGATTATGCTGTTTTATTGTAGATTAGCTACCCACCAGGATATAAAGTAATTAAATGAGCTCCACCTTCACCTTTTTTATTACTTTTAGTATATTTTGATGCTGATACTTTTACTTAAAAGTGTAAGATTTAACACCATCTAGTGGTGAGGCTGCAGAATGCAGCCATCTGAATACCCTCCTGCTCACCCCTCACTTTCCGAGTACGTAGGAGAACTACGGTGGCCTTACAGAGCCAGTGTTTGGTTTGTCCGTTCTGGGCTACCGTAGAAACATGGCGGTGCAACATGGAGGACCAGCTGCCTTTGTAGATATGAAGGATAGGATTATACACTAATGAAAACATAGTTATGAATATTATGTAAACTTTCTGATAATCGCGGCTAATCCTGCGCACTGTTCCTTTAAGTAAAAATGTTAAATGCAGAACTTTTACTTGTAACTGAGTATTTTTACATGGTAGTATTGCTGCTTTAACTACTACTAAAAGATCTGTATATTTCTTCTACCACTGTCGGGGTGTGTGTGTGTGTGTGTGTGTGTGTGTGTGTGTGTGTGTGTGTGTGTGTGTGTGTGTGTGTGTGTGTGTGTGTGTGTGTGTGTGTGTGTGTGTGTGTGTGTGTGTGTGTGTGTGTGTGTGTGTGTGTGTGTGTGTGTGTGTGTGTGTGTGTGTGTGTGTGTGTGTGTGTGTGTGTGTGTGTGTGTGTGTGTCAGGAGTGGCAGCGGTGTGTTTATCTCCGAGGTGGTCAGAGGGGGCGCTGCTGAGCTGGACGGTCGTCTGATGCAGGGAGATCAGATCCTGTCGGTCAACGGAGACGACATGAGACACGCCTCCCAGGAAACTGTCGCCGCCATTCTGAAGGTAAACACGCGCACATTTTGATTTCTTGTTAACATTTCCTTTAGGTGTGTTGGCCGTTATCTGATCGTTGAAAGTGTAGGGACAGACAGGAAACACGGTTCCCTGGTCGGGATCGTACTGTGGACATGTTGCTGTTATGCAATACGCCTCTGAACCACCTAAACCAATCAGGGTGTCAGCGTGTGTGTTATTCTCACATCAATGTTACCTTTGAATATTCATTGTTTTTGTTTCTGTCTCAGGCTAAATATTCTCTGTATGATATCAAATGCATTTATAGTATATTTCTGCATGTAGGCGGGCGCGTTCATGTATGTCCGTGCATGTGTACAGTACCCTCTCACCTCCCAACCCCTCTACTCCCGAATAATAAGGCTCCTTCTAAACCCACGATGTAATACGAACCCTGGCTTTGACCCTGTGTTTCTGTATTTACATCACATTATGTTACTAATCTTCTGATGGGTGATCAGTCTCCTGAGTACCGACATTGTTCACATACTTGCCTGTGTACTTTATACGTTTTTTCAAGATGGAAAAGTTAGTTTCATATTAGAGATGCACAAATCGATCGGTACGTTCGCGTACACACCGCTAAAAGAATGTGGCCATACACCTCCGAATGTGGTCTGAGCGATCAGATCTCAATGCGTCCTCAGTGCGTCTCAGGTGCATTCACAGAGCTGTCCACTTGTAATCGGATCACCGAAGATGCATGTTAATGCCGGGTCTGAACAGGGCCTCACGTCACATTCTGATACTGCCGTTTGTGGGTATAATTGTGTATTTGTACACAAACGTGGAAATAAAGCATGTATAGGATCCATAACGCGTATGTGCGTGTGTTTGTCCGTCAGTGTGCTCGAGGTCCGGTCCTGTTGGAGCTGGGACGACTCAAAGCTGCATCCTGGATCTCCTCCAGACGCAACTCGCAAGGAAGTCAGGTGTGTGTTCTTGTAGTGTTGCTCTATCGTGTCAGGTGTGTGTTCTTGTAGTGTTGCTCTATCTTTGTGAGAACCAGTTTTAGTTTGAGCTGTCAGACTTGGTTTTTGGGTCGAGGATTCTGTACTTAAATATAGTAAAAATGTATTTACTCAAACAGTTGATTTGTAAACGGCCAGTGAAAGAAACAAGAGGTACCATGTTTGCATAGAAACTCTCTCTTTGTCCCAGATGAGTCATGTGAGTGGGAACAGCTCAGGTGTAGCAGCTCCGCCCCTTACCAACACCTCAACGTCATGTGACCCCGTGACCCCTGACCCCCCGACGTCGACCTCCACTGGGCCCTTGCCGTTTAACAACAGCACAAAGTCCACCCGTGACATCACTTCCTGCTCTAACAGCACAGGTAGAGGAAGCATGAAACAACCTCCTGCATGTTTGAGCTCATAATGAACTGTACTAGAGGAAGAGTGCTGGGTTTTCCGTGATGATTACGTTTTTTTTAAGTAGTAAAAAACTATAAAAATGTACCAAGTAGCATTAAATCCTGAATCATCACCATAATTGATAAATGAAGGGCCTCTAATGTAAAGATTTAAATGACAATCCCCCTTGAATTTGTGCTTTAAATACCTTAATTCCTCAGTTACTGTTCATATTTAGGGATAGCTTTACTTGTTAAAGGGATTGACTCCAGATAATTAATGATTTCTAATATATTCAGTTTAAATGGGTTTTAAAAGGGGAATTTAATGTCAGTTGAGGCCATGTGAAGATTAACATTTATGGCAATAAGATATTTTAAAACTATTTTAAGTATCATTATTTGATATTAATGGATTTCATTCGGGGTTTAAATGGGTTTTCTGCATGGTCTAAGGGGTACGCTAAAGCATTAAGTCATCTATTCATCTCAACCTACAATTAAAAAAATAGATGCTTTGAAGTTATACATTAGGAGTTGGCTTTACCAAAATGAATTTAAAGTGCCCATGAAAATCTTGTTGCAGACTATAATGACGTGATGTGATGTATTGTATACTGTGTGTGTGTGTATATATATATATATATATATATATATTGATTGCACTTCAGTTTTAATTTTGGACTGGTTAAATGTTGATCACTGTTATTTCTCCTTTGTTTGTCAGTAGGGGCAGATGCTGGCGTCCGTACTGTGGAGATCACAAGGGTAAATGAAAAAGTATTACACAAGTAGTACACATACTGCTCACATACAACAAATAAAATAAAAAAAATAGAAAGTATAAAAAAGGAAAACGTCAGAGGAAGGCATTGGGGTGGTGAGTTCGGTCCTGGAATGAGGTCTGTGTGTGGCCTTTACGGTGTCCAGGAACCTGAGAGAGGGACTCATGATCTATAATGACAGCGTTCTGTGAAGACATTGTTTCTGGATAGTTAGTGATTGGTACCAACACATCATGGAAAAAGTTCTGCAGTTTTCAAAGAAGCAGTTGTAGAACAATAACACGATGTCCGGACTGACCCATGATGAGCTTCCTCAGGAACTGCCGGTGTTGCACCTTATTCTGTGACCCATCAGATTATGTGACGCCAGAGCATCGGCTGGCTCAAAAATGGTCAACCAATGTTGTAAGATGCGGTGTTTGTGCTCTACAGACACATACAAAAATGTGGAAATCATAAGGCATCCTTTTCTCTCAGGCTTCACCTGAAGCAAGTCTTCCCTCTCTCCCCCCTCAGAGTGTCAGCGACTCCCTCGGGGTGAGTATAGCGGGGGGGAAGGGCAGCCCGCTGGGTGACATCCCCATCTTCATCGCTATGATTCAGGCCAACGGGGTCGCGGCCAAGACACACCGGCTCAAGGTAGACCAACGGTTTGGTTGTGTGTTTTATCATTGTCATACCGTTAAAATGGTGCAGCCTACATGGGATTACGTGACGCACAATAACAACCACCATAAGGGAATAAAGCAGGTCTGTGTGTGTGTGTTCAGGTGGGCGACAGGATCGTCAGTATCAACAGTCAGTCCGTGGACGGTCTGTCACACAGCGACGTCGTCGCCATGCTGAAGAACAGCTACGGAAACATCAGCCTGCAGGTAACACCGCCGGTGTTGCACCTTCATGCTGCGACCCATCAGATGTTGAAACCCCGTCGCAAGTTTGAACTCGGAGTACCCTGTATTGTCAAATGTTTTATGGAAACTTGGAAGTGTAAGTTTATGTTTTCTAGTTATAAGTTAAAAACACCTTGAGACAATTTCTTCAAATTTGGTGAAAACGTCTCCTTGGACTCAAGGATTGGTCAAACATCACTGTGACCTCACACAACACATTCATAGCCAAAACCCAATAATTGATGTGCTAATTATGACAATTTCACACAAATGTGGTTAAAATGATGAAGTGATCACATTTTGGACAGACATGGATGTAAACTGGCTGGTTGTTGGAGGCATACAACCTCGAAGGCGGTCATTCTAGTTTGTGCTTTTTCTTTAATAATGATACACCGTAGGTATTAATTGTGTTGGTCTGTGGGTAGTATGATGTCACCTGGACTCCTTTTTAATGGTGTAAATTAAGTAAATATTATTTAAGTACTGAACTACAAATTGTACGTTACTTGATTAATTATATTTTATCCTCTTTTCTTTTTCATAAAACACACATGACAAGCTTTTCAAATACAATAACTTGTTCAGGATATATTTTTGGCTTTTGTAAAAGTGAAACGGTTTAGTTTCATGATACAGCTTCTGTATCAGAACTTGTTTTTCAGTTCTTTCCTCCCCCATTAATCCTCTCACGACCCCTCAGATGTATCTGGTGAGCCTTTGGAGGGGCCCGACCCCTATGTTGAGAACCACTGGACTAAACTAGTATGTAAAGTAGTAAAAACTAGCTCCACATCGAGAAGCTACTACAGTAAAATGCTGCTCTAACATTAAGTATTAAAGTATTAATGGTCTAATAATGTCATGTCACATATCAATCAATCGCATATCAGTCAAAGGAGACATTTTACGAAACCAGTACTTTTACTGATGATACTTAAGTACTTTTCTGATGAATTTTCAGCTACGCAAATCATTGATACTTTTCAACCAAATTCCAGTAGTGTGTGAGTGTGGGGGGGGTGTGTGTGGGTGGGGGGGTGGGGGGGGGTGAGTTCCTGCATTTTATCAGTGTGGTCCAGCAGGCTGACTGTTGCATGCTGGGAGTGCGATAGCAGCAGCAGCAGCAGGCAGGACTAATGAAGCTTCATCAGCCTGCAGCAGAGAGACTCCGATAAGAGAGTTTATATTTGGCTGTTTGCCCAAAGGCTCTGAGGCAGCTGGTTCTCTGTCAGTCTGTCTGTTATATAGTCAGGTGTTTTAACTGGCTCTCTGCTTTAGTTCTGTGAGTTAGTCAGTATTTCACCTCAGTAATTTAGTATTTCACTTCCATATAGTTGTTGTTGTGAGAGACAGATTTAAAACAGCTTAAGGGTTCAAGGGTTGTTATCATTTAAATGTTTCATGATGTATAAATTATAGCAATCTGATTCCTAAAAGGAGTACATCCTCCAGAGAGAAGTGTTTAAATGATTGTCCTTGATATGTCATTTTGTTTTTGTCGTTCTTTGTGTGTTTGTTGTCCGTCTCTCGTTTGTACGTAGTTGACTACTTTGAATTATTAGTATGAATTTTTAGTGCTCTGACATTGTATTGTTTCTGTTTTTTCTGTGGTGGTAAATTGTATACGTGTCTTTTTAGTTTAGTTACTATTATTTTCACAAAGTAGTTGGATTTATGAGAGACGGATTAAAAACAGAACGGTCCAAATCTGAGCAGCAGAGGTGGAGATATCCTGAGATTTAGTTGAAACATACATTTCAGTATGCATTGTTATATTATATTATAAATGCGTCTGCTGAAGAACAGATGCTCCTGAATCATTTTATGTGGATATTCAAGCCGTGCCTGAGTGCAGCTAGATGCTGTGTGCGTCATAAAAATCAGTTGAGTGCCCCTTTAGATTAAATCAATTAAATTCAGTTAAAGCAACTGACGCGCTCTCTTTCCGTGTGTGTGTGTGTGTGTGTGTGTGTGTCTTTCTCAGGTGGTAGCAGACACCAACATCAGCGCCATCGCCACTCAGGTGGAGAGTTTGTCCAGCAGCTCCAGTCTGTCGGCCAACACTGACACACACACAGCAGAGCCAGAGTGAGTACACACACACACACACACACTTACGACAGGTGGTGCTTAACTGAATCTGACCCGCTTCATTCTCCTCCTCTTTTTCAGGGGTCCGCGGCCCCGCAGCATCAGTCTGGAGAAAGGCTCTGAGGGACTCGGCTTCAGCATCGTCGGAGGATTCGGCAGTCCACATGGAGACCTGCCCATCTACGTCAAGACCGTCTTTAGCAAGGTCAGAACCAGGCAAGCTGTTTCCATTTGCTTGCAGTCTTTATGCTAAGCTAGGCTAAACGGGTCTGGATTCATCTGAATATCTCGCTCTCAAAGAAAGTCCATTTAGACTCATATCTGTGTTTCAGAGTTAGTAGTGTTCATACAGTTTATAATGAGGGGGGAATACCTGATAATGCTAAGCTAACTGACTGTTGAATTTAGTCAAATGTTATTAGCATAATGTTGCATAATTTTAATTTTGTGAGTTTGTGAAATGTTAAAAATCTTCCAGATTGACGTGAATATTAAACAAAAACATTTATCAAGTTTCTGGTCGGATGTGTTGACCGTACTTCTAAACGGGCCAGATATTAGCATGCTAATGTTAGCTTTGTCAGTTAGCTACACAAAAGTTACACCTTGCAGTTAGTGGCTGTTAAAACAACAACAACGTATCTCTATGTAAGAACTAGTTTGTGAGCTGCAACCAATTTTAATTTAGTGATAAAACTAAACTTAGTAAACAAAGACTACATTTCAACTTACGAACTGATGCTGCATCAACTCCTGGTTCCTTATTTTGAGCTAGCTTTGGCGCTTAAACCGCCTCTGGCTGATAGAAATGACAGACTTTAAATCTGCAGTTTGTCTCTTCTCATCCTACAAAAGGTGATTACAGATCTCAGTTGAATCCCTGAGTTGTATTAATCAGTACGTTGGATGAGCGCTTTTGATAAAATGCTAACTATCTCCAGCCTTAGTTTAGACAGAGAACAGGAGTAAGCATTGCTGTGAATCTTACATTTTACAACGTGAAGGTAGTTCTGTGTTTGTGAGGTGTAACCTGTTTTAATATAGTGATGAACTCCACTTACTAAACACTTCCATTAAAACGAGGGAGGCTAATTTAATGAATAACTTATGAACAGGTGCTGCACCCTAATTGTTAGCTAGCATTTTAGCCGTCTCTTTTCGCTGGGTTAAATGAGAAACTTAAAATCGCTCTCAAAACTGACTTTCTCCCTTGTCTTAATTTAATCTCTGAGTTTTATTAATCAATGACTGTTCATACTTCTGAATGTTGATAGCCAACCTGAAGAGTTTTGAGAAGGGATTCAGCTTGGTGCTGCTGTGTGTTTCAGGGCGCAGCGGCGGTGGATGGCCGTCTGAAGCGGGGCGACCAGATCCTGTTGGTGAACGGAGAGAGTCTGCAGGGAGCGACACACGAGCAGGCGGTCGCCGTCCTGAAGAAACAGAGAGGCACCGTCGCACTGGACGTCCTGTCATAACACACACACACATACACACGCTTGCATGCATACACATTTGTATCACCTGCATACACACACGCACATGAAAACAGATGCTATTGTGACTTCCTTCACACACTCTGACTCTTGGACAATGAATCATAGTGGATCGTGAACTCTGAACTTTCCAACGTGCAAAAAAGAAAAAAGAAACAGCTTCAGACAGTGCCAACACACACACACACACACACTTCCTGTGGGGTGAAACCAGTACACGCTGATGTCTGACACCAGTGCATGACCACTTGAATACCTGAAATAGAGCCACAGGTGGGGTCACGTGATACGTACATGTGGTCATGAGAAACATCTGATGTATTGATATTTGTTGAGGTCTGACCACGAGGATCTTGGCTTTAAGAGAAGTCGGACACTTAATTAAACACGGTCACAAGCCAGAAAAGGTTGAGAAACTCTGTAACTAGACTATTAAATGAGAATATTGTCTAAAAACAAATAACTATCAATATGGAGTCATGACGGAATGACTTTATTGCACTAGTTAATGCATTCAGACACAGACAACAGGTGGGTTTGTTTTCTTGTTTGTAATTCAGAGGAACAAAAGGGACGTGTTGGTGAAATGACGTGTTCTCTGACCCCGCTGCACACGTTAGCTTAGCATCTCCTCGTGGTGAAAGACTGGTTAGCTGCTAGACACCGAGTAGCACTTAATTATAAATGTGGAAACCAGCGAGGAGGACAGTGTGTAAACTGTAACACTACTGATCGTGATCAACATCTGTTTTTTTTAATTCTCCATCAGAACAAACAAACTATTGCAGAAACAGCTGTTATAGATAAGAAGCTAGTCATCAAGAAGGAACTTGTTTTTTCAAATGTGGCAGTAACAGTTGGATTTTGTCAAACAAATGGAAAATTTAATTTCAATTCAGAAAACAATGAACCTTAATCAAAACTCTTAATCTGTAACAGACCGTGTTAAAAGGTTCCTTCATAATAGAGACACTAGGTTTTCTCTATTTACACGATGTACACAAACAGTTACTGAGGTTTTTCACCACATTTCTGTTAAATCAGAGAAGTCTGTTAGTTTCCTATTTAGTTAACGTTAGCGATCTTATAAAAAGTGCCATCATCAACACACACCTTCCACATTCCTTGTACGCACACATTTTTCTTCCAGTAATGAATCCATATTGACACTTAAAGGAAAACATAATACTCATGTGTCTCCATGGAGATGACTCTCAGGACTTGGTGGGCTTGGAGACCCCCTGTCGCCCCCGGCAACAGATACAGTGTCTTCCACATGATTTTAATCATGGAGAGAAAATTATAAAAATGTGTCTCTGTGGAGATTTAAATTATAAAAAGCTTTCTAGAAGCAGGCGTGAATAAAAGCAACAGACTGACATGTAGTAAAACTATTGTTCATAAGTTTCAGATTAGGTTTAATTAATGGATTGATCATCCCTATTGTTCACAGGGTCCACGTTGTTAGAGATTGGTAAAGGCTATCTTTGAAGTTGAACATTGCTAGAGAACAAAGGGAGGTGGACGTTTCAAATGTAGTTTGAACGGTAAAAATCCATTCAGTCACTGAGAGGATATCAATGTCTAAAGTCAAGAAAACTGTCTTGCTCGCTATATTGAGGGTGTAGCGTTCAAGGAGTGTAACATCAGTCGGCCATAAGCTACAGGTGGGTGGTTTGAACATCGCTGACCCAGGGAAACATACATTGAACATTTGACCGAGGACCTCGGGAACGTACGCTCCCGTAAAAACGAGAAAGATGTTAGCATGTTAGCATTAGCTTTGTCAACTAGCTAATCAACCGTTACACCTGGCAGTTTGTGGCTGTAAATGTTTAGTACCAACTAGTTTGTGTTTTAATTTAGTAATAAAACTCCACTCAGTAAACATGAGCGTTAGCACAAAGCTAAGTTTGAACTCGTGTACAGCTGCTGAAACCTTATTATTAGCTAAAAGCCTCACTTTTAGCGAGCACTGTAGCCGTCTCTTCCTGGTTGAAATGACAAACTGGCATTTGCTAACAACTGCTAACATTGGCTAACACACAAAAACTGACAAAGTTTCTCCCACCTCTAAATTTAAACTCATGAGTTGTATGAATTTATAGCTTTTGTAACCTAAAAATGTCGATAGCTAACCTCAATGGAACAGCCTTAGTTTAGAGGGAGAACAAGAGGATTTACCAACATGTCAGACTGTTGCTTTCAATCTTCAATTCTACAACGTGAAGTTAGTTGTGTGTTTGCAGAGTTTTGCTAAAGTCTAGTATGATACCGCAGTCTGTTAATCCTTTCAGATATTTAGATGTGTAATGGAGGTCTTTAGCAGCAGCTGTAGGCGTCGGAACAGTTTGTGCTGAGCAGGATCCTGTACTTTAAACATATCAATCAAGTGCAAATACTTTGTGTTAAGCCTGTTTTTGTCATAATCACTGTCTTCATTTTTGGTACTTTTATTTGAAGATGTCAGAGTCGATGAACTGTAATTTATTTTTGTGATCTCACTGGAAATTAACAATGTATTATTTGTTTGTTTTTTTATTATTATGAGCACCGATATGTTTGTGCCAGTGTCTGAATCTTTGTCCAAACAGTCAGAAACCTCGACGGAAACCCTGCAGCTTTGGTTCGCCTTCACACAGGACTCGTTCAGAGTCGCTGCCAAAAACCAGCTGAGGTTGCACTTTATTTTGCATAATTTCCTCACAAGTTTCCTGGAAAGAAATATGTCATTTCGTACTATTTATAGAGAAACTAGAGGGATCTTTTAGTCAGAGCACAATAGATGAATAATTAATAGTTTGAGCCGCTCTTTGAAGGATTATTTCATGTGCCCCAGGCTGCAGAAGTTCCATTGTTTTTATCCATAGACAATGTAACTATTGTTTTGTTGCCTAAATTTGTTGACATTTAGTCCAGTTGGCACCATAGAAAGCTGAATTAGATATTAGCAGCTCCTGTTTGCAGTGCACCCATGGATGTACAGACAGATCACTGGATTGCTTTCATACTGTAGAAAACTTAAAAACATGATGATTCCCCGGCAAGTTCTGCAGCGTCTTTATTCTGTGGATTTGTAAGTGGAGTCATGGACGTTTATTCTGAATGGACATTGGATATAATGATATCCTGTGGAAGTATAAATCGCACTGAATGATATAATTTGTGTTTCATGTGTGCTTGTTCTCATTTAACTGAGTTATGACTCTGAGAAGGAGTGTGATCTCTTACAGTATCTTTGCCTCCCCTTCAGCACCCGCCCCCTCTGGAGGCTTTCGTCTTCCTCTGTTGTCTTTGTCCTGCTGAGCGTCCATGTCTGTTACAGGCCATATCCTGTCGTTTCACCATGGTTACCATGGTCACCATGGCCTACATAGATCAGTTACATTTCAGCGAAGCTTGCATTTCCCGCCTCCTCCTGTAATGTTCATCCTGTCTCAGCGAGGCGTCTTAAGTTACTCAGTGACGACCATGTTTGAGTTCTTGGGGGAAGCGATGCAGGACAGTGGATGTATGTTGTGATAACGAACACACCTTTCGTCATGTTGTTCAGTGCAGCGAGCCGCGATGCTAACTTCCCTTTAAAGAGATCAAATGCAGCAAACATCCATCAGTCAAATCTTCTATTCTCTCATTCCTTTCATGAGCAGTCTGCAGGTTCTCACAATACTGATATTTTTTATATTTCAGCTTATTTTTTATATTTCATGGCCACAAAAATAGAAATAACAAACTTGAAACTCTGGGGAACAGCATTTAGCAGGTTCCATTGCAGGTTTTGTAGAGATTGTTCTTTGTCTTTGAATGTCCCACGGTTGAGATTATTGACACAAATCGCACCATACTGTAGCGGGATTTAGAGTCTCGAATCCAACTGCTACAAAATGAGGCCAATATCAATAATTGAGACCAATAGTTATTAACATAAAAGTTTTGACTACAACAATTGTATCACAAGGTTGGTTGGGTATTTGGGATTTCAGCGTTCTCTGCTGTAATGGAGACAGTGTTTCTAAAAGACCTCGGACATTTACTCGTATATAATAATATAGTAGTCAGGCTCTGATGGTACTTTTTGTTCAGAGATTACATTTTTGAGGAAAGAACAGAAATAGCAGAGGTTGTAAATCAGACACTTGTAAGAATTAAAACTACAGAAGAGTATTAAACTGCTCAAAAGAACCTGCAGCTCAGCTTCTCCAGACCCATCAGTCCATCACCTGACGTCCCCAAACTGATCTGAGTTCCCATTTTATCGATATTGATCCAAATAGGCTCTGATGTGACTCTGACAGCTGGTGTGGAAAATGTTGTGAATGATCTTTCTGTCTGTCTGTTCTGATGTCCACTCTGTTTGATTTGTTCTGTTTTATTAAAATGTAAAGAGAGCACAATATACGTTGCTGGAGTCTCTTGTAAATGAATTATAGTCTGTGTTTTCTTCAGGTGTGTGTGTCCAGTACAGGTGTGAGAGGACACGGTCTGTGGTGTCACCTACAGGTTTCTGGTGGGTAGACTCTCCAGGAACCGCTACGACGAAGGCGAGGATTGTCCCGCTGTGATTACAGACATGTGAACTAACCACAGACACTCCACAGTCCCGCTGTTATTATACATGTGAACTAACCACAGACACTCCACTGTCCCGCTGTTATTATACATGTGAACTAACCACAGACACTCCACAGTCCCGCTGTTATTATACATGTGAACCAACCACAGACACTCCACTGTCCCGCTGTTATTATACATGTGAACCAACCACAGACACTCCACTGTCCCGCTGTTATTATACATGTGAACTAACCACAGACACTCCACAGTCCCGCTGTTATTATACATGTGAACTAACCACAGACACTCCACAGTCCCGCTGTTATTATACATGTGAACTAACCACAGACACTCCACAGTCCCGCTGTTATTATACATGTGAACTAACCACAGACACTCCACTGTCCCGCTGTTATTATACATGTGAACTAACCACAGACACTCCACAGTCCCGCTGTTATTATACATGTGAACTAACCACAGACACTCCACAGTCCCGCTGTTATTATACATGTGAACTAACCACAGACACTCCACTGTCCCGCTGTTATTATACATGTGAACTAACCACAGACACGCCACAGTCCCGCTGTTATTATACATGTGAACTAACCACAGACACTCCACTGTCCCGCTGTTATTATACATGTGAACTAACCACAGACACTCCACTGTCCCGCTGTTATTATACATGTGAACTAACCACAGACACTCCACAGTCCCGCTGTTATTATACATGTGAACTAACCACAGACACTCCACTGTCCCGCTGTTATTATACATGTGAACTAACCACAGACACTCCACTGTCCCGCTGTTATTATACATGTGAACTAACCACAGACACTCCACAGTCCCGCTGTTATTATACATGTGAACTAACCACAGACACTCCACAGTCCCGCTGTTATTATACATGTGAACTAACCACAGACACGCCACAGTCCCGCTGTTATTATACATGTGAACTAACCACAGACACTCCACTGTCCCGCTGTTATTATACATGTGAACTAACCACAGACACTCCACAGTCCCGCTGTTATTATACATGTGAACTAACCACAGACACTCCACAGTCCCGCTGTTACTATACATGTGAACTAACCACAGACACTCCACTGTCCCGCTGTTATTATACATGTGAACTAACCACAGACACTCCACTGTCCCGCTGTTATTATACATGTGAACTAACCACAGACACTCCACTGTCCCGCTGTTATTATACATGTGAACTAACCACAGACACTCCACTGTCCCGCTGTTATTATACATGTGAACTAACCACAGACACTCCACTGTCCTGCTGTTATTACAGACACTTGAACTAACTGTTTTTTGTAAAATGAGACTTCGGTGTTTAATTATTAATCACAGGTCATTCTTTCATTGATCAGTAATGAGAGCCCACACAGCAGTTTGTTAGGAAAGATAACTTATTAATCAGGATCACAGGACAGACAGCTGCTTTTCCTGTTTACTGCTGTGAATCTCAAGAGGTGACTGAAAAACATGCAAACACAGTACCTAATATATAGATCTAGTTTAAGCCTCCGATCCAATAAATATGATTCATTATCCATATAATAATCTCACACTTTCTGCTAAATGATAGAATTTGAATAAACAAGAAAACAAAACAAAAAAATATCTGACTCTCAGCTCCACCCGCCGGGGACAACAGGTACGACAAAACAAAGACACCATTTATCAAAGAAATTCATCAAATGTAATTTTCTTTCTATACAAAGAAGTGTGTGTTTCGTGTGTCTCCGTCCAGAGTTAGTGAGGACAATGTTCAGACAGCCAATAGGATCATTGCGGGACGGTCACATGGCGGTAACTTTTTCTTCAGTGCCGATCACCAGGTTGTCGTAAGTGTTCGTGTCTTCTTTGCTCCTGATGGACAAACATTGTGTTGTTAAAACTTATTTATCAGTGTTGGAAGAAGTACTGAGATCCTTTACTTAAAGTACTAATAACCACACTGAAAATACTCCCCAACAAGTAAAAGTCCTTCATTCAAAACCGTACGTAAGCAACAAGTATTATCAGCAAAATATACCTAACATGAGAAAAGTATTGATTGTGCATTAAAAAATGTTCCCTGTCAGTTTTCACTGTTTATTATATCTGATGTTTCTGGATTCATATTACTGCTGCATTAATGTGTGGGTTGAATTGTAACTCCTTTATATCCTGTTTGCCGGTTTAATCTACAGCAATGCATCATATATCGTATTCGATCAGATCATCGTATGTTTGTGGCGTCGCTGTCCTGCGAGGACCTGTTTTCAGCTTTGTGACGATGCATTTTGCAGCTGATCCAAGAGGCTTTTTAACATAGAGAGAGAGTGTAAAGTATTTAGTGTGGTTTTCCTACCTGACCATGTCCAGACTGGTCTCGTAGATGTTTTCGTTGACAAATTCATTATCTCCCACCAACTCCACAGACGTCTTCTTCCTGCAGACAGATACACTTTATTATTTAATATATATTTAGTTTTGTCTATAAAGTATCAGAAAGTAAAGACGTTGAGAGCAAAGCTAGAATGTTCAAGAGTCCCCCTGAACAAAAACTGAAACATTTACACTATAAAGAAAGTCTATAAGCTAAAATGTAAATGTTGGAATTTTTCCGTTTTCCGATTTTCTTTCATCATCATAAGGCTGTAAATAACGATTAATAGAATTAACAAATACTCAAATACGAATATTTTATCAATTAAACGTTTTGTCTGTAAATTGTCAAAAAATAATTCAATGTTTTGCCCGACCAACAAACCAAACAGATCGCTTTACTGGGATAGAAAACAGAGGATTTTTCATTTTTGCTCGATAAATGGCTGTTTATTAATTTTCTGTTTAATAAATAATTGGTTGTGTGACCCGATAGCTGCGCGGTTAGGACGCATACCACATAGAGGCACAATGCCCTGAGCAGCAAGTCCTCAGTACCACCATCATTCCTCTACCCTCTTTCCACACATGTCTCTCTCCACTGTCGGGGTCAAATAAAAGCATAAAATGCCCAATAAAAAAACATTTTTAAATAAACAAATTAATGATTGGTTAATTGACTTTCTAAAGGAATATATGTAAATTATTGTAAGTATTGTACTAATTGCTCATTTTTAGTTTTAGAGAAGTTTTTAAAATCAGGATTACAATCTGTTACTAAAAAGGCAGCAAAATAAAGTGAACAATCTTTTAAAATAGTGGTTTATTGTTCATCAATTGAGGATTTCATAATTTATATTAAAACAAGTCAAATATATTTCAACAAAAGGAAGCCTGCAGTTCGTGTGTAACCAACTCTAGTCACTACTCTGTCAAAATGAGTTAAAATGAAATGAAAATATAAATATATATATGTATATATATATATATATATAAAGTTGCCTGACCTGCTTGGCTCCTCACACCAGGCCTTCTTCACTAGGACGCCGACAAAGGTGAGGAAGAGGAAGCCGGAGACGGCGATGAGCCCGGTGAGCCACTGAGGCAGCAGACGCTCACTCATCTGAGTCTGAGCTGCAACACATACACAGAGGTCAGAGGTCAGAGGTCATTCAAACTCCAAACCCTTGTTTTAATTAAACGGCTGCTTTAAGGGATGCGTTCCTGTGACCCCAATACTAAAAAGGAAGTAAAAAGTTTCCCTCTGTAGCATGAAATAGAAATACTCATTTTAGTAAGAGAGCTGAAACACGTTTCACAAGGTGTGTCTCCTTTATATGACCCCAATCATATTAACAGGAATTCTGCTTCCTTGTATACTTATTGTCCTTATCACCAATTACTTTTTCAATAAATCCAAAAGAAGTTGAAAAAACATGTTTATTGTGAGAGATTCACTTTCGACTGATATGAAGCAGAGCAAAGTCGCAAAACTGGAACCAAAGAGTGTTTTAAATAACTAATCCGTACTATTTGAGCTGAAACAATAATTTGGTTGATGGATCACTTGATCGACAGCAAACAGCTTCTATTTTCATCATCAATTCATTGTTTTATTGATTTTTCTACAAATAAATCTATACAATTTCTGGTTTTGGCTCCTGATGAGATTATTTGATTTTATTTGTCATATACTGTATTTTATTCAGCGGGGGAACAAAACTAAGTACATTTACTAAAGTACTATTTTAAGGTACTTTTACGGTGTTTACCAGCTGCAACATTAAAGTGATGAACACATTAATGCATCGATAATAATAATCAAATAATATAATATATATTATTATATCAACCATTCTTCATAATGAGTACTTTTGATACTTTAAGTACATTTTGATGCTGATCATTTTGTAATATTTGGAATGCAGAATTTTAACACTGTGGTATTGCTGCTCTTAGTACAAGGTCTGAGTACTTCTTCCACTGCTGATCATAGTAAACCGAATATATTTGGGTTTTGGACAAATTATAATTATGATTTCTGACATTTTATAGAGACATGGGTTAATAAAGAAACAGTTCGCATCTCAAACACTAACACGTTTCATAGTATTAATTAACTGTTTGACTAATATAACTAGTATAGCCGTGTCTTCATTGTAATTGTGAGTACAGTTGGAACAGCTCGTACCTCTCTGGGCCGTCACCGCTCCCACACTCAGCAGCAAACAGGAAATCACTGCGCAGAGTTTCCCCATCGCTGCTTCTCCGCTCTGATGGAAGAAAAGAAACAAAAACGTAAAGAATCACAGAAAGGATTAAACCCGCCGCTTCAGACGTCGAGTTACACCTTCCAAGTGTGAAACTAACAGCAGAGTGTGTAAGTCGGTGCTGCAGGTGTCCTGTTAATGTTTAACTCACAATACAGACTCTGACTCCCGAGAAAAGCTTTTATCTGCTCTCTGTGTTTATGACCCAATCATGTTTGTGTTTCCTCTCAGGTGGACCACCAGTCTGTTACACTGCTGCCTTCAAAATCTACAGCCTTTATTTCATGTGTTGTTTAACATAGAGTTAAAATGCCCCTTGATCCTGCAGAGGATATATAATATTATATTATGAACTCTCTAGACAAGTAAACAAAAACAGCTTATCATTTTTTGCCGGAAATCGTCAGTTTTGCTGAAAAGTGTGAAAAAAGGGCTTCACAAAAGCACTTTAGTGTATACAAGAAATATGTTATTGTCTTTATGTATGTACATTTAAATAATGTAGCAAATTATAAAGTATAATTAAATTGGTCATTAAGCTTTCTATAATGTTAGAATACCAAAAACAATGTGCGAACCGAATAATCACCTTTCCAATCTTTACTACAAAGAGCTCTGTCTTTTACTGCATTAGTATGATTACTGATCAGTCCGAGTACCTTTGTAGTTGAATTATCCATCAAAAAATGCTAAATTACTTTATTATTGGGTTATTTTCTCTATCAAAAGGAGTTGGGGGACTTTTTTTCATTTCGATAATGATATGCTAACTCTTGGACTTGGAATGAAAGCTTGGTTTGGACTGTAGGTTATTAGCTAGTTAGCTAGCTTATGAACTAGTTAGCTAGCTTATAACTAGACAAGCTAGCTGGACATGCTAACATTAACATCCATTACAGCAGATTAATACACCTCATAGTTCATAGTTGTTTCTTTTTTTACTTTTAGTTTTTTATAAATGATGGGTTGAAGCAGAATTTGAGTGTGTAGTGTGTAGTGTTACTCTGTGGGGTTAGCGGATAGCGCTTTGCAAAAGAACATTAGCGTAAAACTAAACAGCTATCGTTCATAATCAGTACTCACCCCTGTTGTCTTCACTGAGGACAGCAGGTCTAGTTAGTTTTGGGTCCACCTCTCCTCTGTCCATCTGCACTCACTCATGCTATACTCATATTTTTAACAAAATATGGCTAAATTGTGTAAATCTGTTTTTTAAATATTTAGTCATATTTTGTATATGAGGAATCTAGAAACCTAAAAAGAAGTTTTAATAAATGTTTCATGTTATAAACAAGATGTTTACGGTATATTTATACATTAATGTGTAATTGGTGTAGTTAACATGTACATTAACTCTGGTCACAACTGAATTAATTAATTTATTGACTATAAAAATAGATTTTCTCCCTAGAGCCTAATGGCCCCTGGAGTTTGGGCCCCGTTGTCCCTAAAGTAGGAGACAGGTGGAGGAGGAGGGTTTTGCTCGGAGCATGCTCATGAGGTTCAGGTTGAACTGGGCCGGGTTGTAGTCCTGGAGGTCGGACCCGGGGCTCTGCTGGCCCACTCGGTTCGTCTTCTCCCTGGAGGTGACCCGGTACTGGGCCTTGATGTTCCTAAGAGGGTTGTAGTCCGGACTGACATGGTCCGGGCAGCGAAACACCTCTCTGATGACGGAGCCCTGCTGAGACAACGCCACGAAGCCGTTCCTGAAGGTCACCATCCTGACGACGGGGGAGTAGACGTACTGAACGTACAGCAGGTTTCCTGACAGGAAGAAACAAGGAAATACAAATAGATGAGTGACGGCCAACAGGGCCTCTTCATTCTCAGTACTCGCCTCATAGTCACACTGATGAACAATTAATCAGTCATGCTGCACTATTACCTCCATTCTGTACTATCACCTTAATTCCATTGACACTGTTGTTGTATTATTGTATAGGGTTATGTTCATATATACTTTAGGATATATATTTATATTTATATTGTACATAGTACCTGTAGCGACGTCCCACACTTTGACAGTTCTGTCCTGAGATCCTGTGAAGACGAACTGGTCGCTGTCAGAGAAAGCAGCAGAGAGGACGCCTTCGAAGAAAAACCCCTGAACAGCAACATTGGGACATTGTGATTTTGTGTATCATGATAACATCCTCTCATGAACACTTTATTTTAAGGTAAGTATTTATAACTTCTAACTGTTATTGTTCAAAAATTGTAAACAACTATAACTTCCTCTGTGAAGCATCTTTAACACACTGATATGGAAACAGACAATGAATGACAACATAACAGTTAATATATAACGTGTATTCATTGGAGAAGTTACAAATCATAAAAGTAGTTATTGACAAATACTGTACATGAATAAACACTTAAAATGGCCTTATATCTGCTTACAACTAAATAATTATACATATCCCCTATTTATCATTCATACAAAGTAATATGAACATTACTGTGTATAAATGATAAATAGGGGGAATTGAAGTATTATGTTACAATCATTTTATCAGTAAAATACAAGTTTGCATATTTTTGGTTTATGTCTCCTTTGTTGCCTGGAGAGTAAAACGTTATTTTTGGATCTGATACATTTAAAATAACCAGTGGTGGAATGTAATTAAATACTCAAGTGCTGTAGTTAAATACAATTTTGATACTTTTTGTTACTTTTATTTATTTAGTATTTCCATTTATGCTACTATGTCACTACATTTATTTGACAGTAATTAGTTAATAAATGCAAAACATTAATCATTCATTCATTATTTTTTGTGTCATGGCCATTTTTGTTTTTGGTCATCAGTGTTATATATATATTACACTGTAAAAAAAAAGAAAAAAAATTACTCAATTGATCCGCGGTTGACGGGTGATCCGAACCGAGAGGGGTGATCCGTTACACCACTAATATACAGTATATATAAATATATTTGTATATACACCAATTTTTCAGGGCCATTCTGCAAAGTGAGCACTTTCACTTTCGGTACTTTATTATTTGATGCTATCACTTTTTTGATCCTAAAGTGCTTTTAAGTACGATTTTGAAAGCAGGACATTTACATGTAACTGAGTATTTCTACCCTGTTGTATAAGTAAAAGTACTGAGCCCTTCTTCCACCACTGGAAATGACATGCACTTATGTAAAGTGTACAGTAGCTGTGACCTTGTACTCCATGGTGTGGTCCAGGACCAGTGGGCTCAGCCTCCACAGCCTCTGGATGGCGTCCTCGGAGCCCACCAGGGCGTGTGTCTCCCAGTTACTGACCGTGACGCAGGTGACTCTGCTGCAGTGAGGCTCCAGATCGGAGCTGCTGCCGTCACGGAAGTCGTGGAACTTCACCTCCCCGCAGCTCGTCCCGTACAGCAGCCTGCGGTCGGATAGCAGGGCCATGGAGGACAGAGGGGCGTGGAGGAGGGACAGGGGGAACCCCTCCAGGGGTCCCTCCACCGTGGGAAAGCTGTCTCTGGTGGTGATCTCGAACAAACAAACGGAGTCCTCGTAGGCCACCGCCATGTGCTTCTCTTGGGAGCTGACGGCCAGGCAGAGCACCCTGGAGAGGCTCTCTGGAGGGGGGATACAGAGCGTCTCCTGGGGCAGGGCTAACGGGTAGATGAGGACGGTGCCGGTGGTCAGGCCGCAGAGCAGCAGCCGTTTGTTTTGAGCTAACTCCAGACAGCAAACCTCAGCAGAGACCGCCAAACGCTCCGATAGAGAACCTGCAGGGAGATCCAAGAGGAGGTTTAGGAGTCTCCACCTGCTGAAGGTGCTTTTATAACTTGAACATGATTACCATACTGGCCAAGCTAATGGAGGTCAACGTGTATTGGCAAAACAACAAACAAGTGCATCTCTTTGTCTTTGCACCAGAAGTGACCTGTGTTGTTGTTCCAGCTGATGAGCTCTGTCTGGCTCTGCTGCCGGACGTAGAAAACGAGGTCGGCATCTTTAGTGACGGCAACATGGGCGCAGCCTGCAGGAATGCGGGCGGTGGGCTTGTGGCGGGTGTCGTACTTCAGACTCCACAGATGGACGCTGGCAGCAGCCGTCGAGGCCGATACCACGAACCCGTGATACAGCACAACAGAAGTGACGGGAGAGTCTGAACCACACAGAGTGTCCAACAACGCTCCAGTGGTCACCGACCAGATCTGAGAAAAAAAAGTTCATACAGAATATAAGGGACACATAAATACTGCTTATGTGACAGCCGGAGCTGTTGACTCACTTACGTTTTCAAATTGTAGTTTGCAGTAAGGTTCATAAAGCAATTGTATGAAGCCTGTCAGTATTTCTGTCACCGTAAAGCAGCTGCAAGGTTTTTGCAGGTAAAGGGTTTTAACCGTGAAATAGCTGGATGATTTTAAACTGGAGGGCTTTTACTATGAAGCAACATTACAGCCTTTACTCCAATTGTGAAGCAGCTATTTAACTGTGAAGCTGTTGGATCAGCTTTTTATTGTGAAGCAGTTGCTAGCACATCACATTTACCGTCTACTCTACCATCGACATCTACTGTATCTTAGCCTGTTACTCGTATGAGTTGGTCAGCAGCTCCGGAGACGAGCAGTCGGCAGTCTGAAGACACACAGCTGGACAAAACGCTGTCGTCGTGTTGGAGGTCGAGGAATCCGTCCACAGAGTCTCTGTCGATGTGAAAGAGGCTCAGAGTCCGCTCACTTCCTGCAGAGGACACAAACAGGGATCAGCTGGAACACATTAACCTTTCTTTCACACTATGATTAGATGCACATAAGAGTAAGAGGCCAGGTTACTCTGAGAAATCAGGTAACGCAAATGCTGAACATGGAGGATAACATGGAGAGAGCCTGGAAGTTTTTCAAAAATCATATTCTAAAATACTGTATAATTTCTCATATTAATACAGATATAGTTATATAACACTGACTTATTTCACAAGTTAAATCAATAAGAGAGTCAGACCTGCTATCAGTATTTTTTCATCTTCAGTAACAGAAAGCAAAGAAGGAACCAGAGGAAACTTGACGACTGTCTGTCTCCCCGTCCTGGAAATCTGCAGACAGGAAGGACAGTATCACCATCATCAGTTATTATGATGTGAAGCAGAAGTAAAACTGACTATGTTGGGTTTTTAATGTTGAATATAAGGTTACTGTGTTTGGATTGGCATCCTCCTATGGGTTTGTATTGGCTATGACCTACAAACAGTAGTGGAGAAAGTATTCCGATTCTTAATTTAAGCAAAAGTACTAACACATTGTAAAATGACTCGATCCTGCATTGAGTTAAAGTATGTAAATATGATCAGGAAAATGTACTGAAAGTATAAGAGAAACTGAACAGAATTTTTTTTTATTGACATTATTAAAAGGTAAATCAGCAAATCTTCATTTGTGAAGCTTGAGCCATGAAAAAAGCACTTCAAGCTGTCAGACCAACAAAATAGATGCCGTTAGTTTTTTAATTCATTTATCAAAAAATTCTTTCAGCTTTATGTTTTGTGCCCAATTCATGCAGTAACTAGTAACTTAAGCTTGAATACAAGATTTGCATTTTTTTGTGTGATATTTTAATGGCTGTTAAGGACCAAACTATTAGAATAGTATTTTTTTTACATAAAAAGAAGGCTTCCTAATTTCAGATGTATTACTTCTCTATGCACTAAAGTCTACAGACACTGCAATTTGCAGAGCAACAACCCCAAACGGATGATTGAAACACATACCTGATAGAGGAATCCTTCTTTAGAAACCACAAACACTTTCCCACGTTTCGGTAACATAACAGATTTCACGGGAGTTAAACTTCTCTGTGAGTTTTCCAGCCGAGTCTCAACAGTTGGAGTCTCATTAACAGGATGAGATATTCTGACCAGACCGGAGTCACAAAGACGAACGACCGATGCTCCCAAAACTCCCAGAACCACCGACCCATCGTCATCACTGCTGCTGCTGAAGAGGAGCTCAGCTCCATCCAGCTCCTTCCACACCTTCACCTGCAACAACAACCAGACGGAAGGAGAGTCAGAAATGATCTATACGGGAATCTGAAGAGCAGCGAGGCAAATCTCTGCTCCTGGCCGAATGAGGAGACACTGCTGCCGGGTGCCACCCCCACCTCCCGCTGTGGCTTAAGACTGCAGGTCGACGGCGGCACTGAAGCCGGATCTGGTCTGTCCACAGACACAGGTCGCTGCCAGAGGCCTCACTGGAGTCTGAGTTGAGTGAGTTTCTGGTGAACCTCCATGATTTTGTCCGATTTTTCATGGGATCCGACCCAGTGGCACCAACACAAGCTTTAAGAGTGACTACATATAAATAGTCTTCTTCTCACTGGTGTTCTTGTTTACTTAAGTAGGTCATATAGAGGCATCAGTATAATATTGAGACTGTTTCAGAACCAGTTAAAAATTCCCCACAGCAACTTTAATATCAGTAGTATTAACAGCAGTGGCGACAGCAGTCATAGTAGTAGTACTAGTTGTACTGGTAGTAGTAATAGGTAGTACCTGTGTCCTGGTGTAAACACAGATCAGCTGTTCAGACAAGTGGAGGTGTACTGAGGAAGGGGTGGAGTCAACAGGCACCACCTCCTGGATGCAGAGTAGCTGTTGGCCATCCATCAGGCTCCACCTCCTCAGAGAGCCATCAGCAGCCAATGAGAAGCAGTGGGAGGCGCTGTCAACCACTTTGACGAACAGAACCGCACCTACACGCAGATTATTGTCATCAATAATAAATCACTATTTCATACTTCATATTCTTTAACGAACGCAGACTGACCTGTGTGTCCCAGCAGTGAGTGTACGAGCCTCTGGTCAGCGAGGCTCCAGACCGCCACCATGCCATCATCTGAACCTGCAACCAGAAGCCCCGCCTCCACACTGACGTCCACACAGAGCACACCTGAAGACACGACGACAGGTAAAACCTCTGATGCTGCACCTGTCCCACCTCACTCAAGACTTAACTACTTGAGGACCTCAAAGGTTGACCTAAAGTTTTTTCTGACCAAAGTCATTGATTATTTTCTATAAATTAAATTCCAGGCCAACCTTAATGACCAGTGCATATATAACTGCTTGCTGTGGCAAAATGCAAAAAATACAATCATAGAAAAAACTTGCATGTGATAACATTGTTTTATGAAAAAGATGGGACTGACTTCTAAAGGTCCAATTTCCGAGGTTTTACACTCAACAACTAATGTACTGTTTTGAAATTGAAATGAACAGACACCGACTAAAACTTTAACCTCCTACATGTTGCTAAAACAATATGGATTGTAATGTTGATATTCATCTCTACTTCATCTAACTTTATGCTTCATTCAGAGTAACAACGTAATGTTTCTGACCTCCGTGCAGTCCAGTCAGTGTGTGTTGTAACGCTCCCCCTGGCTGCTGCAGGAAACTGCACTTAGGAATGAATATTGGCTCGGGACACATCAGTAACCTCTCCTCACATTGAATGCACAGCTGACCAATCACAGAGGGGAAAGGCGTGGCCAAGGAGCAGAGTCGGGCCAACAGCTCGGTGAAAAAGAGAAATGTGTCTGGAACCAGAGAGAACAACAAATGACTGCATTTGTTAGCATTTGACACAAACATTTCATTAACTTCTTACTTTATTTATTTCGGTTTAGAAAACATTTTTTTTCTAAAAGTAAAATTCTGAAGGACACATTGTATAATAAAACATTGACACAGAATAACTGACCCATGTGACCGTCCAGGACGTCCAGACTGGGTTTGATCAGGACCAGAGTGTCTCGGACCAGTCTGGTGTCAGTGCAGTCCATGTACTGGGAGCACTGGTCCAGGTCCTGGATCACACTGGACACCCCACACACCCTGCTCTTACAGTACAGCCACTCAGCACTGCCTGAAAAACAGTAGCACTAATTCATAATAATTGATGAATCGACTGAACTGGTTTGTACAAGTTGTACTAAATAACTGATTTTATAAACAATACTGGAACTTAACATTTTAAACTTATCATAAATATTTCTTTCTGTACTTTTGTGCCAACATTTTTTATACTTTCCAAATAGAAAATTCAGCATGCTGGTATTTTAAATCTATGTTATTTAAGGATTTAAATGAAAAGTGATTAAGGAGAAAACAAACCTGCTTATTCAGTTAAAAAATTACCAACTAAATGTAAAACAAATTGATTATAGCAGTGACTGAAAAGGGATGTATTAGATACACCTGTTCAACATCAAATCAGCCAATCACGTGGCAGTAACTCAATGCATTTGGGCATGTAGACATGGTCAAGACAATCTGCTGAAGTTCAAACAAAGCATCAAAATAGGAATGAAAGGGATTTAAGTGACTTTGAACCTGGTTGTTGGTACCAAATGGGGTGGTTTGAGTGTTTCAGAAACTGCTGATCTACTGGGATTTTTCCACATCTCGTCCCACATCTTACCAATGACTTCCTGTCGCAGCTCGTCCCACAGACCAGCATGCAGCAGGTGATGGGGCAGCTCCTGCAGCTTCCTGACGTTGGCCAATCCTGGAGCAAACCACAGTGGCTGGGGCGGGACCTTTATAGTACAGTGACACCACGCAGCCCATCAAAATTACATTACATTACATTACAGTCATTTAGCAGACGCCTTTATCCAAAGCGACTTACAATAAGTGTATTCAACATAGGTATTCAAGAGAACTAGTCACCAGAAGTCATAAGTGCATCTCCTTTTTTAAACAAGCATCTAAGAGCATAAACCAGAGCAAAGGTACAGTGCAGAAACAAACAAATACAATAAGTGCAACAAACTAATATGAATACAATAAGTGCTAAGTAGAAGGCTCAGGGTAGTACTTCTTGAAGAGGTGAGTTTTCATTTCAGCCTGCGCCGAAAGATGGGCAGCGACTCTGCTGTCCTGACGTCAGTGGGGAGTTCATTCCACCACTCTGGGGCCAGGACAGAAAACAGCCGTGACCGGGTCGATCGGCCGCAGGGACCTCTGAACGACGGGGCAACCAATCGCCCCGAGGCAGCAGAGCAAAGTGTTTGGGTGGGGGTGTAGGGCTTGACCATGGCCTGGAGATAGGAAGGAGCTGTTCCTTTCAGTGCCTTGTAGGCTAGCACCAGAGTCTTAAACTGGATGCGAGCTCTTACAGGTAGCCAGTGTAGAGAACGGAGAAGGGAAGTTGTGTGGGAGAACTTGGGGCGATTGAACACCAGGCGAGCTGCAGCTTTCTGGACAAGCTCCAGAGGTCTGATGGCCGACGCCGGGGCTCCGGCAAGTTGTGAGTTGCAGTAGTCCAGGCGGGAGATGACAAGAGCCTGGATTAGCACGTGCGCCGTCTCGTCAGTGAGGAAGGGGTGAATCCTCCATTCAAGATGGCGCCGCGAATGGCTGCCTCGGTACTGCGCTCTCTCGTACTTTTTCTGTTTTTGTTTGTTTGTCTTGTTTCCAGCTCTCCCTCTCTGATCACATTCAGTAGAGAGGAACTCTTAAACATCCGTCTATCCACTGTCCAAACCTTTTCACCAGAAAACCAGAACCAGAAAGTTTTTCGGAGATTTTAGTTGGGGGAGCAGCGGCTCTACTCGGAATTTATCGGAGACGCAGACGAGGGAAGCGAGCAGGAGCGCTCGTTAACCTGCGCCGACGGGGACTCAGAACTGCGCTCCCATCAATTCACCTGGCGAACGTCCGCTCTCTGTCTAACAAGATGGATGAGCTGCAGCTGCTCAACAAACTAAACAAGGACTTTAGCAGATCCGCCGCCCTGTGCTTCACTGAAACCTGGCTCAGTGAGCACATCCCGGACAGCGCACTCCATCTGCCGGGCTTCCAACTCCTCCGAGCGGACCGCGTAACGGCGCTGTCGGGGAAAACGAGGGGAGGTGGAATCTGCTTCTACATTAACGAAGGTTAATTCTGTTTGTGGACTTCAGCTCTGCGTTCAACACCATCATCCCAGCAATACTCCAACCCAAACTCTCCCAGCTCACTGTGCCAGCAGCCACCTGTCAGTGGATCACTAACTTCCTGACTGACAGGACGCAGCAGGTGAGGCTGGGAAAAATCACATCTAGCACCCGGACTATCAGCACTGGCGCCCCCCAGGGATGTGTGCTCTCCCCACTGCTCTTCTCCCTCTACACCAACGACTGCACCTCAGAGGACCCAACTGTTAAACTCCTGAAGTTCGCAGACGACACAACAGTCATCGGCCTCATCAGGGACGGTGATGAGTCTGCGTACAGGCGGGAGGTTGAACAGCTGGTCCTCTGGTGTGGTCAGAACAACCTGGAGCTGAACAAGCTCAAAACTGTGGAGATGACAGTGGACTTCAGGAGCCCCCCAACACTACCCTCCCTCACCATACTCAACAACACTGTGTCCGCTCTGGAGACCTTCAAGTTTCTGGGATCCACAATCTCCCAGCACCTGAAGTGGGCCCCCAACATCAACACTATCAGGAAAAAGGCCCAGCAGAGGTTGTACTTCCTGCGCCAGCCTCAGGAGCTGCTGATCCTGTTTTACTCAGCCATCATCCAGTCTGTTCTCTGCTCCTCTATCACTGTGTGGTTTGGATCGGCCACTAAACAGGACAGAAACAGACTGCAACGGATTATCAGGTCTGCAGAGAGGATCATTGGTTCCAGCCTGCCCTCCATCCTGAACTTGTTCACCTCCAGAGTCAGGAAACGGGCTCCCCTCTGGTAGGCGCTACAGGGCTCTGTACGCCAAAACCACCAGACACAGGAACAGCTTCTTTCCACTGGCCGTCACTCTCATGAACAATAAATAACATTGCACTACTACCTCTGTTTGCACTATTGTATTATATATATATATATATATATATATATATACACTTTTATTTGGGGATATATTTATACTTGTATTGTATATAGCTGTTACATGTTTATACCTACATCTGTCCTACTTTTTTTTTGCTGCCCTTTTTTATTCTTATATATTTTTCCTTGTTAATTGTAAAATAGTGTATTGTATGTACATTGAGAGCAGAGTGGAAACCGGAGACAAATTCCATGTATGCGCACGCACATACATTATAAAGCTGATTCTGATTCTGATTCTGATTCTGATTCTGATGTTGTCTACACCAAATACATCACCAACAGACAGGTAATCACTTATGTAGCTGAAGTACAGGTATGTCAGTTCCTGTGAATAATATCAGGGAAGTAGATCGAATGACTTGCAGAGTTTACCTTTGTAGGAGAATGCGTTCTGTGCATAGGCTGTTTATAAGAAGTGAACAGTGAGCCGTTGTGATGCCACCCAAAGGTTTGAGGACTGACGTTTTGAAGCCTCTAGTATGGCATTTTGGTCGTCACTGTCTTTACTTTTTGAAACCAGTGAATGGAAGTTACCATATTTGGACTGTGGAGGAGTGACATAGAGACACAGTAAACGGCTCTGGTAGCAGTAGCGACCTGTCAATCACAAGGTAGCCCTGCCCTAAAGCATACTCCGCTTTATGGTCTATTTGGACCATAATTTACTAAATGAACATCATGCTGTATTGAAGAAGACTTGAAACTAGAGATTGAGACCATAAACTAATGTTTACAATGTTTACTGAGGTAATAAATCAAGAGAGAAGTAGAGTAATTTTCTCATAGACTTCTATACAATCAGATTTCTTTTAGCAACCAGAGGAGTTGCCCCCTGATGGCCAGTAGAGAGAATGCAGGTTTAAGACACTTCTGCATTGGCTTCACTCTTCAGAACCGGAAGTTGCCGCCTGGTTCTGTGTTATCTGTACCTTTCTGTCAGAGAGGAGCAGCGACAGGCCCGGCAGAGCAACCGGCTTCAGTTTCCCCGACCACCGACCCAGGAAGTACTCCCCCAGGATCCTGAGGCTCCGCCCCCGTCGCTGTGATGTCAGATACCGAGCTGAAACTGCCTCGCACAGATGCCTGCACACATAAATACACATTTGTCAAACATTTTATATGTATATAAATATATACATATATACAAATGTATATTCTTTTAGTTTTTTCTTCTTCTTTACCGGTTGTTGAAGGCAATGGTGGCGACCCCGCCTGTCCAGCGCTCCTCCAGCTGATCCTCGAGGTCCCGTCTGAGTCGAGCCCAGAGGAAGGGAGGCAGCCGGATCAACGAGGGAGACGGAGGGAGGGAGTACCTGTACACCTCACAGATGATGTCATCATCCAGGGACATGATGTCCCGCAGTTCAGCCTCCAGCAAACCTTCCCTGAGAAGTTAGAAGATCAGTTTGTTTTCATTGTTTTAAGCCTTGCAATGTTCTGTGGACGATTTAATTAAAAAAAAATGATTATCCTCATTGTTATAATTTTAGTACTAACACTGTTGTGGCTACACGATTCAGATATAAACATACCACAACTAACATAAATGCTATTTCAACTGGAGGAATCATTGTTTATCCTTCTCTCCACAAGTTACAGTAGAGAAACACTCAAACTCAAAGTAATTTTCAATTTATTTCTGATATTGTATTATTAAAGAAATAATATGCATTCTAAAGCCCCTTGTTGCTAAACAATGTTGACATTTGCAGGTTAGTTTTGTTCAAATATATATTCTGCAAAGTGTATCCCCATTACGGTTTAAATGTAGTTTAAAAAAATCTTTACAGGGATGTTACTCTGATGATAGAGAAAACTAAATATATTTTACTTTAATAAGTTAACATTTTGACTATATGATTGTGCATCCTGTGTTTGTAAAATGCTATCAGTTCTCCACCTTCATATACTGTATTTGCATAAAGAAGTAGTAATCACCGTTCTATCATAACAGCCACATTCCTGCTGAAGTCTCCTTCTTATCTACAAACAAACACATGTCTTGTTGAACAAGCTCTAAACAAATACAGGAGTGCAGCTTTTAGGCCAGGTTGCTAATTAGCACTAGCATACCGTATTAACACCATCTCTTACTATCTTAGTCTGTTACCACAGAGTTACACGTATAGACTGTATATAAGAAGTGGAAGAAGTCACTGTGACGTCACCCATTGGTTTGTGGACTGCTGTTTTGAAGTCTTGAGTTCGTCAATTTGGCCATCGCCATCTTTGTTTTTTTCAACCAGAGGTGACACTAGAGAGTGGAGCTAGGTACAACTGAGCACTGAATAAGACATTTTTAGGCGACTAAAATGTTACAGTTAATTTTCATGAACTGAAAACACACAGTGAAAGGGTTAAAGTTAAAAGACAAAGACAACTCCCAGACAGGACAACACTGTGGTAGCGACCTGTAATCCACCTTAAAGCATACCCTGCTTTGTTGTTTATTTCATTTTAGCTGGACCATAATTTACTAAATGAACATCAAGCTGTGTTGAAGAAGACTTGAAACTAGAGATTGAGACCATAAACTCATGTTTACAATGTTTACTGAGGTAATAAATCAAGTGAGAAGTAGTCATTTTCTCATAGACTTCTATACAATCGGACTTCTTTTTGCAACCGGAAGTGTTGCCACCTGCTGGTCAGTAGAGATAATGCAGGTTTAAGGTACTTCCGCATTGACTTTTCCGACTCGGAGGTGGCCGCCTGGTTACACAACAAATCTCCTCACCTTGCCAGAGTGATGTACCCTAAGGCCCCGCCCACCAGCTCCTTCCCATGTTTCTCCTCCAGCATCAAGAACAGCTGTGACATAATTTCCTGTGTGTTGGGGCCCAGGTGTGATGCTGTGAGCAGGGTGAAGGACGTCCAGCGTTTGGCTGCAGACAGAATCAGTGTGAGGTGCAGAGGACAGCCGGTCTGCTCGAAGCTTTGCAGCGCGGCGTTGCTTTGCTCGGGGCTCAAAGTTCGCTGAGATGCTAGCAAATACGACTCCATTATCTGTTTTCCTTCGTCACGGGACAAACGCTCCACTTCAAAGAAACTCTCCAAACTCTTCAACTTCAACCGCATATTAGCGAATGCCTCACTGTTGGTATCCATGGAAACCACAAGGTGGACGTTGGGTGGAAGGTCGGCGGGCATCCAGTGGAGTTTGTGAGCATGATGTTGGTCTGAGAGCTGATCCAGAGCATCCAGGATGATGAGCAGAGTGTTCCCCTGCTGGGAAACCTCGGTGAGGACGTTCCTGAAGAACCGGAGCAACTCCAGGTGAGTGTTGGCTGTCAGCGGCGAGGGTGGAGCCAAATTACAAGCCAAACATATCTGTAGGCAGACGCTGCGGAGGACGTGGCCGATGTCGGGTCTCTGAGGATGGCGATCCGACAGCAGCCTGATCACCACCCCCGCACCGGCTTCCAGAACGCTACGCATCTCCTGCGCCAGTTTACACAGCAGAGCTGTCTTCCCCATCCCAGCATTCCCATGCACCACCAGCGGGCTGTGGTGGACGTTGGTTGACTCCCACATGGTGCAGCAGAGCTTACCCAGAAGACCCTCCCTGCCGTAGAGACCTCTGCACAGCTTGGTGCTCATGGTGGCGTGCTGTATAACTTCTTCAACCATCCGATCTGAGATTTCCGCCCTTTCTTCCTCAATGTTCCCCCAAATCCTCCTCCGCCTCCCAACCACCAGCGAATCGACCACCGCTCCAATCCTGGCCTTCATCTGCGAGACAAACTGCTCGCAGACGCTGTCCAGGTACTGGGCGTGCTCTTTGCGTTTAGGGTCGATGCTTCCTTTGCTGAGCTCCACGCAGTGCAAGTTGAGGATCTTCTGCTGTGTTGCGTTGAGGCGGGACTTGAGGCCGGCAAGGAGTCCCTGGGCATCTGCGTCCAGAAGCCCTTCGGCAGTCAGGTCCATGTACTTGGCGAGACGTTTTGGTCCATTCCTCACCCTCTGGTGGGGAATGTCTCGCACGAAGAGCAGAGCTGACGATTCGCTGCTGTCCTTCCACAAACCCTGCTCAAACTCTTGTACTGTGACTGTGGAAAAGAAGACAGAGACCATCAAATTTCACAAAAACTTTTGAGACAAAGACAAACTGTGTCAGACATCTCTGACCTGATGTGAAGAAGTGTTGTTTCTGCTCGGCTGTGATGTCACCGGCTGCCTCGGCATCCGTGGCGGCGGAGCGTAGGAGCTGCAACACTTGAGTCTCTGTGAAACGCCAAGAGACAAGGTTTTTGTCACGCTGCGGGCTGCTCTCAGGTCGGAGGTCGCTGTAGTGGGGGAAGTGAGTCGTGATTGGCTGAAGCACGTAAGTAGGTGGAACCGCATTGTTGTCTTTTAAGAACCACGTATTCAGCTGCTTGACGCCTTCCGGGTTTTTGGAGAGTTTGGACAAAAGGACTTCAAACTGTTTCTCCGGTATGAGGCGAGGAAGAGTTCGGTGGCCGTACCGGTTCCCCAGCAGAGCCTTTGGAGCCCAGACGCAGGGAAGTAAAGAGAAGAGGAAGAATGAGTTTAAACATAATCCTGGATTAAATGCTTTAACACAATGTCTCATAAAATTATCCAATATATAACCATCCAATACACTGGACAGTATATTGGCTTCAAGTTGATTTTGTTTAAGTGTTCCCTGGAGAAGGAAATGTGATGCCCTCTCCTGACTGAATATTTTAGATTTTTGGTTGGTCGAACAAAAAAGACGTTGAAGACGTGACTGTGCACTTTGAAAAATGTTAATGGCTTTTTTTTCTTCTTTTTTTTACAATTTTCTGACATCCTACTGACCAAACAATTAATCAAGAAAACCTACTGCATAGAGAGAAAAATATATTAAATGACTATTACTGAAAAAATGCAAATAATAAGTAATGACAAAAATGGGTTCTGACATCAGTAAAATATTAGAGATCAAAACTTTTTTAACGCTTTTTGTTTTTTTCCAGGTCTTATCCAAGACCGGAGGTTATTGATATTTCCTGGATGTGTGAGAGCCCTGCTTATGTAGCAGCTAAAGCTACCTGAATAAATATAAATACTGTAAAAGGGTCAAAATATGTTTCAAAGAATTTGATCAAACCACAGCGTTAAAACAAACAAATCCAGCTTGTTGCTTTTCACATAAAACCTTTTTCACAATAACAATAAAGATGAGAAAAATCTGAATTATAATTTAAGGAAGACGAGAGACTCACGATGAAAGCTGGACCGACTGAAATCCTCTGGCAGCTCTTGATCTCTTGCAGAAAGATCTCGCAGGCCTCATGATCTCCAGACAAGTCGCTTCGAATCCCCCAACGCAGATCCACCACCTGAACAGGAAGGGACCTCACTGATCAATGAGCGGGCATTTACTGAAACCGCACACATTATACATCATATTATCAGTTACTGGATTTCTTTGTCTTACTGACCTCAAACACCAGCCCCAGACTGCGACATAAAGCAAGGACTTCTGGGTAAGCTTTCTCCAGTAGGGCTTTCCTCTCGCTGCTCATATCTGACCAGATGGCAGCGACACAGTCAGTGATTACAATTTAAAAAAAGTGTTTAAAGCAAAATCTGTAAGATGATCTGAAATTACCTCAGCAGAGCCGAAGTTAATGTTGTAGTGATTTTGGTCACACACAAAAATATGCAAAATTATTTGTTTCCTCCAAAATAAGTGTAACCAGGAGGAGACCATTGATGTATGAAGTGATTTTGGTTACACTACTCTGCATGACAATGAAGTTATCAAATATTTTGTTGCACGAGGTATTGATCTTGGAAGTCCAAATCTGTGAATATCTTTCCAACTTTACCGAACTAGGCTCTCATATTCATGAGATCTTTTGTCATGATTACGAGATCCGGATCTGGTAATTACAAAATCTTAAAAGTATGAGATATTTTCGAGATAGTTGCTCATAATTATGAGATAAGGTATATCAGTTTTGTCTTTAGTGAAATGCATTGTGCTTCCGTAAGTTTATCACTCGTTGTAAACCTTAGAAAAAAACTCCGTAATTTATAGTTTTAGAATTTTTGTAGTTTTAGAATAAAATTTAAAAAACTGAAAGTTGTATGATACCAAAGTGCACAAATGTTAGTTCTCGTCCTCTTTAAAAATTGTTTCATTCACAAACTTCTCCTGCAGTTTTCTCACAGTTTTACAAGGCACGACGCCACAATAAACCCTTTTCACAGCAGAAATGTTGGCTTTGTCAAAGCAGGAAAAGCACAGGTGTAAATAATCACATAAACAATGTGTCCTGTGTCACCTAAATGGAATGCAGCCATAAGCCACCATTAATGTTATTAATTCCACCTGTGCTTTACCTGCTTTGGCAAGTCAAAATGTCTGCTGTGAAAAAGTATCTATTATTTCTCAACATCATGTAGAGAGCATAAAACAGTGACCTGACCTGTGAAAGTGGAGCTGATGAACACTCGGATCATGTTGGAGCCGCTCTTCGTCCTCTGAGCTCCATCTACCCGTCCTCTCAGGACGTCCTGCAAGCTGACGTCCTGCAAGCTGACATCTCCTCCTCTTCCTCCTCCTGCTGCTGCTGGATGCTCTGCCATCGTCTTCTTCTTCTTCTTCTTCTTCTTCAGACTTCTTCAGTCATCTGGTCTGTCCTTCCTCTGCTCAGCTGCTCTTCAGCCTGTTTTGTTTCCCTCAGAGAATTTTCTCCACGACAACTAGTTCTCCCACCTGACCGGCTGTTGTACCTGCAGTGAGAGCTACTGTAGTCAGTGCTACACACTGTTTTCTAATCAAGAAATAACTGCATGAGACCGAAACATTGTTTTAGCATCCTCTGTTCATGTATGATTTTTCATCACTGCTGATAATTATTTATAGCATGCTACGTTAGCTTTTTATCCAGAGGTTGAGGAAGTATAGAGATCATTTACTTCGGTAAAATTACTACACTGTAGAAATACTCCATAACAAGTAAAAGTCCTGCATTGAAAATGTTCTCACATACAGTAGTAGTCTGCTGTGGGTGCCTCCATGACGGAAATATTTGCTTACAATACATTTGTGTTACTGTTAAATCAGTCTCATTATTACGCACAACGTATACAAACTTATCTTGCTAAAACTAAACTTTTCTTGTTATAACTTGATAGGTTGGTATAGAGCGGTGCAGGAATAACGTATTTTTGTAGGCCAAGTTAGCATCGCACTGGTTCCCTCGACAAAAAGCCAATGGGATTTGTTCAAAAATATCTTGATAATGGTCACCACTTTTTATGATTTTTGAAATGTAAATGTAATCGGCAGAAGTAAAACTCCTAAGGCTAGGCTATAAACGAACAACACCACGGCCGAGTATATTTATTAATTTAACTGCTAAACTGAAGCACTAACTAACCTGAACCACACTGCTAACTGCTGGGCTACCTGTACTGCTAGCTTTGTAATTAGTTACAGTATATATAGCCTACATTTAAAAAAAATAAGTAAAACATATTTAAAGCGGGTTTGTGAAACCAGACAATTTTAACTCCTCTAATCAACTGTATTAGAGTTCACATTGGATTTTTATTTAGCTGTAACTACTAATGATGGCGGGTTTGCAGCTACTAGCATTAGCTTCTAGGTAAGTGTGCTCATGGGTCTTAGCTTGACTCCCCTTGTTTAGGCTTGCTTCAAAACTTTATGCGAAGCTAGGCTAAACACATCTTGGACCTCTCTCTGTAACTTACTGAATTCACAGGGACGTGCTGTAAAATAAATCAATTACACCTGTTAACTAGCTGTGAGGCCATGCAGGTGAATTTGATAAAGAGGATTTCTCAGATATTTGCAGTGTTGCTATAAATAAATCCTCTCTCCCTGTTTTTTGGGGGGTTTAAGTATCTTTACCAGCTAGACTTTAAACTACGCACATTGTACCAGCTCAGTTCACCTTGATCTCACCTGAGCCCGTGGGAGTCTGGGCCCCCTAGAGGCTGCCGCCCACAGCTGTAGCTCAACGCTAATTACGCCAAGACAGAGGCAAGGTTAATGAGGATAATGAGGATAACAAAGCTACTGTAGAGCTGGAGGACATCTGCTGCACCTGAAGCTTTTGCAGTTACAAACCTCTGACATCATGTGATGCACAAACACCTTGAACATCAGGTGAGTTTTTTCATCAATTAACGCTCAAATATGGTACACTTAAAAAACCTTTTGCCTTTTCAAGCTATGAATAATTATTCTTATTTTAACTATTAAGTCGATAAGTGTTCTAGGGAAAGTGTATGAACAAAACTAATTGTTATCATATAACTGTAACTGTGGATGTATCATGAAGTTTTGGAAAGATTCAGAGGAATATTTAGGTAACTTGGGTTAAAACTTACAGTTAAGTGACAAACACATTTTGCTTATTCAGTGTGGCTTTGTGGCACAAAGGCAGTAAAACTGCCTGTGCCAAAGCACACTGACTAATCCTGCGGGCATATTATTGTTGTCAAGTATTGTTCTTCAAATATTTATTCAACTTCTATTTCTTCCGTATTTATTTTGCTACTTATCTCCTTCCACATTTTTTAAGCTACAAAAAACGTTCAAATATCAAAATGTTCAGCTCATTAAGGACACGTGTGCTATATCATATTTCTAACCATCAAACTTTTTGAATTATTAAGCTTTTTGCAATTTTATTTTGAATGGGATGTCTATGGAGAATATTTTCAAATCCTCTTGAACTTTTTCAACTTTCAAATCCTTCTACTTCCTCATACTTTCAGCTACAGACACCATTTCAACTTTAAAATGTTGAGAAAACCCTTAAGTATTGCCGCATGATTCAGCTTTTTGATAACTTTTACACTTTTTGAACTGTATCAATTTAACTTTTATGATTTTTTCAGTCCTTTTCTGACTTTATAATGGGTGTGTATTGCACATTAGTCATATTAAATACTACGACCACTACTACAGCTATTACTACGACTACTGATACTACTACTTCTTCTAATTACTAATACTTCTACTACTAATAATACTTCTACTACTACTACTACTACTACTACTACTACAAATATCACTACTGCTACTACTAGTGCTACGATATCTATGGAGAAAATCTTCAAATCCTGTTAAACTTCTTCAACCTTCAAAGCCTTCTTCTTCCTCATACTTTCAGCTACAGACACCATAGTTAGACATTTCAACTAGAAGGGTTTTCGGCAGTGCAGTTTAAATGCTTTCGGGCATCAACAATTTTTCAGACAGGTAGTCTCCCATTTCTGTATTTTCAGCAATTTTTTTAGATTAATTTCAGCTTTCAGCATTCCAACGCATTTTCAGCAGGAAATGCATTTTCTAGAGATTCACCCAGCGGTTTTGCCGAAAATCGTGAGCAACGGAGAAAAATCGCCCCATAGACTTGAATGGAGTTTCGGCGTGAAGAGAGCAAAAAAAAACACTGAACTTTGGACCCATATTGACTAGCCATACTTTAACGTAGAAAAATTATTAAAAGTTTAAAACGTAGGCAAAACGCTGGACGTTATTGAGCCAAATGGACATTTTGATAGCTAGCACAGTTTTCATGAACTCACAGATTAAGTTTCAGGAACATTTTGGGTCCATTTCAGATTTTATAATGGGTGTGTATTGCGCAGCTCGTTAAGGGCTAGAGTGAGGGCATAATTGTCTGAGTGGAGCGGAGCAGGAAAATATTCTGTGATTTTTACAAACAAATTGCTCAGAGTCCCACAATTTTCACTCTTCTTGCATTATTTTTTGGACAATAGTTAGGTAAGCTGTAAATGTTAAAACATGTGAGAAAAAATGAGAAAGATTGCCAGAGAGATCAGTTTAGGATATGCACAGGTTTTGTTGAGCGAGATCATGTTCACAAATGAATACCACTTTATGATTTATGAAGTGTGAATGCTCTCAGCAGAGGCAAAAACCTCAGGCCGTAGACAAACTACACTACGGTCACATAAGTGCGAGTTTAAACACAACGTGGCTGTGAAGCAAACTAGTCGGCTTAATGACGTTTTGTAGCCTCATTAAGCCTTTACATTAAGTTTATGTAAAAAACTTCTGAACTTCTTACATTTATTAATGCAATGATGATTACGTGTACTTTAAATATTTAATCATTCAATTAGATTCAATATTTTGTTTTTTCCATCATAAGGATTGTTTGTCAGTTTAGTTTCTCAACATTCAGCAACATTGTGTGGGTCTGTGCATTTGTGTCTGCTCCTCAGGTCTTATCCTTTTTCAAAAACATCTATTTTTGTGAGTTAGCACTAGCTAGCTAGATGCTAGCAACTAAGCTATGGCTAGCTAACATTCCAGGTGCAGAGCAGCTTCATGGCAGTTTAAGACGTGATGAATGTTGCTGGTAGAAAGAAGGGCATGGAAAATCAGAATTCGATACATTATATATTATTATAGATAATATTTTATAATCGGAACAATAATTTGATTCTATTTTTTTAGCATATTCCCTCATCTTCCCTTCAATTTGCTGAGGCCATAGCAGTCTGATCCCAAACAGAAGCAGCAGATGAAGAGTTGTTTTTGATGATGTTGACATCTCTTCATCCTGTGAATCTGTTTGTTCTGGAGTTTTACCTTCAGGCTGTTCTTTTTTTTTTCAAGCAGAGCTGTTGACCTGCAGCTCTCTGAGGACGTTACATCAGCCGGAAGACGCCGCCTCTGTGCCCTGCTGATGCCTCTGTGGACGGTCTGACGCTCAGCATCTTCACATACTGGGAGCAGGAAATCCTTATTTGGGCCAAGAGGATGAACCAGCACCCACCACATGGTAAGAGGGTGCCACACCTGCTCTAATATCTTCTTAATTAGTGAGGTGAAATGATTTCCTAGGAGCTGAACTTGTGTAAAAAAAACAGACTTTTAGTTTTTATATGCACTTTGATACAGTCAGCACTTAGTGGACGTTAGAGGAACTGCAGTCCAACACACTTATGCTAAGGAGGTTGCTAATTGGTTGCTGTTGGATGTTAGTCTCATATGTAGGTGTCGGAGTGCACAGTCTACACGGCTGCCTTCACAGAATTTACCCTTCGCTATGTCCCGCCCCTCGAACACAGACTGGCCAATCGTGTGTGTGTGACTGTCTGAATTCTTGTTTATTTCCTGTGCGGTCTATACAGTCAAGTCCTGAACCTGTTGGTGCATTGAAGTCCCCACACAAGTGTTTTGCTCTGGGCTTGAAAGTGACATGTCTGGGTGTGTGTAAGGATCTGTAGAAGTCTTCTTAATGGCATGGTGCCTCTGGTGGAGGGATGTATATTGCACACAGATATAAATTGACCTTGCAAATGCCTCAGTGTTTATTATGGTTTTTGCCTTGTTTGACAGTTGTGAAAAACCCTGAATATTCCAAAAGAAATATTCTGAAATATTTCACTCGTAAATTCAACAAAAACATGGACGAAATAAAAAAACAAACTAATCTGCTGCAACCAACTGACAGGAGAGTTAATATCTTTAGACTAACCTTGTTTTGTGTTTAGTGTGCATCTCTTTGATCACCCTTAGTTGAGACATTGGTGTAGTGGAGGCGGGAGGGCCCCAAGACAATGCTTGGTTTGCAAATAGAGCATCACTTTGCCTATTTTTTCCCCTATTTAGGATTTTTTTTAACCAAAACTTTAAATATATACAATACCTTGAGTTAATCTTTCAAATTTCAGTAGTTTGGTGAATCATTTGGCCGCAGATAGGAATTATTATATCATATATCATATAATATGACGTATTGTGCACTTGTGACCTGATCTTTGAATACCTATCAGTTATGTTTGATTTTTTTTTTTTACTGAAGGTCTGAGGCTTCTGTTGAAAATGAATAACAGCAACACTCACTGAGCAGCGACTCAGCGTCAGAAAAACAAAGAACAAAGGTGGATCAGCTTATGAATAGTATCCAATCATGGTCATTTTACAGACTTTCATTTTAGCATGAAAGCAAAACCAGCATCAGGTTTGGATGATTTTTGGGTCAGACACGAACGTTTAACTGTCACTAAATGTTTTCATGTAATATCACTGAATCAGACACAGAAGACGACTTCACCTCAAATCATTTTTTATTTATGCTAATGTTTTCCCCTACGGCGGGCATCATTTTACTGTTTTTTTTTTTCTAGAAAACCTCAGTCCTTTGTCACTGCAGGAGGGGCGGGGTGGTGGAGACGGCTGCTGTGATTGGTCAGCAGGGACACGGCGTGCTGGCGTCCTGCTCCACCGTCAGTCCTTTACTCAGCAGGAACGCTTCCTGTTTCGGTTCCCTCCCGAGGAACTTCCTCAGCATCTCGGAGGCGTCCTCGGAGCCGCCGGGTCCCAGGATGAACTTCCTGTAGTCCAGACCCACCTGGAGGACCAATCAGGGGACAGCAATTCACTGTCAGTCAAAATCTGCTTTGAAGTGCCTCTGTATCTTTAGGCTAACAGTTTCCCCCTGCTTCTAGTCTTTGTGCTAAGCTAGGCTAAACACCGATATCCATCTGAAACATCTGAGAGGGTTTTCCTAAATATCTTATCAATAACCTGTATTGTTTATATATTGGCTTTTTTTGCACTCTTTCATTCTATGCACTGCCACACAATAAATACACTTTTATCTTATCTTGTCCCAATAAACACTATAATAACAAAATCTACATTATAAATGTATGAATTCAAACATTTTTAAAAGATTATAACACTATTTTAGGGAAAAGGCTGCGCATGTAACGCAATAAGTTAGTTTCCACCAACATATTGACAGTCTAAAAGGAGAAAACACTGAATGACAGAATGTTTTAGAGTCGTGTCATTACATACAAGAAATATTAAGTTTTTCTGAACCACAACAGAAAACCAGTGTGTTTCTATGTTAATTTCTGTTGCGATGTCGGTGGAGAAGACAAAGTATCAGAGTAGATGGTGGATGAAGAAGCGTGGAGGAGAGAGAAATTAATCATCTCAAACCTGGATTATCACTCCAGTCTCACTCACAACATGTCAAACTGTTTGACATTTGGAGACGGTTTCTGAAAATATAATTTTCCCCTCAGCTGTCCTGATTCCTGTTCTAATACATGACTATTAACGCTTTTATTGACACCGGCTGCTCTAACCAGACCTGTGATCAACAACGTCACGTCCACTGTCTTGTGGTGGAAGAAGTACTCTGATATTATACCTCTGTTACACGTAAAAGTCCTGCATTCAAAATGTACTTGCATATTAAAGTTAAAGTACAAAAGTATTAGCATCAAAATATACTTAAACTACTAAAAGTAAAAGTACTCATTATGCAGAGTGACCAAATTTCAGAATAACGGTTTATTACTTTAATGTTGCTTTATATCCTGCTGGGTAGTTTGTGAATTTACCCCTGCGGATCAATACATTTTTATCTTAACCAATAATATTAATAATAATAATTTATTTATTGACTATATGTTGCATTATATATTGGAATCTGCAAAGTAACTAAAGCTGTTAGAAACATGTAGTGCTGTAAAAAGTAGTAGAATATGGAAATACTCAAATAAAGTTCAAATACCTCAAAGTTTGTACTCGGGTACAATACTTGAGTAAATGTACTTAGTCACTATCCAGCGCTGCCTTTAGTTGCTTGTTATAATTCAGTCAGATTCCATCAGTTTGTTTATGAGAAATCAGCTGATATTTTCCTACCCATCATACATTTCACCCGCTGATTATTCTCAACATGATTTTTCTCCTCAGCTGACCTTCGGGTTCATGATTCCTTCCTGTTTGAAGCGAGCGAAGAACATGTCCATGGAGAACACCTCGCTCCACAGGTAGCCGTAGTACTGAGCATCGTAACCGCCGGCAAGGTGCCCGAAGGTCGCCGGCATGTTGGTTCCTGCAGAGAGGTCAAAGGTCAGGGAGATCAGAGGATGGAAACCAGGATGCAGTGAGGCTGACGTTTGGAGGCGTGGACTACAAAACGCTTTCATTTGCCCTCCAAAATTACTTCCTGTAGAAACGGTTTCATCAGCAGGATTTATTTCCCACAGGTTACACAGCTGCATATACAATGGTAGGGGAAACATACTACCTATACTACATAACTTTCAGATCAAAATGTCAGTGCAGCTTCACTGAACTGGTTGTAGTTATAGTGTAGTTCTAAAGCGGGCCACTAGGTGGAGCCCCTTTCTGTCTGATGAGATGGAGTCCAGCCTGAAGGGCCACAAGCTTCGTTTATACTCGCCACAGTGAAGCTGGCGTGAGGAGCACTCGCCAGAAAAGTACTTAATTAATTTATTAACTCATCATAGCTTTCTGCAAGGTGGCGACGCTTGGTCGAGCGCATCTGGATTTTTGTAACTAGGAGGCTTTTCAGACGCGACTGTCACAAATAAATTGCTGATAAAAGCACTATTTACATGTTGAAGGATTTTACAAAGACGGACAATTTGCTTTTTTAAATGCTTTAGAAACCGGACATCATAACAAAAAAAAAATCAACATTTGAGTAAATATTTTGCAGGACATTAAACCTTTGTTTGTTTGTAATGCATTTAATTCTTGACTCATTTCTTTAATGGGCTCGTATAAAGGGAATAAAGTAGTCTTCTTGCTTCTTCGCAGTACATTGTGTTTGTACGCCCTCTGGCGTTTCAAAGAATGCAACGAACAGCACGTTGAGCATAAACGCCTTTGTGCTTCAGAGTAGAGCTGCTACCAAAAACAGCAATACTCATAATCATCAGTTGAGGAATGACTGATATTTGGGAGCATCGTCACAGTCACCAGAGAAAAAAGGAAGCCCGGCTGTGTGTTTGTGAAGAAGAAGAATGTGAAAGTATGTAAAGCATTACAAAAGTGACCTGATGAGGCAGGGATTCCCAGGACTTCCTGACAGAGGCGTCCGTACTCCTCCGCGGCGTCCAGTCCGTTCCTGGTGTGCAAAGCCTGGTCCACTTTAGCCAGAACGATCTGCCTCAAGTTAAACAGACCTGCGGGAGAGTCACAGTCAACGTTAACCGCTAGTATCTCAACGTTAAACACAGCTATCGAGACCGAGCGGTGGTAGAACCGGTACGAAGGTACTACTTCCTGTGCGGTACCCACCGGTGTTGGCGAGGCGGGACTTGATGAGTTTGTCGAGCAGCTCCTCTGGGATGGCTTTGCCGGTCTTGTAGTGCTTGGACATTCTCTGCAGGGGCTCTCTCTCCCAGACCCAGTTCTCCAACATCTGAGACGGAGCCTCCACAAAGTCCCGCTCCACGTGAGTCCCGCTGAACATGGCGTAGTCCGCCTGCAAGCACACGCACACTCAGGAACCAGCTCACAGGAAGTGCACGGACTGCCGGATCGTTACACACTTTAATTGCACAATTTTGCTGTCACTAAAGCTGAGGTGCTTAATTAGGTTAGCGGCTCTGTCCTGATCTTTGTGCAGCGTTTTGTTCTCCACGTACAAAACTAAAACAACATCTATTTGTAAAGAGGACTTTCTACAAAACAAAAGCATGAAAGACCATTCAGTCATATAGAGTGGTCCTCTCAGACGGCCTGACTAGCAACAGTAACTACAAGTGAGCGGTTGACATTGTGGTACCTCGGCGCAGAGCTGGTGCATGACGTGTCCGAACTCGTGGAAGTACGTCTCCACCTCGTCGTGCTGCAGGAGCGACGGGGCGTCGGCCGTCGGCTTGCTGAAGTTGGCCACCATGGCCGCCACCGACATCTGACGGGTGCCGTCGGGCAGCAGACAGCCGGGCTGCAGGCCGAAGCAGGCGGCGTGGCCGTACTTCCCCTCCCTACAGGGGGACAGGTGTGAGAGGAGACACTGAGGACAGCTGGACACTCACATCTACACATTTAGGAGGAGGAGGAGGAAAAAGCAGAGGAGTAATAAGACAAAGAGGAGAAGGAGTTGGACGAGGGAGGGAGGGAAATGGAGGGGGAAATAGCAGGAGGAGGAAAAAGACAAAGAGGGGCGAAGGAGGTGGACTAGAAGAAGAAGGAGGAAGGGAGGGAGGAGGGGGAAGAGGTTTGAGAGGGAGAAGAGGAAGAGAAGTAGGAGATTGAGGAGGAAGAAAGAGGTGGTAGGTGGAGAAAAGGAAGAGAAGGAGGATGGTAGGAAGAAAGAGGTTAGAGGGGGAGAAGAGGAAGAGGAGGGAGTGGGAAGGGATACGAGAGGCAGACCAGGAGGAGGGGAAGATGAAAGAAGAAGAAGAAGAAGGAGGAGGGAGGAAGTGGTTAGAGGGGAAGTACAGGATGAGAAGGAGGAAGAGGAGGACACCTGGAGACCCGCATCTAAATATCCACCCTAAATAAATAGGAGCCCCGTCCTCACCTGGGGAAGAGGTCCAGGTAGAACTGGCCGACCACCTGACCACTGCTGCGGTCCTTCACACAGTACAGAGTGACGTCCGGGTGCCACACGGAGGCTCCGTCCACCAGCTCGAAGGACAGACCCAGCAGCTCCTGGTAGATGTCCAATAGGCCCCGAGTCACCACCTCCATGGGGAAGTACTCCTTCAACAGGTTCTGATCCACTGCGTACTGAGTCTCCTCCACCTGAGAGGAGGAGGAGGAGGAGGAGGAGGAGGAGGAGGAGGAGGAGGGAGAAGAAAAGGAGGAGGAAAAAGACAAAGGTTAAGGGGAGGAGGACAAGGAAGAAGGAGAAGATGAGGAGGAAATTAATTGATTAATTTAAAAGATATATAATAATTTAATTAAATAACTACATTTTTTTCTTTGTCCTTCAAAGTTATACAATTAGAATCTTTATTTAAAAAAAATGAAATCACATCAGTACAAACTAACTTTTAACATATTGGGGCCAAGTTGGAAATAAGAGTGCTGTGTTCTGTAGATCTATAAATATCAATCAAAAATCATTTATAGAGTCTAGAGTAGCAGCAGCTCTTACCTGGGTCATGAAGTAGCGGGTGTCCCAGGCGTGCAGCTCTCCGTTGAAGGGCAGACTCCTCTTCTGGCACTCCTTCTCCTTCAGCTTGAGGATGACCAAGCGCTCTTCATCGCCCAGAGGCTTCAGCTTACGAGCCAGCTCCTCTGAAACGACACAACCGAGTCAGAGAGGAGTTTTCTTCTGCAGGTGACGCATCACAGAATCACAGAGCACACCGACTAAGCCCACGTGTCTAAATCCCATGACTGTATGAAGAGGAAGATTTTCTTTGTTTGAACCTTCCACTCAGCATTGGACTCTTTTTTTCCCCAGATGCGCTTCATGTAGTCTCAAGTTTTTAGCCGTTGGTTCTTTGTCGGTGGCTCTAACTTTGGCTTTTTTACTTCCTACAAACATTATTCTTACCAAACATCGGTCACTTCCCATCACAGAATTTACAGTAGCACTTTACAAACCTTTTCCCAAAACACATGATGTACGTCAAATGATCTAATTTCTCTTCGACATTTCTGACGTCTTTGTACCCGTTTACTTTTCATCTTCAGTGTAACAAAAGAAATCCGACATTGAATTGAGAACTGCGCCCATGTCTGAGCTCAGTGGGTGTTTGGCAAATCATCATCTGAAACTTCCATATTCTTATTCCCCCATTTCTCTTATAGTTGAGTGCTTCTCATTAATGTTTAATCCTCGATACGATGCTGAATTGATTCTTTGCGTTACCTCTCTTAGGCGCCTTGTTTCCACACACACGTTTCTCTGCAGTTATCGGAGCATGCAGGTGTAACTTCAGAGGCCGTAAAGACACTCACCCAGGAAGCCCGCCACCTTCTTGCCAGACTTGGCCATGTTCATCTCCAGGACGAAGTCGGCGTGTGTGGTGAAGCCCAGCATGGAGCTCTTCTGAGCCCGGAGCTCCACCAGCTCCTTCAGGATGGCCGAGTTCTCCTGAAAGCACACGCGGGGGAGGGGAAGCCTTTTTAATGGATAGTTCCAGTTTACTGCTCGGGTTTGTCCACCTGTCAGACTCAGTGATGTCACCGCGTTACCAGGTGAACTTGTTGAGTACAATGTTGTTACAACTGATGGTGGACAAAACTACCAAAATATGTTGTTGCAAACATTTTTAAAAAGGATATATATTTAAGTTTTTCTTTAAATTCACATGTTTATCCTCTGAGTCTTCACTGTGAAGATAAATCCAAACACTGACCTATAAATAAGTGATCAGCTCTGCTCTAAAGGCAAACTTTCTCCGCTCAGATTATCATGATGTGGGACGTGAAACCTGCACCTCTCAAATGATTTGAACATCTAGCCCTCTTACGGACGTCTGTTTACTTCCTGTCTCACCTCCTTGCAGCGGGAGTTGAAGGCCTCCTCCAGCTTCTGGCGGGTCTCTGGGACGAAGCATTTCTTCATGGTGGGGAAGTAATGAGGATACTTCAGGGTGACCTTCAGCGTCTCTCCGTCCTTCTCCAGGGAGCTCAGGAAGTCCTCGGGGAGGCCGCCTGAAAGCCACACCACCACATGTGTTAACACACAGAGAGAGGGAGACCGGGTGGGACGGTCCGAGGGGTTCGGGACTCACCCAGCTCGTCTCTGGTGAAGGACAGACTGGTCGTGTCCTCGTTCAGGTTCTTGTTGAAGTCGATGGACAGGTTGCTCAGCTTCTTCTTGATGGTCTTGATCTCCTGTTACAGCAGAGTCAAATACTTAGATCTGATACTACATGGAGAGTTTAAAAACACACCATATCATAAAAAAATATGACCTGTACAGTGATTTTATCCATAGAGCACACTCCTATCTGAAAACACTTCATCGGACTCTGAGATTTCTCTTAACCGTCCATTCAATTTTCAAAAAATATCCCCCCAAAAGTGTCAATAACAACATCAAACAGACAGAGAGATGTTTCTCAGTGAAGAGTGATAATAAGGAAGCATCAGCCACCTCTTGTGTCTCTTTGGGCAGGTGGAGGCCGTTCCTCTTCCCCAGCTTCATCAGTCGCTCCATGTAACGCTTGGACTCTGCACTGAGGCTGCCGCCATCCACCTTCTTCTGTAGACGCAAAAACAAAAGAAGAAAAAGACATGATAACAGGAAACCAAGAGAAGAACTGAAACGGGTCCAAATGTCAGAGAGGCTGCAGATCCTGGATTTAAAAGGAAATGAGAGGTACCACCGCTAGTGTCTGCTTTTTCTACATCAAGATCATCCAAACAATTTAGGCTCACCAGCCCCGGGTGGGACCAGGACCTGCCACGCCACGTTTGGTTCAAACGCGTACCTAAGATTCAGTATTTTGTTGAACGTCATCACATTTGGTGGAGCGTATATATCCAGTGTTACAACTGTGGTCGTATATCGCTGCAGATGTGTTTCTTTCCATCAGTGTGAAAGCGTTCGTGTGCGTTCGTGTATTTGTTTTCCTCCCGCTTAGATATTTTTCTTGGCCTTTGCCCACCCTAAATCAAGCTCCGTGTGGGTTTCATCTCAAACTGTCAACAAATTCAGCCGTCACCATATTCAGCAATCTGCCTCAGAGGCTGGGAGCTTTTGGAAGACAGGGCTGGTTCACGTTGCGTCTCGGCCACCTGGAGACGAGGCGCAACACCAGGTTTTTTTTCCCTCCGGTATTGTCCAAATTGTCTGCAAATCCTGCCGCTGTCACACATTTTTTTAATATTTAATGATAATATTTTGGCGCCACAATCTCCAAATGACACCAAATTAGCACATCCAGTATGTCCTTTAGGTTTCCCATAACAAACGTGTTGCTCTTTTGGTGCCACTGTGACCAAAATGTAGCTTTTACATCAACAGTATTGTTCAAATGTCACAAAATCTAGTATGAAGACCAGTGTGTTCTCCAGTATTGTCATACACAATTTGGAGGAAGTTTAAGAAGGTTAAATGTTTTTTAAGAGTCAATTCAGTTGTGAGTTTACCTCCGAGTATACTTGCTGGTGTTTTAGTTTTTTTCACTATTCAGGGAGTTTGTGAAAAATTCACTCTGTTGGTAAAACCTGAGAACGGAAGAAAGGATGGAAGGAAGACAGCTATCTCTCCGTCAGCTCACCTCCAGGGCGACGATCCTCAGGTAGACGTCCTCCCTCATGCTCATCTCCACGTCGAACTCCGACAGACGCTTGTCGGCGTCGGTGCTCGCCGTTCGGACCTCCTTACTGGAAGAGACGTGCTGCGGGAAGTCCAACATGTTCCTCTGGACTGAGATGGGTGAGGTGAGAGACAACACAGCGTCACAGTCACTTTAGTGGATTTCCTGCACATTTTACAAGATCTATTACGATTTCATTCTTCATTAACGGACTAATCATTTAACATCTTTGATTTACTCTTTATAACGTTAACATTCCCATCACAGTAACCAGATCCAAAGTGATGTCTGCTTTAAATGCTCATTTATTCTGATAAACGGCCACACACACAACAAAATGTTGGATTCTAAATATTACAAGCTAAATTTCTCCACTTCATCGAAGTTGTGAGCGGTTCATTTTTATTCTTCATCGACAAATAACTAAAAGGAATTAAATATTATTAGTTTCAGTATCTCTAAATTTTGAGTCAAGCTTAGTTAATACTCGCGGTCTGTGCTCGTCGTGCACCTGATTTTGGAACTCGCGCGATCAGCGCTTTTCAGACAAAACTGATAAAAAGCACAATTTACACATCAACGGATTTTACAAAGCTGAAGAATTTGTTTTTGGATGCTTTAGGAACATCTTAAAATATTTGAGTATATCCAACCTTTGTTTCTCTATAATGCATTTAATTCTTGACCTCTTTCTCTACAGGGCTTGTACAAAGACAATAAAGTAGTCTTCTCTTAATTTAGACTTATTATTTTTTACTTTACTTTAATTTTTTTTTTTTCTGGTTGAAATAGGAAACCATGAAAATGTAACCAGCTGCTACTTTCCCTGTGACTTGCTCTCGTTAATGCATCATGAAACTCTTTTGTATGAAGTGAAGATAACAAGAGGGAGCAGGAGTAGTTTCAGTGTTCCCTCCTGCAGCAGCAGCAGCAGCAGCAGCAGCAGCAGCATGTTGGAGGTGTTTTCAGGTTTTCAGCTGCCTCCACACAAAACTCTCCGTCTATTGTCGCAGTGGCAGCTGGTTCAGCTGCTTTCTCTGCAAATTGCTGACGAGCCTTTACCATCACACACCGATTCTGCCGACTCAGAGCTTCGGTGCAGAGCTCACAATGGACGACCGGCCCCCGACTGTGCGCTCAGGTTCGTGCTGCGTTCGTGACCGCTTTACATTCAGGTTCATCGCGTGTCGACGGCACGAGCCGCAGAAATATCTGAATAAATGATAACTGTTTTAAATCTCTGCTAGCCAGTGACGTTAATGTTGCCGGTATAAAGAAATATTTAACTATAACTCTGATCTTCTATATTTCTCTTCATGTTCAGACTCAAACCAACAAAGAATGTATCTACTGACAAGTATTGTGTGTGTGTGTGTGTGTGCGTAGCAAAGCCTGATATAAATTCGTCGTCTGTCATAAAGCTCCATTATAGTCCGTCATCACCAGGAACAGACACACTGTAGTTTATTTTGTTCCCACACACACCGTTCTGCTGCCACAAATAGTCACTAGAGCACCAGATGTGGATTAATCCGCCGCTGAAAATAGTCCCCAATAAATACACTATTAGCTCCAGATTGTTTGATAAAAACTACAGTGACCAGCTGTTTTTTGATTATCTTTGGCTGTAGGGTCAGAGTGGATGAATCTGAAAACGCCGGCCTCATATTGAACATGTTCAAGGGAAAAAACGATCAACTGAAAAGAGGAGATTTAGCCGTTTCCTGCTGTTTAACGTATTGTGATCTTTTCACGCGTAAACAGCGTTTCCAAAATTAGCAAGCTTTAGTCATTTAATTATTGTCAGCTTCAGTCACTGAACACTAACCACAGTTTAGTTTTCCGTGACACATTTTGATCTTTGTTGTATTATTCTATTATTATAAATGACCTTGTTGCGTTCACCAACACTCCAACATCGGAGATATAAGATTCATCTGAAACATTTCTGATGCATCAAATGTACATTGCCTCTATGTTTGTTTATCTTCTGAATTACATTTAAGAAAAACAGCAGCAGATAATGAAATCTCAGATATCAGAGGGTCTTTGAACACACCGCCAAGACCAGTCGCTGCTCCTAACTGTCACAGTTAAACAATAAAACAATAAAATAAACTTAACATGGACTGTGAGGGATTCTCTCTCACATCTGCAAGTTCTAAATGTAAAATAATGTGCACAACTTGTAGTTCATTTTAGCTTATAGGGTGTGTATATATATATATATTATTTTTTATAGAGATTGTCGATACTGTCACCTCTCAATGGAAAAGGAGAGTATTGTTATGTCAGCAGTGCAAGTCTATGCGACAGCTCTCGACTTTGAAATAACATTTCAGAAGTTTTTATTTATTAATTTACTTTTAGATTATATTTTTTGTTATTATACCTTGTATGTTCATGTACGTGTGCAGAGCTTTTAATGTACCATACAATATAACTATAAGACCATAAATACAGAAAATGAAGATATGTATAGTAACCAGTTGGTTTCACTTGTGTCTGACACCGTATATCTTTTGAAAAACCGATGATCATCATCAGAACCCATGAGCGACAGCATCGGAAGAGAAAGGCTGCCGATTGGGGGACACTGACCGGTGTACTCGACCTCCACGCCAGCGAGGGCCTTCAGCGTGTTCTCGAAGGTGACGCTGTCGAGGTCCAGCGCTCCGACGGCGTCGTACACCGTCTTGGTGGTGGCGATGAGCTCGTCGGAGAGCTGTTGGATCTGCTCGGGGTTCAGGTCCCAACGTAGCCGGTTCTCTGCGCAGACCGGCACCACGCTGGCAAACACCACCTCACCTGGGACAGGAAACAAAAGGACAGGTCAGTGATGGAAGAACTAGTCAGATTTACAATTCTTTATTATTAGTATTATATATCAGTGTTTCCCCTACCATTGTATTAGGGGGGCGCCCCGCCCCCCCAACGGCACCCTCCCTTGAAGGTCGAGTTAATTTTGTTTTCTATATAGAGCCAGATCACAACAGAAGTCATTTCAGGTTCCCTTTCCTATAGAACAGGTCTATACCTTGTTCTTTTATTAAACAAACTAAACAGCCTTATATTATTTATCTTATTGACACGACGGCATGTCATTTCTGTCTCTACATTGTCGCGCGTTTACAATTCTCCTCTGCTCTCTGTATCGCGCACGGCGGAGTTCCGCCCCGATGCGCGCGCGCGCGCACACAGACACAGACACAGACAGACACACACACACACACACACACACAGACACGTGCGCGCAAACACAAGTGAGCACACCAGCGGACAGAGAGCGCGCTTCGCTAAATACAGGAAAGAGCCCAAGTGCTGCACGCCCTGTGTGCCCCCCCCCCAAAAAGCTGTAAACCTAGGGGAAACACTGTATATTGTATCATTGCATTATTATTACTCATGCCTTAATGTAAAAGCAGGATGTTACTGCTGTGTTCATTTATAGTGCAGCTCATTTTGAATTCTGTGTCGGATGCAACTAATACTAACAAGTAAAACTTTATTTAGTAAAATAACAAAAGTATTACCAGCTAAATGTACTTCAGGTATCATTATTAAAAGTACTCTCAGGACAGAATGTTTCACAGTGTTTACTTATGATGGATATCATTGGAATATTATTTCACATTAACACATAGGCAGCATGTTTATGTCACAGTTGGTTTAGGTGAGAATCATTTTAATTATTTGATATACTGTTGGGTACTTTAATCTACAACATTTTCCCTGAATGATTATTTTCAGGGAATAAATTAAAGTAAATGAAGCATGAATTTGACTGCATTCCCTCCAACAGTTAGAAGACACTGATGAATTATATCTACATCGCTGAATCAGTGTTACAAATTAGCGTGTGCGTGTTGCTCTACACACTGTATCTCACCCATTCCTGATCAGTTGAACACATTCCTACATCTTCAGATATTATACACGTCTCAAGAACAGAATATCACGTGGCTCTGCGCTCATTTCATTTACATACTGGAGTCATCACACAAATTTAATAAAAAATATATGTTCATTTAAATGTTACTCATCAAAATGCAAACACTATGGTCACTTTTCATTCTGTTTTACATGTAAAGTTATCACAATAGACACCAATATTATTATCTATTACAGATATATTGTACATATTTTTACTTCATATTTGTATTGTTATTATTTAATTTTTATTTGATCTGTTATGCAAAAGAACACCAAGAAAAATGCCTTGTATGTGAAAACCGACTTTGGCAATTAACCTCATTTAATCTGAATTCCACTTTTACACCAGCTCCCTCTAATCCTAGTCTGTTTTTACACCAAAAACGATAGTAAAAATGTAGTAAACGGACACGAAAAGATGTTGTTTGGTGGATTATTTCAGTAGTATTCTGAATTCATAGGCATAATATGTCAATTGGGATAAGGTATTCAGTTTTGTTAAATAATGTGATGTATTTAGCAACAGACGGCATTGCTTATTGCAAATATTTAGGACAACAATATTTTTTTGGTCCATCTCCAATCTACGCTGCCAGTCTGAAATTGCTCAACAGTTAGATAGCTCAGTGAATAAGCAGAGTGAGCTAACATGCTAACGTTACACAAACAAGAAAGACAATCAATGCAGAACTGCACCATTACAACTCAAGGCGTTTATTTTGGTAACTTTATACTAAACTGAAAGCTAAATTAATGCTTCTAGTGATTTTTAATCAGTTGACTGGTACAGGTCTAACGGCACAGCAGCTAAGCTAGCTAACGCTAGCGCTAAAACTAGCTCAGACAGACTCAGTGATCAAAGCTAAATAAATCTAAACGATCACAGAGACAGTCAGAGAACAAACATGGCGGCCATAGGGACGCTTTTACATTAAAAAGATTCAGTCACATTAAAAACATCAGCACATTACTCACCTGTCGGCCCCATGTTTCAGGTATTGAATGAAGGTTTGCTAGGTCCGTGTGGTTAACTGTCAGGCAGCTGTGTGCAGGACGATATGGCCGCTACAGAAGAAGAAGTAAACTTCTGTTCACACGTTTCAAAATAAAAACCAACACGAGGAGCATTTCTCGCAGCAAAACTAACATCACCAAACTGATTTTAAAGCGGATATTTTTATTATATTGTATCATACAGCATTTACAGTATTATATGAAGTGGTGGAATACGTGTTCAGATGTTTTACTTCAGTTAAAGTAATAACTATAATTGTGTGTATATATATATATATATATATATATATATATATATATATATATATATATATATATATATATATATATATATATATATATATATATATATATATATATATATATATATATAATTAACATGTACCTTGCATTAATGTTGAGTTGGGTTTGTTTTCTGCATATTCTGACGGCATGTGGATTCCTCTTCCCTGGGGATCAATAAAGTCTTAAAGTCAATCAAATCTATAATAATACATCATAGTTTATTTTTGTATTGTATTTTGTATTACTAATCAGAATCTGTTTGCCTCCTAAATGTAGTGGAATAGAAATATGAAGTAGCCCAAACCACCACTGATTATATGTTGCTATAAATGTACCACAATGCAATATATGTATGTTTAGAGCAAAAAAAGAACAATCCGTGAACAAAAAGGCCGCATGATTAAAATTGCAGAAGCTAAATAACACCTAATATCACTCCCCTACTGTTTTTTAATAAACTAACTCTAATTTATAGAGTTAAAAAAAATCTCTTTGCTGTACAGCAAATTTTTATTTTTTTTCCCCATAAAACAATACACAATAATTACCCATATAAGTAGTTGTGTGGCATTTTACAATGTATTTTATATATATATATATTTACTGTATGAGAAATCTCTTATTCTGAAGGCAAGTTTACCAAACTTCTGCTGTTTTCCAGTTGGTTTTGCTGGTAACTTTACACCGGAAACCAGCTACACGAGCCACCACACCGGCGCCTACGCATGACGACGTAACTCCGCGTCAAGCTAATTAGCTAGCTGAATGACGGCTACGATTACTCGAAGGAGTGGAGCTAACGTCAACTTATCCGTTACCGGGCTAATCGACAACTGAAACACAGAGACAGCTGGTAGGAAACTGCAGTACTCTGCCCTCGTATTAGATGAAGCAACATGACATGTTTCTTATACCACAGCACCGTTGCAGTCAACGGAATGGGATCAGCTAGCTCGCTAGCCGTTAGCATCGTGCCGTTGTAGTTTAACGCTATGCATCACGTCACGCCAAGCACCTTTTAAAACTCTGGCAATACAACATGGCCTTGCTTCTTGAAACTGCATGCCTTCTGGAATAAAAGTTGAGACATGTAATGAACTTTCAAGCAATCTCCAATTCGGCGCACACCAATTAACGCTTAGCGTTAAATACATTCTGTTCCGACTTTTAGTTTCGGGTTCGCCCATTGTTATCTTAAGAGAAATTAGATGTGTAAGAATCTGTTGAGCTCTTTTTCTGTCCGATAAGACAACTGTTTGCCGAATTTACTTTTTTGCTTTCGCCCAGGGTACGTAATCTCACACCTTCACTGTAATGTCTGCTGCTGATATGCAAAGCAACGACAGGATTTTGATAAGGGATTCGTATTAACTTTATTTTAAAATCAAATGTACACGGAGGACCGAACGTTAGACAAGCGTTCGCCGTTTTGTTTTTGCTTTTTGTTGCCTTTGATCATTGTTAATTAGTTCAAGTTCAGAATGACCTCGCAGCGGTGGTATAGCACGTCCCACAGCCAGCTAGCGTTAAAGGTCTACTTCGCGTTACTATCGGTTGTTGTCAGCTTGTTTATCACGATTTATCTAACAGGATGGCTAGTGTTAGCTGGCAGGTGTTAGCATTGCTAAGACAGTCATTCGAAGGTATACTTAGCCTGAGTTTCTAGAATATTCTCCAAGCTAATGCTAAAGGAGGCTAGCTATACCGAGAGCAACAACAGTGTGCTTCTGTGTGTGACACTGTGGTGGGAAGGAGGAAGTATTCCGATCCTTTACTGAAGTAAAAGCTCTACACTTTAAAATACTCCACTACTAATACAAGTCCTCCACTTTAAGCATTATTTAAGCATGAATATCTATCCGCACAATGTACTTGTAAAGTACAATGTGCAGTTAGTAAATTGTAGTAAAAGGAGGGGATGAGGGGAAGGGGATGAAAAACTGTCATTTGAAAAGTGACTAAAGCTGTTAGAAAAATGTAGTGAAGTCGAAAGTAAAGTACAAGTACCTCAAATGTACAACTTGAGTAATTGTACTGAGTTACTTTCTACCACTGGAAGGAGGTACATCTAATTTGACACAAAGTTTATAAATAACAGAAGTAACAATGTGTCTGCGTGACAATTACTGACACGATAACTTTGCTAGCCAGCTGGTTTTCCTTCATCTTGTTGCTGTTTTGACGTTACAGGGTCTCTCTCCGTCAGTGACCACAGTCTGATCCTCCGCCGCCATGACAGACAACAAGCGACTCGCCTTCTCCATCCTCCAGTTCCTCCATGACCAGCTCCAGTCAGGGGATCTGACCTCAGGCGCCCAGGAGAGTCTGGAAGGTGAGTCCTCCGCGCGTGGTAGAATATGTATCTAAAAATCAGCAGCATGTGTCATATTGTGGAATTATCACGATAATCTGTCTGAGTAAGATCTTAAATAATTGATTCAGGATTGTGGTCAACTAAAACCAATGCAAGCAGAAGAACTAAAGATAAGAAAGTCAATGAGGCTCATGAAGAATATTTCGTATGTTTATCCTAAATCCATCTTTTTTCTGTGAGGTTTATCCACACAAATGTTCAGAGTCCAATTCCCCGAACTCTCTTAACTGAACAAATGTGTCATTAATCGCTTTTTTCCACATGAAGAATACCACCTGTTCACAAATAGGTCTTCCTGTTGGTGAGATTTTGTCATTAGAATAATTGACTCAGAGTGATAGGAGTGAGACATCGTCTCAGCTCATCGTTCTCTTTACATTACATTCTCCCAATTATACTTTCATTCATTGATCAATAGTTTAAACTGATCATCTTGATATTTTTGAATCAGGACCGTAAGTATTTCTTTGGATCACGTAGCTTGTGGAAAAACAAGTTTAGTATCTACAGCTGTAATTCCAATGTGTCAGAAACATATTCAATCGACATTTAGGTAAATATACAAATAATGTCAGACTATATCAGCAAATAATCAATATTAAAGGACTTGGATCAGGATATTCATACCTGTCATATAAATTGTTTCCCATCTGCCCCCAGATTCAACTGTTATTTTGCTGCCAAAAAACCCCAGATATGTATGATGTGAAATGAAGACAAACTAATGCAGATGTAGCTACCAAGTGTTATGGTATTAGTACTTGATGAATGACTGTGACGTTTCTCTTTGTTGGACTCGTCATAGTTCAGTGTGTTTACAAAGTGAGTTTGTTGTCCTGCAGTTGCGGTTCAGTGTTTGGAGACAGCGTTTGAAATCTCGACCGATGACCAGAGCCTCGCCGTCCCCATGACGTTACCAGAGATCTTCAACTCAGCCACAGACAAAGTAAACAAGCCGGTGTGACTTCGACATGTGAAATATAACGATATGTTTATCTGATAAAATCAGGACAGCTGTAGGTCTTTGTCAAGGTGTTTTATGTGACATTTTATGTGGACACAATTAAGTCATTTGAACCGCGGATGTCTGACTTACACTGTTTGTTTGTTTTTGTGTCTGTTTGTTTCAGCTTCCAGTCGAGTCGCAGATCAACAACAACTCCGCTCCTCCACAACCAATGAACTCCCTCACCGAGGATCAGAGAGACGAGGCAGAGATGCTCAAAACTGATGGTGAGACGAGGAGGAAGCTCTTCTTCACGGCTTTCCTCAGACGTCTGCCACAAAGATGATTAGTGTCTCTAGTGTGGCTGCTGTTGCTTTGGCTTTTCGTTCCGGGTTTTATTTGTCAGTAATGAGGTGATATCTTTTGATCCGCAGGTAACGACCAAATGAAAGTGGAGAACTTTGCAGCTGCTGTTGAGTTTTACTCAAAGGCCATCGCCATCAACCCTCAGAACGCTGTCTATTACTGCAACAGGTCAGTCAAATGCTTCAGTTTAAGGTGTTTAAATGTTTACACTGAACCCCTGCACCCTGTGTTCTCTTGAACAGTTTGAGTCCTTTTTTTCTTTTGTTGCTAGTTTTAGCACCTCTGGCAACAACAGCGGCTACGTCTTATTATTTAAAACCAATACAAGTACGAACACCAGACGCTGCTCATCTCTGGGACACAAGTTGGTCCAGTGCATCTCCAGTTTCTCTTTCTTTATCCTCCATCTCTCCTTTCTGCTCTTGAACGTGCAGCAGTGCTCCCAGCGCTTACCCAGCATGCCGTTTGGCAGTGTAAATGTACAATTGTTAGTTTTAGAAATTGTTTATGTGTCACAAATTGATGTGTGCCATGGTGTTTTACCCTGCTCAAGAGAGTTAGTTGTTGTGTGATAACCATGAGTGAGAAGGGTTACTTCTCCATTCACATAAAGACTTCCCCGGCCGTGGTGCTCTCAGTATGCCGATACATACTTGTAAGCCCCAAAAAATAGTATTCAAGTCAGTCCTAGTTTTCAGGCAAATATTTTTACTCAAAAACCAACCGTCATTTCTACCAGTGGTGAACTCTGGGTTACCGAGAGTTACCTCTTAGACTTCCACTTGCAGTCATCCAACAGCATCGTCCCCCTGCAGCTCCTCTTAATGTCATCTGGAAGCTTTGTTTGTACCGTAATCCAAGGCGGCAAATATGAAATACAACTCAGGATAATTCAACCTCAGCTGCCTCACTATAGAGAAGAATCTGTAAACACATCTGGATAAGATAAGGTAGGTTAGAGTGGAGGTGTGTGTGTTGAGTCAAGAGGAAGAAGAGAATAATGAAAGAGATCATCACATTTACACTTGAATTAAGTGTTTCTATATCTATATGACGTTTTTTAAAATCTTTGTTCAAAACCTCAGTTCAGTTATCGCAAACTGAACTCAGAGTTGTGGCGTAATTTTTTTGTGTGTGTGTGTGTGCACAGGGCCGCAGCTTACAGTAAACTAGGGAACTATGCCGGAGCGGTGCAGGACTGTGAACAGGCCATCGGCATCGACCCAAACTACAGCAAAGCCTACGGGAGGATGGGGTAAGAAAAGCAGCCCGTTCTCAAACTCTCTTCTCCTGAAATGCAGCAGCTTTATTCTAAGCTTACTTCCTCAGTTAGCTCTAAATCTCCTCCTGTCCTCTAGCAGCCGTAACAGTGTACAAGATAAAAAGATAATTGCTGATTCTGTGCAATAAGCCTCGTCTATACTCGCACAAGGCACACATCGTAGAGCATCAGAAGTAAAGGATGAATAGATTCTTATTTTCAAGAGTTTAGTGTCCTGATGTGTGTTCTGTCGCTGTGTTTCAGTTTGGCTCTGGCCAGCCTCAACAAACACACAGAAGCAGCAACTTTCTATAAGAAAGCTCTGGAGCTCGACCCCGACAACGACACGTACAAAACCAACCTGAAGATCGCAGAGGAGAAGATGGAAACGTCCAGTCCAGTAAGAACAGAGGAGAAGACGGCTTTTCTAAACCAGTGATGCTGTGATGAGTCTGTCCTTATATATCTCTCTCTCTCTCTCTCTCTCTCTCTCTCTCTCTCTCTCTCTCTCTCTCTCTCTCTCTCTCTCTCTCTCTCTCTCTCTCTCTCTCTCTCTCTCTCTCTCTCTCTCTCTCTCTCTCTCTCTCTCTGTCAGACAGCAGGGATGGGTGGAGTAGATCTGGCCGGTCTGCTCAGTAACCCCGGCTTCATGAACATGGTGAGAGCTCACACTCTGTTTCTCTTCTACTGTCACCATCATTGAAAACAATACATTCAGCAGAGATGGGAGGTGCGTAAGATGAGATCAGAGAAACCTCTTATTGATCCCTAGACCGGAAATGTGCTTGTTGCAGCAGCACAAAGACAGAAATACGTGCCGATACTAGGGAAGTAAAATGAATAATAATAATGATAGCTAGATACAGCTCCGGGGCTCCGGGGCTCCCGTGCGGGGGAGGTCTTTGCCTGTCTGAACCATGGATGTATAAAGAGAACTGGATACAGTGTCGGAGGCGGCACCCCGTCCAAGTGAAAAAGCAAAATAAAGTTTGACTTCCGAGTAAAGAATTTAGATGAAAATACCCTGAACCTTTGGCGATCTTCTGCATAGATGGGCCCATAGTGCATGTGTACTAGTGTTTCCTTTAACCCCGCCTCCCAGCCCTCAGTCCAGCCTCTTTCTCATTCACATGAACAGAGGAAGAAAAATAACTGTGGATTTGGCTACTAGTGCACTTTACAACTTACAGGACCCTAATGATTTAAATAAGGGATATTATAAGTGTTCGTACTAAGAAGTTGTTTCACCTAAAGAAAATATATTTTTAAAAGTATCCCGAGATACCGAGGTCTCTTTCCTAATTTAAGTCTATGGGAAAGAGTCTTTTTGGACCCTAATGGCGTCACTTGACGGACCTGGTAGTTGTAATTCCACCATTTGGAATCTACAATTTGCTTTAAAACCAAGCGCTCTTCCTGGGGTCTTGGTCCGAGCACATCCAACATTGTCTAACTGCACGGACACAGACGGGTGTAAACTATGCGGCAGACATGCGTTTTTGATACACTGCCTTCCACAGTTTGGGATAATGTCGGTCTGAATAGATGAGATCCAAAAGTTACCATGTCATGATTCCCTGTCAGCTCACGTCCATGCCGTCAGCATAACTGCGTCTTTAATACACCAACGTAGTAGAAACGTATCTAATTATAAAGCGACTCATGGTGGGTGTGTTGCTGGGGAACCCAAGGGAGTGCCGTGTCGGATGGGATGCAATTTAAGACACATGACACGTTCAGTATAAATAAACTAGAACAGCTCTCTGTGCAGCTGTAACGGATCATTTCATTCTTAGCCAAGTCTAATATTTACTGTTAAAATCATTTCTTCAACTAGTAACAACAACAAAGTCTTTATAACTGAATATTAGGGTTTAAACAAAAAACCCATAAAGGCTGTTGTATTGATTTTTCTCTTGTACACCAGTGTGTTTGGGTCTAAATGATTAGAAAGGCCTCATTATAATGTCGTGTGAAGTTAGAGAAGGAGGTCTACTGCTTCTCTGAGTGTCTTATTCTGCTGCACATCCTGTTTGACCTCTGCTCAGTGAGCCATTATGAAGTTTTACTGAATATCTAAACATCTGTCTCCCTGCAGGCGTCCTCTCTGATGACCAATCCTCAGGTTCAGCAGCTGTAAGTTGATTTTAAGGTTTTCTCGGCCAATTTCTTCCCCTCTGGTGTTTTTTGAGGGTAACTTCCTGTCTTCTCTCTCTCTCTTTCTTAGGATGTCGGGGATGATGTCAGGATCATACGGCGGGATGCCAGGAGGAGCAGGTGGAGCAGGTGGAGGACTAGGAGGACTAGGAGGACTGGGAGGACTGGGAGGACTAGGCGGAGGACAAGGAGGACTAGGCGGAGGGCAAGGAGGAGGACTAGGAGGAGGACTAGGCGGAGGACTAGGCGGAGGACAAGGAGGAGGACTAGGCGGAGGACAAGGAGGACTAGGCGGAGGACAAGGACTAGGTGGAGGACAAGGAGGACTAGGCGGACTAGGAGGAGGGCAAGGAGGAGGACTAGGAGGAACTGCAGCGCCCCCCGGAGCCGCTGCTGGAACCGGAGATTTATCGGGACTGATCCAGGCGTAAGTACCTCAGCAGAGGGATCATGCTGACGTTCATCTGAGTCATGGCCTGTCGGTTGGATAATAATACAGTGTCGGGAGGTTGATGATGTCCCGTTTGCTGTTTGTTTTTGCAGAGGTCAGCAGTTTGCTCAGCAGATGCAGCAGCAGAACCCCGAACTCATCGAACAGCTGAGGAGTCAAATCCGCAACCGAACGCCCAGCGCTGGAAACGAGGAGCAGCCATGACACTCGGATACAGTAAACGTTCAACTTTATTTTTTTTCTCCCCGGAGGGCAGTGGGTTTTTACAGCAAGGCATATAACAAGATAAACATGCTGCACAGTAAGGGGGGGGCTAGAGGTCTAACAACAGTAGGCGCTGGTGTTTCTCAAAGAGCTGTAGGTATTCAGACTGCACACTGCAGACTTTAGCTACAGGGAGGACGGGGGCTGTCTTGAAGCTGGTGGGAACACTGTCCTGTGATATGTTGAACATGTCAGCTGGTTGGGATGTTTTCTTAATGCAAGCCCAGCCGCTTTACTCATCATTTCCTCCAGTAAAGTACAAGTACCTCAAAAAGTTGTACTTAAGTACAGTACTTGTAGTAAATGTGTGATACGTAGGCGTGAATAGCCAGTGACAATAAATGAGTAATTAAGTGTTGTGCTCTAAATGTCTCGGAGAACAACTATCATGATGAAGCAATGTAAGTAGAGGTTATACATGTTAATCTTTCTGTCAATAAAGGTAAAGGAAGACAACAGATCATTTAGCTGCATGAATAAAAAGGCGTTCTGCTTCATTTACTGTGATTCATGAATAGATGTCTTTCTAAAAAGATGAGATATTTCCAAAGTTATCCCATTTTATCTCGAGCAAATAAACCTCCGTTTGCTGATATTATCTTATTGCAGATTTATTGTTATGAGTATATATGAGACCTGATGTTTGAATCTTCAAGTTACACTGACAAGTTGATTTTTACACTATGTCTCCCATATCCTGGTCAAGAGCCACATGTTTATTATTATCTAATATAAATAAATTGTATTGACCAGCATCAGACCATACTTGATCCTGTATTGTCCACTTCCTCCAGGTGGTTTGGTTTCTTCATTTGTGAAAAGAGCAGATTTCCCAGCGCTCTCACTGCCCCCCCCCCCCCCCCCCCCCCCCCTGCTGTTTGCTCTTGTTTTTGACTTTTATTTTGGCAGGTGATTAACATGTCACATCCTGTCTCTGTTTCAGGTTGGACAGGTTTGCTTGTGGATGAGAAAAGCTGATATGGATCATTTATAACTCGATGGACTAAAAGGACGTTTTTTTTGTTTGTTTTTTTGTTTTTTTTTGTTTTCCCCATCACTGAATAATTCCTGCACGAGAGAACGAGGAGCTCCAACCGCTTCATTCAGGAGCCACGTCACCAAAAAACACCCACTTCCTGCAGCTCTGTGTGGTTTTTATGAAGAACATTTAACACTGTGGTATCAAACACAGATTCATTCTAATGAAGAAATAATGCTCTAATGGGAACATGGATATTAAAACAACAGAGTTTAATACCAAAAGCTTGACATTTCTTCTTAAAACTACACAGTGTAACTTTTTATGTTTTGTCCAGTACCCTGTTTATTGGTGGATCTGAGTGGGTGGGTGTGTGTGAGAGTATCGGGGTTAATTTAGTGTGTGTGTGTGTGTGTGTGTGAGACAGGTTGAGTTGTAAGGAAGCCGCAGGGAGGCAGAGAGCTGTTCAAAACACAGTCTTGACAATTAAAAAGAGCATTTCAACATTTTACACACTCCTCCTGTCTGACGTCTGATGATTCACGTTGGACCCATTTTGTTTTCCCGATCAGCAGCCTCACAGAAAAACGGTTCCACTGACTCAGAGGTGTAAACTCACACTGATGTGTTTAAGCTTGGCTCAAAGTAAATGATGAAATAGCCCAACAGTGTCCCTAACTCCCATGCAAGTTGTCCCCAACCTGTTTTCCTTGCGACTCCTTATATATGAGGGAGTATCTCTAAGAAGCCTCTAAAAAGGGTTCACATAAATAAGAAGGGGATGTTTTACTGGGAGCATGTAGACATGTACAAAGTGACGAGAAGCTCCAACATAGGTGCATGTTTGAGGTGTCACAAGTAAACATTAAGGCTGTAGAGATCACCTAAATTGCTCTAAAGGTCAAAGTATGTGAGGTTTAAAGTGATAACGGTCTGTTTAACCCATCAGTCTTTTTATGCACCCGTTTTTGTTTTTTTACCAGAGCAACTCCTGTCTGTGAAGAGTAAAATTAACTTGTGGATGTATATAAACGTATTGATAATTGACATGAAAATACTATTTAATGATACTATTCATTTAAGATGCATATGCTGACACAGATCTTTCACCATGGAAGATGTGATGACGGCAATGCTGTCATAACTTGTGTATTTTGTAAAATTGTTTTAAAACAAAATGCATAAAACATTGAATGGTGGAGAAGTTGAAATACAGAAATAAAAAAATAAAAATAAAGTAGAAAAAATATAACTGACAACATTAATATTGAAAAGGTCTAAGTTCATGTTTGACTCATGATCATATTATTGCAGGCTCCATAACATCACAACTAATCCATATTACAGAAAGGGATAGATCATCAAAAAAATAGTTTTATTTCAGGTTTTACTTCAACTTCCTGTTTGATTTTTTTTTTTCAGCTAGGTGGCCAATAATACCTCAGCTTGTATTTAACATCTGCTTCTACTCCTACATTTATCGGACAGCGTTAGTTACTTCACTTCAGATTATTTTGCACACAAAACGTGAAGAGTTTATAAGATACAATATGTTTTTACGAATTGAACAACCCAACAATTTATAGAAGTACAACTGTAACAATTAGTCTATTATGTAATTAGTTGATTGACATACAATTAGTTATCACCTATTCTGATAGTTTAAGATTATACATACTACTTTTACTTAAGGGGCATTTTTAATGCAGGACTTTTACTTGTTACAGGTTATTTCTAAAGTGTGGTGTTAGTACTATTACTTAAGTAAAGGATCTGAATACACCACTATGTAAAATCTGTTCCTGGAGTGCGCCATTTATATTTCCACCACTCAGCGCCCAGAGGACGCGTGACGTCAATGCGGAAGTACTTCCATACACCTGCTGGAGAGGAGACTGTCGAAGAGGTAAACACGGTGACGTTGACTCGTGTTTTGGAGTTTAAAATGTATATGTTAAGATGGAGTCGCTGCTTCAACAAAAAAAACGCAGACGTAAACAGCGTCTTTCTTTTATAACCGTAGTTTTCAGGTGGTAGCTAGCATATTTAGCTGCCTGGGGGGGCTAACGATAGCTAGCTTAATATTGACAACTCCGTCAAGCTAGCAGCTGTTATCCGGATCACGAGCGGAAAGGCTCGAGTTTGTCTCCAACGAAAACAAGTCAAATGTATCAGAATAACTGAAGAAGTAAAATCATACATGTTAAGTTATTGTATCATATAAGAGTGAAGCTATAACTATAAGAGACGTGTAAAAAATAATATAGTTATGAGTTATGATCCACGGTAACGTTTTACTTTGAAGTTCCTCACCGGAAGCGGAGTTGATGTCGGTTTGCCCTAACGTTACGTCGTTTGTCACCTGCTGCAGCCAGTAGATACACGGTCAAAAACAGTCAAACAACCGGTTCGTGAGTTTATCTCGGCATGGATGTAATGTTACGTTATTATACAATTAACAGTGTTTAAGTAGGCGGATGAGTTTAATGAGTGTAGCTAACGTTACCGGTGTGCAGTGGTGGAAGTAGTAACTTCTGCTTAACTCTGCTCTGATCCTCAGTCACACAACACTGTGAAAATACACTACTACAAGTTGAAAGTCCTGAATTGAAAACGTTACTTAAGCAAAAGTATGTAAGTATAAACAGGAAATTGTATTTAAAACGTATGTAAGTAGATACAATATCCCATGTGAATTTGATATATCATAAGATTGTTATTTATTATTATATCATAAGATTGTTGTTTATTATTATATTATAAGATTGTTATTTGTTATGCATTAACGCTGATGTAGCGTTAAAAGCAGGATTTTACTGAAGTGGAGCTCATTTTGAACTATTAACCAGCGTTAATGATTATTTTCATTATAGATTAATCTGCTCATTATTTTCCCCATTAATCGTTTGGTTTATATAAATAGTATGTCTTGTGTGCAGAATCATAATTTTAAACGAGTAATTAAAGCTGTCGGATAAATTCAGTGCAATAAAAAGTACAATATTTCTCTCTGACATACAGTGTTGTAGAAGTAGAAAGTGGCATGAAAAGAAAATACTCAAGTAAAGTACAAGTACCTCACATTTGACCTTAAGTACAGTACTTGAGTAAATGTACTTAGTTACATTCCCCCACTGTACTTGATGCTAAAAACCTGCAGGACTTTACTAATAATTACATTCTGTACTAATTCATTTTGACAATATTGTTGAGGTGGGCGAGCTAGAGCAACAACAATTAATGAATGAAGTACAAGTACCTCAAGTTGTGCTTAAGTACAGCACAATACAGGAGTAAACGTATCTCATTACTTTCAACCACTACACAATAGATTTCTCTGTTGATGGAAACTTGTGTTGCCAAAGGCCAAATCTTGGCTGACTGACTGGCACTTCCTTGTTCACTAGCGTCTCACACTCGGCTCACGATGTCTCTGTCTGTCCCAGTAGAACCAGCAGGGATGTCCCAGCAGCACTAGTGGAGTGGAGGTGTTTGGGATGAGGCTGTAGTGTTTGAACTTAAGGATGGAGATCCTGGTGGCCAAGCTGCTTGGCCTGCTGGGATTGTTTGGCCTCATGCTGGCGGGTGTACTGGTCCCGGTGCGCCTCCTGCTAGCCGACTACGACAAGGCGCACAGATACAGGAGATCTCTGTCTCTGTGTAACTCGTTCGGAGGAGGCGTGTTCCTTGCAACATGCTTCAACGCTCTGCTGCCAGCCGTCAGAGACAAGGTAACACACAAACACTCACATTTAAGTATTATTATGCCACAGCATCAGCGGTCTCCCTGACTTCAGACTGTATCGGTGGCCGATCAATACTTAATCATGTATTTGTACTGCTTGCCTTGAAATTTTGAGTTCATTATGTGTGTTGGTGTGAGCTAAACACATTATTGATACAAATTGAAGACAGGAGATAGTTTATTCTAAGAGCAACAAAACTACACAACAAATTCAATAAGTGATAAGAAATCAGAAAGAGATTCAACAGAATTTCGATTTGAAACTTGATTCAGAACCAATAAAATGCTGTCTGATCGATCAGCTGGATGAGTTTTGATCTTCAGTGTGTGTTGACGCTCCTCAGGTGGCCGACGTGTTCCAGCAGCTGAAGATCAGCAGCGACTATCCTCTGGCAGAGACGATGATGATGCTTGGCTTCTTCCTCACCGTTTTCGTGGAGCAGGCCATTCTCACTTTCAGGAAGGAGAAACCATCTTTCATCGACCTGGAGACGTTTAACGCAGGCGGCTCTGAGGCTGGAAGCGACTCGGAGTACGAGACGCCCTTCATCGCCTCTGCGCGGGGCTCGCCGAGAGACGGCGGCGGTCACCGTTCCCACGGACACAACCACGGACACTTCAGCCCCGCCGAGCTGGCGGGGGCGGGGCCTCTGCGGCTGGCCAGCCTGGTCCTGGCTCTGTCGGCTCACTCTGTGTTCGAGGGCCTGGCGCTCGGCCTGCAGGAGGACGGAGCCAAGTTGGGCAGCCTCTTCCTGGGCGTGGCCGTGCACGAGACGTTGGCCGCCGTGGCGCTCGGGGTGAGCGTGGCCAAGGCGTCGCTCAGCATGAAGGACGCCGCCAAGCTGGGTGTCACGGTCAGCCTAATGATCCCGCTGGGGATAGTGGTGGGGATGGGCATCGAGTCAACTCAGACGCTGGCGGGCAGCGTGGTGTCCGTGGTGCTGCAGGGATTCGCCGCCGGCACCTTCCTGTTCGTCACCTTCTTTGAGATTCTGTCCCGGGAGCTGGACGACAAACGGGACCGCCTGTTAAAAGTGCTCTTCCTCATCCTCGGCTACACCGTGCTCGCCGCACTCGTCTTCATCAAGTGGTGACACGCAGGAAGTGCTCTGACTACACACAGCAATACCAAAGGAAAACTCATAACTCCATAGAGGCAGAAGAGTTCAGCTGTGAGACAAACCATTTATTCTCCTCAGCTGTGTCTGTGATGGAAACAGATTAAACAGAAATAAAATAAATTAAACTGAAAGAGTAATGTAAACTAAAAATGTTTGCTATTTTTTACTGCATTTACTGTGATTTTCATTTGGATGTTAACATGTTTTTTTATTTTTAATCTCTGGTGATAAGTTAAAAGTTAGAAACTGAATTCAGAATTGTAACATGTCCATTTGAAGTCCTTAAACTTCCAGTTGAAGCTGCTGAATGGAGCTAAATATACTACAATAATCAATTATGAATGCGAGACCTTGTTAAAAAGGGAATCTGTCCAGGAAAGAAACTTTAAACACTGTAAGGACAAGTGAACTGTTGTCGGTAACAAATAAACATCAAATAATATATTTTATTCAGAAGAAATTAATCTCTTCAAGCTTTTTTTGCACTTTTCCATTTCCTCAATACATATCTTTTACCAGTTTCCCCTCATGTCAATAAAACTTGTGCAGTGTACAAAATAATTCTATCACAAGTCAAAGTCCTGCATTCAAATTTCACCCATTTAAAAGTATCAGCATTGAACTTTAAAGTGTATTCCATATATTATCGGATTATAATTATCGATGCATTCATATATTCATCACTTTAATGTTGCGGCTAGTAAATGTGGAACTAATTTGAATAACTTTATATACTGCTATAATAAATACATCTATAATAATACATTTATTAGTTGATCATATTTAGTATTATTAATCTGAATCTGCAAGCTGTTAGTTAAATGTAGTGGACTAAAAAGTACAAAATGTCCCTCTAAGATGTGGAGAATAAAGTGGCATAAAATATAAATACTCAAGTAAAGTATAAGTAGCTTAGGTACAGTACTTGTGTACTTAGTTACTTCCCACTACTGCGAAATTCAAAGTCAAAGAAGTTTAAATGCTTTCCTTCTGGTGTTTTGTTGCTCTTTAGTTTTTTAATAAACCGGTTTCTATATGAAGTTAAACTAATCACAGTGCAGCCTTTGATACTCAACACATATCCATGTACGTGTAATCTTTATTGTTATGACTTCATCGTTGAATGTGTTCCTATTGTGATCTTGAACAGTTTTGTATTTTTGATGGTCTGTGACATCTCTTTGTTTTCTCATGTGTTAAATGAAATTAAAGAGATTACTATCATACCTTTTGTTTAAGAGAAGAGCTTGATTGTGCACGTGATGTAAACGGCAGCAGACGCAGAGCAACATGATGTCCTGATGAATGTAAGTTTAATATTCACTCTGTTTTTTTTTACTCTTATCAACTCCATATTGCATTTCATCATCATTGTTTCTCTCCAGATGTTGCTGCTCTGGCTTGGCGTTCGTTGTGAAATATGTAATTTGGACGTTTCCGTGAAGAATGGGACCAAAGACGAGCAGACGCTGAACTCGACACTTAAACACAGTGTTGAATCACAGGACTGATGAGATCAGACACAAGGCAAGAGGCCAGCTCAAGACACATAAAGCACTTAAATGGAGTTGTATTTACAGCCTCTTCCTATTCACAGTGTAACACTGAAAGTTATTTTGGAAACGATAACTAATAATCTAAAAATAATTCCTAAATATGCTTTTTTTTATTTCTGAAAAGGGTACCGGAACTTATAGTTTACATTCCCTAGTGTTAGAAAACGATATATTCCATTTGCCGTGGTGGAAAGTAACTTAGTATAAATAGAGTATTATGCAGAAGTGCAATTGAGAGGTACTGAATGGAAACATTTTCTTGATATCTGCTCCCATCTACCAGGATGATGAAGATGAAACCAGGGTGGACATTTCAGCAAGACAATGAACCCAAACACACAGCCAAGGAAACTCTCAACTGGTTTCAGAGAAATAAAATAAAGCTGCTAGCATGGCCCAGCCAATCAGCTGACTTGAATCCAATAGAAAATCTATGGAAAGAACTAAAGATCAGAGTTCATAGAAGAGGCCCACGGAACCTTCAAGATTTGAAGACTGTTTGTGTGGAAGAATGGGTCAAAACCACACCTGAGCAATGCATGAGCCTAGTTTCTCCATACAGGAGGCGTCTTGAAGCTGTCATTACCAACAAAGGCTTTTGTACGAAGTATTAAATACATTTCAGTAAGCGTGTTCAATACTTTTTCCCTGTGTCATTCCATTTTATTACACATAACTTAATTTCTGAATTTATTTGTTTGGATTTCTTTGTATGTATGGATTACTTGGGTTGTTACCGACATCTGGTGAAAATGTCATGTCAATAGCACCTTTAGAAATATATTTACTGAGAAAAATGGTGACGTGTTCAATACTTATTTTACCCACTGTATATGTATATATATATATATATATATGTGTGTGTGTGTGTGTGTGGAATGCTCAGATCTACTCGTTTGTTTGCTTTCCTTCCAACCGATTTGCACGGATTCGTCTAAGCTGAAAAGCCAATCAGAGTGATTTCTCTCAGCGCTCCGCCGGCAATCAGACAAAGCCAGAATAGTGCCAGCGGTCCGGGTCACAGCGTAAGAACGAGGGCCACAGATGCTCAGCGACGGCCCGAGTGTGTCAGACCAGTGTGTTAGTGACACAAGTCACTAACCTTATTCAATTGTTTACCAGACACATTTTCCCCAAAATACACAAACCTTACATTTATATACATGAATAACTCTTTATATACTGCCCAAACCTCTTGAAATTAGTTCTGTGAGTCATGAATGGAGGAAGCTAAGCTGCATTCTTCATTATTTCTCATGAAAATTCTAAATATCTTTTAGTTTCGCAACAAAAATCTTACCTTCCCTAATTTGAGCTCATTAAGTTAAAACCTTCGTCGAGTCCAGCAAGTCCGTCTAAACCTGCAGGATCCTCTGACTTCTCAGAAGACCTTTTCACCCCGTGAGTTCAGCCAAAAAAACAGAAACAACAACCGGACCGGGTCCAGGATGATCCAGAACAAAGGCGTGTGAGGCTGTTCAACCTCTTTAAGCCTCTTACAGTGGCTGTAAGTCTACCTGCAGCCGGTCTGCAGCGCTGCCGTTGGCTCTGATCATGATGATTTAATCCCTCAGTGGAAAAGGTTAGGTCGTCTTTGGATCTTACAGGATTGTCACCCTGCCAGTCACACAGTAACGAAGACCAACAAAAAACTTGGATGTCATGGACAAGCTTCTTTTACCAAGTGGCGAGGAGGAGGAGCGCTCCGAACACGGTTCGTATGTTCCGGCAGAAGCAAAGAGGACGATGTGGGACCGGGTGAAGACGCTCTTCCAGGGGACGGGGAACCTGAGGAGTAACTTGAAGGGTTACTTGAAGAGGAACGGGCTGCTGACGCTGTCCATCATCTCCGTGATCACCGGCTGCACGCTGGGCTTCACGCTGAGGGGAACTCATCTGTCCACACAGGTAAAGTTACCACTCGCATGTCGGGACAGAACGTTTGAACCACCAGGGAGATCCTGTGCTTTTAATTTACGTCCAGACTCACCTGCTGGTACTCAAAATATATTCTCCCACGTTGATACTTTATTTTAGTGTCCATTTGAATCTTTCCTTCAAACGTCCCAGCAGGACTCACCTGCTGTGACTTAAAATGTCGAAAATGTCTCCGTGTGGATACTTGTCATTTAACTTCCTTGTGATATGTCCTTTTCAATTTCTCATCAACACTTAAGTATAAAATGAAGGACTCCGCCGCTAGGCCTTGAAATTCCAGTTCCCACGAGACTTAATTTAATTATTCTGCTAATGCTGTCCATTCAATTTTTCATCAGGACTGATATTCTCATATTTCAGCTCCCAAATTGAGAGCTAATGAAACAGCTTGGTTGAGGTTAGCAGCTAAAATAGTGCCGTTCAAATTAGCTAACTGCTGACTTTAGCAGCTAAAATAGTTTAGGTTTGCTTGCAGTTTGTTTATGAGCTCAAACTGTGTAGTTCGGGTTAGCTAACAAGTCAGATAAGCAGCTAAATTCAGGTTAACAGTTCAGTTTAACGTTACTATCTCAGTGGCGGGCCTGCAAAGCCTTCTCTGCTGGCCTAAACAGAATCACAAAAAAAAAATATATATATATTTTTTTTTTATGTATTATAATTTAGAAAAATATTTTTCCCATTATCTTATTTTCTCATTGCACAGCTACTGTCTTCCTCAGTTGCTCTGCTTCCAGTGCAGCTTGTTTTAAGTAGAGCTTTTATCCAATCAGATTTCACCTCTGTGTCTCTAGGTAGAAGAGAGGCCCCAGGCCTGCAGCCTCAAAAGTGCTTCCAATGTGCAGTTTAAGTGAATGGGGACGATATTGTTGATTGTCATAGTGTTCAACCAATCAGATCTTTAGTTTGACATGTTGGGCGTATTCTTTGAGCGTCAGCAGCCGCTACCCCCATACTTGCCGGCCTACACCTACGTCATCATTACATGTCCATGTGCAGCTCTGCCGCGAAGTGCAGGGTGTGCTGTGATTGGTCAGTGGGCGAGCACGTGACTATCGTGAAACGTAACAGCAGAGTACCACACACCGTGACACAGGGGGCTGAGACGAGGAAAGAGATTGCAGAGCAGTACGTTAAACGTTTGGGTTGTGAAAGTAAAATCATAAGACGGTCTCCTAAAGAGACGGATCAGCCGCGGCTTGTCGTTAAGGGATGATGGTGGGTCCCACAGCCAGACCAGCTGAGAACCACTGTCCTACATGAGCACAGAAAACATTATATTTTCCTGAATTTAAGCTTCTGCATTTTCCAAATGCTCTAGCATTCGTACATAGTTACAGCATTAGAAACGAATAATAGCTGTGATGCCATCATGTGGTTATAAGGTGGTATTTCAGCTGCATGACAGCAGTGAAGGCCTGGGTATAAAATGCACGGCCCGCCACTGTTCAAACGTATTGTAAGCCTCGTACCGAACGGTTTAATACGAGTACGTACATAGTTACAGTCTTAGAAACGAATAATAGCTGTGGCGCCATCATGTGGTTATAAGGTGGTATTTCAGCTGCATGACAGCAGTGAAGGCCTGGGTATAAAATGCACGGCCCGCCACTGTACTAGCTTAACGTTGGGCTAACGGATGCTAATGTCGTTCTGTTTCTGCTGGATGTGGCAACTGTTTGCTAACATGTTAGCTACAACTACGTAAAGCTGATGCTGCAATGTCGTATTTCTGCCACTCTTTCTGACAATTTATTGACTAAATGTTCAGTGTGGTTGAGGCCAGCAGTTGAGTTTAAGTTTTAGCAGTTATTAGTTAGTCCTTGTTATGGTTGATTTTAGGAAAGCCAACCATTCAGTTTGATAGCTTAAAATATTTTCGTTGTTTTAGCTGGGATGACCACGTTGTGCATGTGGAAGAAGGCAGCTGTTTGCTAACATGCTAACTGTATAAGATGTGTTAACAGCTTGTTCTGCTGCCCCCAAGTGGACAAAATAAGAAGTTATTACGGGTTTAACTTTCTCGTTGAGCTATCATGTCGATATTTTTCTTCAAACTTCCAGTTGGTCAGGAGTTTTTTACTAGAGGGTCCCAAACATGGATGTAAACAATGCAGGATTTAAATATTGAAAAAAAACAACTAAACAAAATCAGCTTGTGTCTCAACATGTTTGTTAGAAAAATTGATTGTAAACTTAAAGTTTGTTTACAAGAAAACTCCACAGGCAGCTTTAAATACTGATCATTTAATTTAAAGATATAATGTTGATGTTTTCCTTTTAAATTGATTCTCTGCAGGTACATGTTCTGGTAAACAGTTAGGGAGCATTAACAGCTACAGAGGGAGACGACAGCCCGTCCACACACATTAATCCCTCCTTTCAATTAAAGTGTCCGTCAGCCGCTCAGGTAGTTTCTTCTCGTCAGTTAGAGCCAAATGAGTGTGCTGACCTTGAGGAGCTGAAACTGAACGAGGTAAAAGATAAAACACATCAAATAGAAACACTGAGCTCATGTCCTCTGTGTTTATTGTGGGAACTTTGAGGCACAATAAACGTACACTTGGTAGGGATTTAACTTAGTTAAATGTGACGACCTGTAGGCCAACAAACGACAAACCAAAGAAGGAATCAGGTTTTGAGACGGTGTTTAGACCTTCTGTTGGGAGATAAAACGTAAAGAAAATCTTTTAACAATTAACCGTATCAGACCTAAAATGATCAATCAGTATATCAGTTAACTATTTACATGATCAATTCATTTGTTTGAGTCATTTTACAAGCAAAAATGCCAAATGTGAGAATTTGCTGCTCTTCTTTGTCTTATTTTATGAAAAAGTACTCGGATCCTTGTTAAAATACTCGGTTACAAGTCCAGTATTCCGAATTTTACTTAATTAATAAAGTAAACTTTACTATCAGCAAAATGTACTTAAAAGTACCTGACATGCAGAAAAATGGACACAAGTGTTAGTCATGCTTATTATTTCAACATTATATTAATGAATTATTATTGCTGACTCATTCATGTGTACGCAGCATATTGTTGTTGCTTAATGTCATTACTGTTAAGAAGTTTACAAGCAATATTTAATTATCATGCTGATGTGGTTTGGATGTGAAATCTTAATCTGAAAAGTGAGTGCAGCTTCAGATACATGAAGTGGAGAAAAGAAACTACAACATTCCCTTCTGAAGATGTATTTTAGTAAAAGTTTACATTATATAATATAATATATAACGATTTATTTTAATATACTACAGGAGTACCTCAAAATTGTACTTAGGTAAATAAACTTATATTTCACAGTAAACTGAATATTTTATTTGACTGTTATAAGTCTTGTCCAAGGTGACTTTGGGAAATTACTATGGACATTTTTATCAAAATACATAAATAGTATGCTGATAGTTAATAGACCAAACAATTCATTTATTGAGAAAATAATTTGCAGATGAACTATTGAGATAATAGTTAGTTGAGGCCCTAAAATGAATAAAGAAAATACTAGAAGACAAACACTGGGTCATCGTATAGACCTCGTAAATTATATTAAATAGATTTAAGTTTTTAAAGCTCCTTTTATAATGGGCCCGACCTGTAACGACAACCTTAAACTTCATTACCTTCTTCTTAAAGTTTGTTTCTGTAGAAAACGTGATTCGTTCTACAAAGATCAAAGTGTGACTTCACCCAATGTTTGCTGCACAGAACCGAATCTGAAGCATCTTTTTGTTTGACGCTGCTCTACAGGTCAAAGAGAATCTAACTCCACAAAGCATTTTAGTAATTAAACAATGACAAAAGCCCCGCCTTTTTTAATTTCAAATGTTGACGTGAGATGTATTTCATTATCGCAGGCAAAGATCTACTTCTCCTTTCCCGGAGAGCTGCTGATGAGGATGCTGAAGATGCTCATCCTTCCTCTCATCACATCCAGGTAGGTCGACGGTTTGTGCTCAGTGGAGAGGGAGAGGCGGAGGGTTGGAAAAGTTCATGGCGGCTGCAATCGTTGCGTTGCTGTGCATGAAAGGCTTGGCGAGTAAAAACGGATCGGATCAGGACATCCCCTGAACCACACAATCCATCCAATGGTTGTTGAGATGTTTCAGTCTCATGAAGTCAGAAAGTAATGCATTATCTTTCTGCAGCAAGTTTTTGAACTCTTGTTATCCAACAAGATACAACGTGCGCATCTAATACACTTGGAAGGTGGATTTCTTTTTTTGTTCCCCCCTTCTTCCACTTGTTATGCTAAGCTAGGCTAAACATTTCCTGGACCTCTCTCTGTCCTGAACACACACAGATGAAACTGAAACTGACATGAACAAAATGTCCCTTTTAAACCAACATGTGCCCCTCCCTCCCTCCCTCCCTCTGTCTGTTCGTGCAGTTTGATGTCGGGTCTGTCGTCGATGGAGTCGAAGGCGTGCTGTCGGATTGGCGTCCTGACCGTCACCTACTACCTGTGGACCACCTTCATCGCCGTGGTGGTCGGCATCGTGCTCGTCCTCATCATCAAACCCGGCGTGGGGACGGAGATGGAGAGCCACCGGCTGGGAGGGGGGCCCGTCATGACCTCGGCCGACGCCCTGCTCGACCTCGTCAGGTAAAGGATTAGAGGCCATGAAGGGTCAGACCCGGGACTCTCTAGATGTGGGACAGTTTTTTTTTCTCCATTTATTCTCCTGTCATTTTGATGATATGCTGCTTTCAAACAAATTAATTTAGCTTTTTGCAGCTGATATGATATGCTAGCGTATTCTGAGGAAACGGGTCAGTTTAGTAATAAGTTGTAATTAGCACTTGGACGTTAACATGAACACAGAGAAACAAACAAAACATTTAAAGACTTCACTTTGGACTCTTGAGAGATTTCACATTCGTGAAAATAATCAATCAGTTGATAGAATTACAGGGTCCAACAGACCGCTGCCAGTCATCTGCACAACACATCGATCAACAAATCGTAGAAAACACAACAAACACACACATCAATCCGATTACAGACGGGGCTGATTAGTATATTTTTAGTAATCCTGCAGGGATGAGTGACAGATTAGCCGAGTCAGCGGCGGTGCAAAGCAATGATCTCTGCTGTGGCACGTTGGCAGAGTCCTTACCATCGCGTTGACCTATATCTCTCACCACCCGTTGAAGGTCAGGTGATCTACGCAGCCGTTTCCCTCTCGACTCATCTGTGTGTTGATATTTGAGCCTCTGTCACCGTTAAATAACAATCCTGTGTCTCTTTGTTCCTCCGCAGAAACATGGTTCCCTCTAATCTGATCGAGGCCACGTTTCAGCAGGTAACGAGACAGCCAGAAGTCATTCAGATGACAAAGAACTTTTAAAAACTTCCTGTAACAAACCCGTCTGTGTTCCCTCAGTACAAAACGGACCTGGTTCCCATCCTCAAAATCCAGGCCAGAACCGTCCAGCCCAACTTTGTCTACGTCTTCCCCGACGAGAGTGACCCTAAAGGTCGGACGGTGTACCTGGAGCTGACTCCGGCTCCGGAAGTCACGTACAAGACGAGTCCCGGCAGCAGCCAACAGATGAACGTCCTGGGCATCGTCATCTTCTCCGCCACCATGGGTGAGCAGAACAGAGTCCACGGCTCGCTGACTGACACAGAAAACGCTGTTATCAAGTCCGGATGTTTACTGCGCTGAAGTTTTTATTACGTTCCAATTCCTTCTTCTTCTTCTTCTTCTTCTATATTCTGTTTTCTGTTCGTTGTCAAACAGATCAGATGTTGGAATTTCTGTAGTTTCCTCGAATCAGCTGTTAAGTAGTTCTTCTTCTTCTTCTTTTCAATAGTGGCTGTTTTAACAGAGATGAAGAAAACGGTATACTTCAGACACCAAATGTTTTATTTACATTTGAAACAGTTTGGGCCCGAAAAGAAGAATGAAATAATTCAAATTTCCATTTAGTCGAGGGCACTACTTGGTATTTGATTTGGTTTTCCCAGCCAGAAAAGCGTCAGTGACCCTCGATCATTATTGAACTACGACGGTGCAGTTTGGCATCTAAACAAAGAGTCGGTCTCTCTGCAGTCTACTCGATGTTTAGATTGAAGAGCTTTAAACTGTGACTTGTTCAGCTGACAGTCCACTAGTGCTAGCCCTACACTAACCTTCTGTTTCTATTGGGAAGTTTGAAGAAGAGCATTGCTAAAGCAACACTTTGCCTCTTAATTCCAGCTTGGTTCAGGGTGCATTATTGTGAAATACTGAAACAGGAAGCTGTTCCTGTTTAAATCTGAACACATTTTAATGCTAAGTTCCAGTTTCTTTGACCAATGGCTGCTGATTTCTTCTGTTCTTATTCATCTGTTGCTCAGAGGGATTGTTGTCTCTTTCAGTTGTCAGTTGAACCATTGTACAGTGTTTTTTTTCTCCATGTACTAAACTAAATAACGTCTATTAGAAAAGAGGACTTTCTACAAACTAAAAGCTTAAAAGACTATTCAGACATACAGAGTTGTCCGCTCATACATTTTACTGGACACAATGGAGCTTGAGTGGCAGGAGATTACAAACTTTTCAACAGTGGTGTATTGACATGAGTCCAGACGGTTTCTGTTGCTGCTTATAATAATGTACAAACTGTTTTGTTGCAGGCCTGTTGCTGGGCAGGATGGGAGAACGAGGAGCTCCCCTGATCAGTGTGTGCCAGTGTATCAACGAGTGCGTCATGAAGATCATCAACGCTGCTGTCTGGTGAGAAGAATACTCTGAATGTACAGTACATGCTATTGAGAAAATGCTGGTCCATTTTACAGCAGACATTTTAATATGGGACAGCAGAAAAACACAGTTAAATAAAAAAAGTAATGTCTGGATTCAGTTTCAGGGTCCTGGCTTCATTGTCAGAAGTCAGTCAGTCGCTAAAGGTGTTTTCAAAGCTGCGTTGTAAATTCCCGTTGAATCGTTCTGATTGGTTTTCCTTCTTTAAAAGATTCTTATGGGCAGATTTGAACACAACAGTTATTCATGGGTGCAAAACAACCTCACAGAGACTATGAAGAGGAAGTGGGTCTCGGTTCGTTTGTGGTGGGAACCTGATCCGACCTTGATTTGAGCTTAAAGGCTCCCGTAACCAGGTTGCATGCTGGGACGTGGAGTGAACTCAAACAGTTCTTAGCAGCTAGCTAAGAACAGAATAAATAGGATAAATGGAGGTCTGACTAGCTGTGATATGAGACTAGATATCGTCTTAGAGTTTGGATATTGTAATATGACATACATTTTGTATTTTCCTGGTTTTAAAGTCTGCTTTACAGTAAAGGGATGTCCTTTTCGTTTATATAATTTGCCTTTACCCATTTAGTCATTATATCCACATTACTGATGATTATTTAGCAACAATATCAGGGTGTAAATATTTAGTGATTGCATCAGTAGTCAAACCTACATTGTCGTCACAATATCAAAGAATCAGATATCGTGATATCTGAATTTTTTCCATATTTCCCAGCCCTGCTACAAGTACAAGTTGCCTCTCCAGTTTCCACCTGCTCGTTGCTATTTATGATATACGAGGTGCAGAGGCAGTTTATACTATTAACCTTTTCAGCTCCATGCCAATTTTCAGGCCTCTGCTCGAAAATGTGCTGCCCACACTAAAGAGAGTGCAGCTCTGTAACTACAAGGTCTATTTGAATAATTTTTGGATGTATAAATCAGATACAACAGTGTGATAGTAATATTTGATGAGGAAATATTGTGTATATGTTACAAGTTTATACTATATGAAGATAGAAAACAGCATAGACTGAAAATCCTTAGGTTCGCCTGCCAAAAAGCACTCCCATTGTCAAAATGCCCATAATAAATCATTTCTTTGTGAGCTCATCAGAGAAGATAAATACCACATGAATGGTACAGATGTGAAAGCGCCCTGTGAATAAGAAACCTTCAAACTAAACATAAAGCATACAACTTTATTTTTAGCACATCCTGATTCCACAGGATTATTTCTTTTTTGTGTGTTCATGACTTCCCTTTGAAGCAGCAGAGGGCATGTATCTGCCGTTTCGGTAATATTAAATTACAACGTGGTATTTTGTAGGGGTGGGAATCACCAGAGGTCCCGCGATACAATATTATCACTGTATTGTCTGTTCATCTCACTTCAATCATTTTTATTGCAGCAAAATGGGATTGTCAAGCAGACAGACTGACCAACACTGTCATAAAAACCTGTCATAAATGTTGCATGCACCTGACAAACTGAACTGTTTGTATTACAGTCTACATAGTTCAACTTAACTGAATGCAAATATATAGTATATGAACTATAACTTCTATGAGTACGATATAAGAGTTATATAACTCAGTATAACTTGCGATGCGCGGACGTCAAGGGCAGAGAGACAGTTATGCGCCGCACTCTCCCCATGAGCCTGGCTGCTGTTGGCAGATTTAACCCCTGTTGTGAGGACAGATTGAGTGTGTGAGTGAAACACTTCACATGCAGGAATCCCGCTAACTGAACGGCAACGCCCATGTTAGAAGCGCTGTCGGTTACAACCAGCAGGTTTTTGGCGGCAATCCCCCATTCTTATGCTGCATTTAGCAGGAGGTCTGTCATGTTTGCCCCGGTGTGACTTACGTGTACTGCTCTAGTTTGGAGAACGTGAGACAGCAGTCGCCAGTCCTCTGTGAGATAATGTGCTGTTATAGTCACACAGGAATCCACTGCGCTTGATGTCCACACATCGCAAGTTAATGCAACTCTTTCTGCTGTACTCAAAGATTGCTCCACTTTAAGCTTCACTTCTCTGTAGAGCTTGGCCACGGCTGTGTCTGTGAAAAACGCCACGGCAGAGTCATATCCATGTCATCCAGTCGTCTGATTTAAACGCGGACGGCGCATTTCTGATTTCTTTCTCTGATGTCTCTATCTTTGTTTTGACCAACTTCCTACCAATCACGCTGACCCGGGACCTCTGCTGACCTCACCAGAAAACAACTCAGCACCATCTAGTGGACTGAAAAAGCAATTGATTTTATTTTTCTAGTACCAAAAAGTTTATAGTTTATATAATAAAAGATCGATACTTGGCTTCCGTGTATCGATACAATATCGCCACGCAAAATATCGCGATACTATGCTGTATCGATTTCCCCCCCACCCCTAGTATTTTGTAGTTAATATATGTGTCATAAAGGTCTCACTTCTGAGTGACCCCTCCTCTGACACCGATAACGATGTTGTGGATCTGACCTGATGACCTGTCAGGTGGGGAAAACATGGCTGCAATGTCATCCTGCTGCAGCACATGACCAGATTAAAAACGGCAGCAGAGCCCACGCGAGGCTTATTGACCTGAGCAGTAAACAGATACGGATACAGTTCTTACATGTGTGTCCTTCAGGGTTTAGACCATCAGACTCTTAACACATAACAATATTCACATTATAAAATATGTCACAAGCATTGTTCATGGACGCTTAGTTATGGCACTCATTTGCACTTGAAGCACAGCCTGTTGAACATCTGCTTTTTGGGGATGCTGATTTAAATGATCAGGACTGATTAGGCCACTTGTTAAATGTTGTCATTCATGAGCTGATTCGGAGAAACTACTTCAGCTCTTAAGTCGCTAAAACACATTATTGTAATAACGGCAGCTTAGAGAAGCTTAGAGAAGCTTTAATGTGGCTACCATACACATTCTAGAAATCCCAGATTTAGCGACAGTGGTGGAGATTTCTGAGAAGTATCTAGTTCTCACACCCTGGTATTCAACTCTCAGTTTAGTCTAAGAGATGTTTTCTTTTTACTTTTATGTAAATGGAAAAAAGCGATGCTTTTCAATTTATTAGTCATTTTAACACACGGTTGCACAATGAAACACACACAAAACATATATTTAACAATTTAAATTTGAATAGAATAAAAACATATATCCAGTATGCAAATCCTTTAATACAGTGGTCACCAACCTTTTTAAGCCCAAGATCCCTGACCTCTGCCTTGGTGACAGGCAAGATCTACCTATTGAGACGTTGAGAGAAAAAGACTGTCCAGACTGTACTTACAACTTGAGGCTTTTTATTTGGCCTAATTGTAATTGAACAGTGGCGGCTGGTGGAAAATGTTCTTGGTAGGGCTGTGCCACATCCAATCAATTTCAGCAAACATCCCAGAATGATTTAATGCAAAAAAAAATTAAGGTATCAAACACGCATTACTACTTTGCAGTTAAATATTTAACATTTATTCCAACACGAAAAAAAGCAGTAAATAACACTTTGACAAACACATCAGGACATCTTATTAATGTCACCCTCACAGGGAATTCAGTATAATAATATATATATAATATAATAATATTCTGCATAATATATATAATATAATAATATTCAGTGTAATATAATAATATATATATAATATAATAATATTCAGTGTAATATAATAATATATATATATATCATATAATAATATTCACTATAATATAAAACACACACACACACACACACATACATATATGTATATATATATATATATATATAACTATATATCCATTTCTCAGACAGGTGCTTCATGTCCCTCACTCCCTAACTGTCCATGCTGGTTCTGTCCCCGTTGTTTTAAAAAGCTAAATAAGTTATTAGCATGACTGCATCCAGCGAGCCAAACCTGTCTGGTTTGGCTCGCTAGTAGAGAAGCTTACTGTACTGCTTCTCTTTCCCGCTAGTCTGCTGTCTGATTGTGAGGTCAGGCTGATCTGGGATCAGCTCTTTCAGCTGTAGTTTCTCCTCTCAGTTCTCCTCTCAGTTCTCCTCTTGGAGGAGCAGTGCTCGCGCTGGCGCTCTCCTGTAGAGACTAGTCCCGACGAGGACGCGCAGCTTGGGGCAGAACGAAATCTGCCCCAAGCTGAATCTATTTGAGGATGCTGATTGGCTAAATTGTATGTCACTCATTTATATATTTAATCAGCATTAAAGCATCATTTGCTAAACTGCTTCATAGACCCGCCTCTTTGGGGCAGTTTCTCCAGCGCCCCAGCCAGCTGAGACGTGCACACGCGGAGAGGACGTGCAGACAGGCGGAGAGGACGTGCAGGAAAAGCATATATTTACCGCATATATCATATTTTACACATATTACTGGGTGATTCCATATTTCAAAAACACAAATATTGACAATTTGTATAGTTTATTATTATTATTTAAATTTTTTTTAATGTGTTTCTGAATTTATTTGTATTTTATTTTGGAGAGCGACAGCGAAAGTCGATCGAGATCGACGGGTTGGCGACCACTGCTTTAATACATATATACCAAGAGAGACTGTTGTTTAGTGGGGATGAGGCCAGTGTGAAAGGTAATAGTAATGTGCAAAACCGGCATAACAGCAAGTTCCATGTAGGGGTGGACGATATGGCCAAAAATCTATCAGGGTATATGTAATTTTAATCATGGTAATGGCATATATCACAACACAGTGATTGTTCTGTAAATTTATGTTAAAAATGGTTTAAAATATAAACTGTACTTTATCACATTTGAATATTTTTTATTTTATTTGGAACTTCCTTAAACAAACAAAAACAATTACCTCAAACGAGACAACACATGAGTTTAAAACAATTGACTGAAAACAGTAAAACAAAAAATTCATTAAGCTTCCTGAGAACAATAATTTCAAGTATTACAGGTTTGAATATTAACAGGTGCAAATAAATACCAACCTGACCTCAGTCAGTGCAATGGGAAAATCCAACACCAAAAGCAAAAAGACTTCCTGCACAGGATTTCCTGCTCATCTTTCATTTCACAAAGCTGACAGAGCACTGTCAAAAAAAACTACAGTATGCAAATGTCTGGTTATCATGTAACCAGAGGTCTTCCTTATCTTGGGTTGGTTGGTATGCTTCCTCCAGCTCTGTATTTACAACTTTACTCTCCTCCTCCCTGTCTGCTTAAATCCAATTACCCATGAGAGAATATCGTGGTGGAAACGGTCTTGCTGTATCTCTACCGGTGGACATAGTTCTACCTTTGTATATGCTGTCATATCGCCCAACCCTACTTCCACGCCATTTATTTATAGTGGTTTATTTATTTACTTAGACTGTTGTTTTTGATATCCGTGGTCCCAAGGGGATGTCCATTAGGATAAAATAAACCTCATGACCAATACTAAAATAATCCCTGTGACCAACATTATGGTCCATGACAAATTATCTGGAAAACTAGGGACTGGATTACTGTCTGAGGTGTATATTCATGATCCCCAGAGGCTGATGACTTAATGACTGATTCCCAGAGGATGAACTTTCTTGATTTGAATGACTCCATGACCTTTCCTCTGGTGTTACCCTAAGGAAAAACATTTCATGTTTAGCTACACTACTGCTTAGACTCTAAGAACAGATAAATCATCACGATGTTGTCCTCTCAGGTACTTTCCGTTTGGGATCATCTTCCTGGTAGCGGGGAAGATCCTGGACATGCAGGACCCGAGCACGCTGGGGAAGAAGCTGGGCTGGTACGGCATCACAGTGCTCGCTGGCCTCTTTGTCCACGGACTCATCCTCCTCCCTTTCTTCTACTTCGTCCTCACCAAGAAGAATCCCTTCACCTACATCCGTGGGCTGCTGCAGGCCATGGTGATCGCCCTGGCTACCTCTTCCAGGTCAGAGTCCAGGGCAGTCCTGTTTTTAACCCGCCGGTCTGTGGATGCTTTCAAGGTTTTTATTAATGTTTTATTTTAATGTTGTCTTTTCTTAGCTCTGCCACGCTGCCCATCACCATGAAGTGTTTGTTGGAAAACTGCAATGTTGACCGGCAGATCGCCCGCTTCGTCCTCCCCGTGGGCGCCACCATCAACATGGACGGCACAGCGCTGTACGAGGCTGTGGCGGCCATTTTCATTGCTCAGGTTAATGACTATGAGCTGGACTTCGGCCAGTTGGTCACCATCAGGTAAACCAACACAAACAACCGAATCTGGTCTCCATCCAGCACATCAGTAAATGTGGACTAAGTCTCATAATCTTTCTGACTAGACAGTCTGGAACCACTCTCACAAGCTTGGGAGAGTGGTTAAAAGGCCTGGGTCACTTAGCCGTGAGAATGCAGAAACATTTTATACCTAAAATAAATGTTTTCCACCTCACACATTCATCTCAAAAAGGTCACTTAATGCACCTGAAGTGGATATAATGATATCAAGGTAAAAGCCAAATTCAACTGTGTAAAAGTTCAAGTGTCTGGATAGGCTCTAATATATCCTTAGACCTTGTTTGAAAAGAATGTGCCAACAAAAAGTATGTTTATTTTGACATATTTTAGTTTTGTACAAAACTCAATGACCGACGAAACAACTTTGTTTTCTATGAATGTCTGTCAAACTGTGCAAAAAAACGCATATCCACATTGAAACCCCTTTCAATTTATTCCTGAGCTGTAACATTTGATAAAATGTCTCCCCCTCCACTTCAAATATTTATTATGCCAAAAAAACTCCATAGGAAGATTTCATCATTATCATTCAAAGACAGCTTTTTTAAAATTGTTATAACCGTGTCAAAAGCATGAATTCATTACAAGTAAAGGCCTCAATACTTCATGTTGTTATTGTTAATTCACACCTTTTATCAGACCCTTTTCTGCAGATTAAAACTGTGTACTGTGTTCTGGTTTCAGTGTCAAGTCAGGTTTATTTTATCTGGGTCAACGGTCAGACAACAAGCCTACCTTTACCGCTGATTGGAAATCTGCTTCTGTCCAGATCAAACTGACCCATGGTTCCGTTTATTTCTAGTTTAAAAAAATTGTTTTGGTACAGTTCGGACTTTTGGACCAACTACAAGAAGTGTTTGCTGGCTATCGTCAGAACCGGAAAAAGGAAGAGCAGCTAAACGAAATGAGCTGCGGTGGCCCATGGGGACAGGAGGAGACCAAATGTTTAACTGACGAGGCCTTTATGTTTTGGTTGACTTAATCGTTGACGGTAAATTCTACTCTTCCTTCTGTTTTTCTCATGCAGCATCACGGCTACAGCTGCCAGCATCGGTGCGGCGGGTATCCCTCAGGCCGGTCTGGTTACCATGGTGATCGTGCTGACATCAGTGGGCCTGCCGCCAGATGACATCACACTTATCGTGGCCATCGACTGGATCCTGTAAGTTTACAGTACTCATTTTGTAGAAAGGTCTCTTTCTGTGCAGTTTAGTATTTACTTACATTCAGTGAAGATCTATTAATGTTATCAAATCAATGACTAAATTGGAAAGGAAAACTGTTTTCAAAGTTCCCCTTTGCATTTTTTTATTTTTTGAGCCAGGGCAGCAAGGACATCACATAAAACAATGATTTTCAGTCCACTGTATGAAATAGTTGGTTTAAGGATGATCTCATTTTTCATCAGTGAAATAAATATAAGATGTTTATTTCTTTGCTTTCCACTGCTGCCAAGTGCCAATCATCCCAGTCAAAAAAACAAAGGATGTGAATACAGTACTTAAATACTTCCAGTACTGCTCAGAGACTCTTGTCCAGAGTAGTTTCGGTTTCACGGTGTCTCGTCATTCTGTTTCTGCAGCGACAGGTTTCGGACCATGATCAACGTTCTGGGTGACGCTCTGGCGGCGGGAATCATCGCCCACCTCTGTCAGAAAGATTTCCCCCACAGTGGAGCAGGAAAGGTAAAAAAAAACAATATAAAAATTCATCATCTGCAATTTCAACTTTGAGAAAAAGTTTTAACCTGAGAATATTTTTGCCTTACTTTGTCAAATTTTTACATGACATTTCTCATAACTTCGATATTTTTGTTATTGCTAACTTTTTGTGTATTTCCCCGGCTTGGCTCCCATGGACAAACGCAACACAATCCAAAACATATAAGGAAATTAATTTAAACAAGCTTCCTATTTTTGAGAAGAAATCATACCCCAAACTAAATATCTCTCTATGTAACTTCTGATTGCAAACATCAACCTGTCACTCATTCACTTATTGATGCCTGTTGGTTTGAATTAGATTACAGCAGATTTTACTTAGATTTAGACAACAACCACAACAGATTAGACCTCCGACTCTCATTTAAAATCCTATTGAGTCTTTGTCAAGCCCCGCCCCCCCTCTGTTGCTGGCCAGAAAAGTCCATTAATAACCAATTGAGAACTGAGAATTAACTAAATTACCTGTAATATTCTGAACTGCTGTGTACTATAGACCCACTGTATACTACTGCATAAACTAATAAAACAGTAGCTAAAGTACTTTGTCTAATGTTATCAAAGTTGGCTAACTAATCTATACTAAAGGAGGATTCTTTGAAACACTTTGAGCCAAAGGTCACTCTCCTTCTCAGTCATTACTCAATCTGATGTCCATCATGAATAAACATCCATAAATCCACTTAGAAATTATGGAAAATAGTTGCTCCTCATCATTCCAAAACTTGAAAATCATCATGATTTTAAGTTTTCTTGAGTATCAAAGTAGTTATCACATTATGGGGACTTCCAGAAACTAGAGCATGATTATCGATTAGAAGAAGACAAAAACTAAGAACAGAAGTGTGAAAATCCATTTCAACTTTTTAAATTACCACTATCATTATCTCTATCCATTACTCAGGATGTCACATCAGCTAAATAGTGTTAGCTTGCAATCCAGTGCTTTTAATAGAGTTACAAGAGTGAGACTACAGCACCATATTGATGAAAAACATTTCCTGTTACCTTCATTAAACTGAACAAAACATTTTGATAAATACTTTTGTCTACGTGTTAATTATGCAGCTGGAGTTAAAACATGGTTAGCATAGCTTAGCATAGAGACTGGAAGCAGGCGGGAAACAGTTTGCCTGGTTCTATCCAAAGTAAAAAAATACATAACCTTTGTTTTACAAAATATATCCGTCCACTCAAGAACTCACAAATGATTCCAAATGCTCAAACAAGCATGCCGGGCCAGGAGGTAGCAATGAAATCCACATCCAACGATACTTTGAATACCAGAGAAGAACATTCAAAACATGCATTGTGAGCTTGTTTGCCTTTGGCTGTAGTAACTTCAAAACACAAACAATAGTAGCTTATCTTGTTATTCATATTCGACACCCATTTCTACACTTATATTTGTGCAACACTTTTCTGGCACACGGCCCAAGGTGCTACGGCGAAAATGAAAATGTCAATCGTTGTTGTTTCAGGCATTATACAAAGAAACAAAGGGCATGGCCCATTTGAGGTGATGGGTTCCCAAACGCTCCGTTTTACATGTCTACACGGACGCAGTTTTGAAAAATCTGCACCTTTTTATAAGGCTTTTTCAAAAATGTCAGTTTGATGAACAGAGAAGCCAAAACGTAGAGGAAAATATTAGATATTAAAAAATATCCATATGGGAATCTAATAGTGTGTTTTTGTGTGATTCCTCTCCAGTCTGCACCGTCGTACGGGACGCAGATTCCTCACGCTCACAACAACTCTCACAGCGTAAACGTGCCAATGACGGAGATGCACACAGACAAAGACTGTATGTTCGAGACGATGGGCAACTCAGCGGACGGGAGTCATGCACACACCGTCTACTACAACATCTGTCAGGTGTGATCGGACCGGACCCGTACAGCTCTCCTCAAAACACCACAGAGTCTTGTGAAAATCTCACCGTGCCATCTGAACAGGAGACGGTGGTAACAAAGCATGATTCTTCTTCTTCTGAGCAGCAGCAACTGCTTTGAGTTCAGTTTAGGTGACGGGAACTGTGGTTTAATTGGCCAAAAGTGGATTGGAGCTTAATTTGGAGCTTTGTTCTCCTTCTCACTGATGAAAGAGAAAACAATGTCTCCAAGGACAAAAGGACCAAGGCACCATTTTAATGGAAACTGGCCATCAAGTTAGCCTGAATTTAAAAAGTGGGAAGGTTGCTTAATATCAACCAGAGAAATCCAGCAGGATCTCTGGTTACCATTGAAGAACGTGTTGTACGGGAGTCTAACCCGCACCAGATGATTATGGGTACATGACTCTCTCCTGGGTGCAACTGCAGGTTCATCATCTGGTCTCACAGCGGCAACTAGAAGCTGTACAAATCGCGGCTACCATGGCCTTTTTTTAGGGCTAGATTTCAAACCTTAATACCTCTTGCGTACTGACTGAAATGGACAAATAGAGGATGGAAGACGGAACGGTACGTTTCCTTAGCTTCACCTCTGGTCATGAGCTTTGAGTAGTGACCGAAAGAATGAGATTGCAGATACAAGCAGCCAAAAATGAGTTTCCATCACAGGGTCACTCAGCTCCGGCATGAAAACCCTGTTAGGAACCAGACGAAGAGCTCAGAGGAGCGAGTTGAGCTGGTTGGGGTATCTGATCAGGATGCCTCCTGGGACCCTCCTTTTAGATTATTTCTAGACCGTCCAACTGGGAGGAGGCTCTGGTGAGACCCAGAACACACTGGATGGATCTCATCAGACCTGGGCACGTCTTGGGATCCTCCAACAGGAGCTGTAAAACATCCGGATTACCTTGACCCAGACAACTGTAAGCAACAAGCTCACAAGCGAGCCTACCCTCGCAGTTGGCTGTTTATTTGCTTGACTGTACCCTGAACAAAAGGTCCTTATCCTGTAGTTTTAGGTGGAGCAATACCAGGATTATTTGTCAGAGCTTTTTACCTGCTCGTCATCTTTACTTGGACTTTAAAGCCAGAACAAATCCACCTTTAGTTTGAGATAAACATATCTTAAGAAACCACGTTGGATCGGCAACTGAAAACACATTGCTATTGACCTAAGAACAAAGCCAATAGGCTTGGATCCCTCCTCGATCATGTTTTTTCTGTGTTTTATCTGGGATCCTCCAAAGGGACGTACTTCTTCGCGCTGCTAATTGTTCCTTATGTTCACAACACTTTTTGCTCTCTCTGGAATTTCAACGAACCTTTGGCTGAACTGTGTATTTGATTGGCGGGTGGTCACTGCTGCCTGCGCTCAGATTTGGTTGAAGGGTTAAAGGGTAATCCGTACAATCCGACGGCTCAATCAATCCAAGTGCCCTTCATCTTGCAGACTCAACTTTCTTCTTCTTCTGTCTCATTTGTATTTGACAGCATGCTGGCATGCGTTCTAACTGGCTTCACTTGAAGCCGCATTATTTTCTCCTGTTGTTGTCTTGACTTCAATGTTGCAAAGTAAACAAAGTGCTGGAGGGATTATGGGAATCTTACTGGAGTCCCCTGCAGCGAACAGATGCTAGTTTGGGTTTAGTTACTACTCAACCACTTAATTGTGTTACCTCGAGTTGTTTACTAATTATTTACCTACATTTGAGATCGAGAGTCATTACTGACAATGTGAGTTTGACAAAAACTTGGAGGTAACTAAATGTTCACAGATTATTTAATTGTTGCAAAATTGTTTTTACTAGCATTTAAAAACTGAAACCAGCGGGTTCCCTAGAAGTTTCTAAAAAGTGATGGTTCGGAAGATGGTCAGGATAAATGAAATGTATTTAAATGATTTGTAGTTAAGTGGCACAGTCCTTTAAGCTCACTTATGATACATTCTTATACATTTTTTTGTGAAAACATAGACCTGCCTTAATTTGACCATTGACCCTCTGTTGTTTTAATCCACAAACCTCAATGTTCATCTGCCAACGCACACCGACAAACTGCAGCATTTTCAACTGTTACCAAAGCATTATTTTCATCAAACCATCATAGCCTACATACTTCATTTGTTGGTGTTTTTTAATATGAAATATGCAAGTGTTTTTGGACTTTGTGTAATTTATGTTTATTTGTATTTGAAAAATAAATATGCTAATACTAACATACTTAATACTCTCTTCCACACAGTGATAGTGACATGTTACTGTAGGCGCCTTGTAGGGGCTGAACAAGGCGGCAACCTCCGGTTCTGCCGAGTGAAGCCGATGCGGAAGTGTCTTAAGACTTGTGTTACTGACCAGCAGGGGCGACTCCTTCGGTTGCAAAAAGAAGTCTGATTGTATGGAAGTCTATGAGAAAATGACTCCACTTCTCACTTGATTTATTACCTCAGTAAACATAGACCATAACACAGAGTATGCTTTAGGGCGGGTTTACTGTGATTGACAGGTCGCTGCAGCTACCAGAGCCATATACGGCGTCTCTAAGTCACTCCGCGTTCCAAATACGGTAACCTCCATTCATTGGTTGCAAAAAAGATAACATGGCGACGGCCGTAATTCAAGATGCCGACGGTGAAATCACCAAACTCAAGGCTTCAAAACGGCAGTCCACAAACCAATGGGTGACGTCACGATGACTACTATCTGCTAGCCGATACCTCCATCAAAAGAGAAAATCCACCTTCCCAACAACTCCAAATCTGTCTGAGTTTTGTATCTTGGTGCAGAAATATTAATGTTAAAGGAGTCATTGTGTTTATCAGCGGTTTGTGTTGGAGCTCCAGTCCTAAACGCATTATGGGATTGCTAATTTTGAGTTCTGGCAAAGCTCTACTCAACTAAACCATAATAATTAAACTAAATCTTGTTTTTTGTATATAGGCCTTCAGAGAGAAACTCGCTATAAAAAACACTACATGGAGACTAATAATTTGAATGTCAACCAAAGAGTTAGTTGAACTATTTAGTAGGCACCCTGTTCAATTTAGCTGTCATTTGTTATGTACTGTTGAAGTAGGAGGCCTATTGCTTTGGGCTATATTTGGGGAGTTAGTTGTTAGTTTGTTTTTTTATTCACTGTGTAAATGGTCCTTGGTCTGAAACGTTTTGAGAAACAGTGCCTTATTTAAATTGTTGTCCTAATAGCGGAGGTTGTAAAATTCACTAATGGCTGAATCCAGGGTAAGCGCCATTGCGCTTGGGGTCATGGGTGTCTGTGTAATTTTGTACCAAGGAAGTTGAAAATGTTCATGCGCCAATCAGCCACTCTCATAGCCCGCCTCCAATGCTGTATCCAGTTCTCTTTTATAAATCCATGCTCGCAACACTAAAGCCTCTTTGTAGCTCCAGCACTTGATGTGCTGGAACTCTGACTGCTCATTTCTTGACCCTTCCAACAGTTTAATCGTGTTCCCAGACTTTAGTAGTTAATTTAGGTAGAGCAATGTTATTATTGCTGATGGAAATAAGCAACAAAAATAAATTGTAATTAACCAGAATATCCTTTAATCTATCCCACATTGAGCACAAAGACCTCATTAGAAAAGTGCAGAGGGGACACATGGCCGCACAAAAGGACATCGTCACTACACTGCTGTTCTGCCGTTGCTAATTATAACGCACTCGCAGAGCGCTTTAATCCAATAAAGCGAGCGTGAGGGCGCACAGGACCGAATCCCCGCGACGTCACGCAGCCACAGGTGTTTCGGCGGCTAATCCTTCACCACAGATTAAAGTCACAATGAAGACTCACCAGTGAGGGAGGAACAACGGGGATTAATCGGGTTTACTGAGGGGTCCCTTGGCTTTGCACGCTGGGAGTTTCTCTCCTCAAGGACGTTTACGGAAAGCTTGTGTCACTTTGTTTTAACTTTAAAATAAGTATGAAATTCTCTAGTTTAGCATTAATGCGATAAAAGAGGCGGTTCCTTGTTGCAGCTTGTAAATCAGGAACTTTAACCTCAACATTGTAACATGGGGTTAGACCATGAAGTGCTTTAAGTGGACTTAAACCAAAGCTGCAACGTTGCATGTATAATCGGTATCCATGAGGTCTTATTGTGGGGGGTAATTAACATTGCAGCCTCTAGGAGTCACCAGCAGAACATTAGACTTATGACCGAAGGAAGCGAAACAGAGTCACTGCAGGTTCAAAATGGAAATTAATATTTGTACAGGATTTTATTCATTCTAATTCTGGTGTCAGTTTTGATGGTTTCTTGGATGGATTCCTTTACGTTAATGAATGACTAAACTACATTTAGTATACTGGTCATTAGGAGTACTACAAAACCTTAAAACTGACATGACAAGTGAATCCATCAACAAATAATACTGATAGTCAAGTCATTGAAATCTAAAAAGGAATAGAAACCTTTTGTATTCTTCCAATCAGTTGGTTTGGCAGTTTTCTTCCTCTTTAACAACAATCACTTGATAATATATAAATATTTCATCTCCTCTATTTATGTTTTACAAGTTCATTTTAACTTTGCAACTTATTCATCCATTTCCAATTTTCCCTTAAGGCCTTAACACACCGGGGGGCGTGACGAATAATTTAAACGAAAATGTGAAATGTGAAATACTTGCCTGAGAATATTTTGCATTAAAACTATTACCGGCAGCTATGCAAATTTGCAAAAAAATCAGGTCACTTTTTTGCCGCATCGCATTCATGTTCTGTGTGAAAGTACTTCTGACAAAAACAACAGTTCCAAAAAAAATATTGAAGTGCAAATTGATGGCACAAAAAAAAAAAAGCCTTGTATTTACGTATTTAGGTACTCCACTTTAAAGCGTACGTTTGATGTTTTGGATAATACACTGCCTTGACGCGAGTTAAATAAGAACATTGATAACACACTCCTATGTCCGTTGAATATAGCTTAGCTTAGCATAACAACTGGAAACGGGGACTCTTTCCAGCAGTAATAAAATCGACCTATCAGCACCTCTACGCTCCACAACATTTTACAGGGGGTTATATGCCAGAGTGAACACCAGAAAGTTACTGGTCAGGGCCACAAGATAAAGCAGCGTATAACCCCCTGTAAAACGGTTTATATGAACAAAGTTAGACCTTTAAGTTGTCTCTTGTGAGTCTGACAGCTTTATGGAAGTGCTACTTTGATAATCAGGAATACGTCTTCAACCCAAACTCTTTTTTTTTACTAAAGACTTACATTGCAGCATACACAGAAAACCACAATTTACATAACATAAGAAAGTCGGGATTGGGTGAATATTTGTAGGTATAGCTACAAACCAGCCTGAAACGCAACAAATGTTATTCAATTTTAATTACTCTACAAGTAACAGCCTTTTATAATACAAAAATATATCTTTTCACATCATGTTGATGACAAAAAATAGGAAATATGATGTAAAGACTGTTTTACATGAGGTAGTAGTTCAACCGCCAACACATCTGGGTCTTGCTGAGGCGTCGTGGTGCAAGACGTTGAACCTGTTCACCCTGCTAATACATCAAACTATAAATTCACAGTGAACAGAGCATGTCTTGCTCCATTTGATCAACATTCAGCTGTTTTTATTTTATATCTGACCCAGAATGAACGCAAGTCCCTTATTAGAGAAATCTGTCAGACATTATTTGTCTCCAGGATCACGGTCATCGAAGTCTGCAAAAGCAGGACTCCAGTAGCTGTCCTTTCTTTCCGACCGGCTTCTGGGTGCATTCTTAAGCTGCTGGACTTTCTTTATCCTGGAGATTTGAGCTGCAGCCAAGCAGATCATGCAGACCTGCCAGAGGAAACGCAAACGGATTAGAAACTGATCAGGGCTGCTTCTGGTCTGTTTTTCTGTCACTACGTTTCACTGAAGCTCATGACAGCCGGAGCCTGTTTACAGTACAACAAAAATTTAGTTGTTAAGCAAGACAATTTTTACATTTTGTAACTTTCAGAACCAGACTGATGGGACTTTTGGACTAACAGATTGCAGATTGCGTTACTTAATTTTCTGAATTTCACAGTTCAACAGTAATGCATATCATATAGAATAAGCAGTGGCGGCTGGTCCATAGAGGGTGCTAGGGCGCCGCCCCCCCTTGAGCTACAAATAATACAAAATAAAATAAATAATAATAATAATAAACTATACAAATTGACAATATTTGTGTTTTTGAAACATGGAATCACCCAGTAATATGTGTAAAATATGATATCTGCGGTAAATATATGCTTTTCCAGCACGTCCTCTCTGCCTGTCTGCAGGTTCTCTCAGCGTGTGCACGTCTCAGCTGCTGGGGCGCTGGAGAAACTGCCCCAAAGAGGCGGGTCTATAAAGCAGATTTCATTCTGCCCCAAGCTGCGCGTTCTCGTCAGGACTAGTCTCTACAGGCGAGAGCCAGCGCGAGCACTGCTCCTCCAAGACCCGTTTGAGAGGAGAAACTACTGAAAGAGCTGATCCCAGATCAGCCTGACCTCACAATCAGCAGACTAGCGGGAAAGGGAAGCAGTCCATGAAGCTTCTCTACTAGCTGTACACCAGACAGGTTTGACTAGCTGGATGACATCATGCTAATAACTTATTTAGCTTTTTAAAACAACGGGGACAGATCCAGCATGGACAGTTAAGGAGTGAGGGACATGAAGCACCTGTCTGAGAAATGGATATATAGTTATAAATAAATAATTATATATATGTGTGTGTGTGTTTTATATTATACAGAACATTATTACATGATATATATACTGGATATATATATATATATATTATACTGAATTCCCTGTGAGGGTGACAAAAATATGATGTTCTGACATGTTTATCAAAGTGTTATTTACTGCTTTTTTTCGTGTTGGAATAAATGTTAAATATTTAACTGTGTTTGATACCTTAATTTTTTTGCATTAAATCATTCTGGGATGTTTGCTGAAATTGATTGGATGTGGCACAGCCCTACCTAGAACATTTTCCACCAGCCGCCACTGAGAATAAGTATCCCTGTTCGGGAAAAGCCTAGGGAAACAGCTGTACACTGCACTTTAACAGAACTGGGGCAGTTGATCAGATATATATTAGCGAAGAAATACACTTTGAAAACACTTCTTCGAGTGTGGAATGCGCTCATTGCTGCCCTTTGTGGCCAATAGGAAGAAAAAACACGGCCACTCCGACTGCAGTGTGTACCTCGAGCAGCAGCAGGCCGGTGGTCAGACCGCCCACCAGCAGCAGGTTGTTTTTGGCCCACCAGACGACCTTCTCCAGGCAGCCGATGGTGAAGACGTTCAGACCGGCTGTACGCTCCTCCAACTGCTGCATCCCATAACCACACATGGTGTTCAGCACCGTCTGCAGAGGGAAAATAACGCACACCTTGGATGTGAGAGGTATTTCAGATCGTTGTCTTTTTGTTTTTCCCTCACGTTCTGTCCATCTCCTGAACTGATTTATAGGAACCCCCCCCCCGAAAAAAACATCAAGCAAAATGACATTTCTTTAAGTTAAGGTTTTTAAAAGACCCTCTACAGTACAAAAATGTGAATATCTCAACAACTACAGGAAATGTTTTTTATTTTATAATGATTCTTTGGTTTCAGGAACTGACATGGATGAAAGTGACCCAAACTCCGGGCGTGCAAACATCCCTTTATAAACCTGTTGGCAACCATGCACACAGACCGGCTGACCTGGTTCTGTAAGTGAATGCAGCAGGAGAAGGGAACTCCACAGGCCTCCAGACTGGGGTTTGTGTCCAAACACCCAAAGTAGACGTTATTGGACCAGTCCTTATAGCGCTCAACTCCGCAGCACTGAAACTGCAAACACAACAAACTCTCATTGCCCACAAAGTGGACTATGAAAGGTCTCTTGAATCATCAAGGACACAAATCATTCTTCACCTTCTTCTGGATGAAGTCGATGGCGTTCTCCAGGTCCTGGTCCTCCCTGTAGCGGACGATGGCCTTCATCATCAGACTCTCCGTCCTCTCTATCACCTGAAGAACAACATTAAGTTTGTCATGAGTCGCCACAGCTTTCTAGCACAGCTAGTGCTTTCACCCTGTGAGTTTTTATGTGTGAGAGTCATCATGGCAAATGTGGCCCTGGAGATACCTACTGACTTCAGCAGGAACCACCACAGAGGCGGTTTTTGAGTACTTTGCAAGGTGTTTATATGTCTGTGGTACGAGCAAGGGTGCTGGAAGTAGGCGGGTAGAAAGTGGGGAAGGGGCCATTGCTACTACCTCCCCATTTCAAAAACCCAGCCCAGTGTTGCTAACTTTTTCCCCCAATGAAAGTAGCTAGCAGCGCTAGCTCCAGAAGTTGCTAAATCTAGCAGGTTGGTCGCCAAGTCTGCAACACTGACAGCCTTCAGGCCTCCCTCCAAAGCCACCTCCCCAAAATTATAATTATGAATGTAAACAACCAACATCGCTATTGTTTGTGCTCATAGCTGTCAAGCTAGTAGCTTACGGAAGACTCCATTGCTGAGTCTTCCGAATACAAGCATGGCTAGGGAGGAAGCCGTTCAATCATTACATTTGGGCCGAATTAAATTATTGGACAGACTTATTACAGTCTTGCAACAGCCACTGATAGATTTCTCACCTTCATTTTTGTCAGATCATTTGATTCATTGATTACCAACCCTACATTTTAAACTGCGATACATATCGTATCAATTATGTTCAGGACTGTTTCTCATGCAGTGGATTAGAGGTCTGACTGTGCACTGTACTTTAAGGGGACAAAACAGTCAGACCTCATCCTTAAAGTCTTATTTTTTGTAAAACAAGAATTACCGCCTTGCGGTTGTATGCCTCCGCCAACCAGTCATGCTGCAGTTTACTCATTGTTGCCCCTTGTGGCTGTTGATGGGGAAAAAACACTTACTTGGACAAGCGACGAAACGGTGAGATTATTGGTTTATTGGAAGTGTTTTCAAACAGTATTTTTAGATTTTTGCAAGAGATAATAGTGACGTCTTTGTGTTTCCTATGAGAGCAGCGTGACGTTACCATGTCAGTGAAGAGGTATCCCACGACCCCAGCAGCGATCTGCAGGAAGAGGACGCCCGTCAGGATCCCCAAAAACTGCAGGAGCAAACAACAGTTGCCCGGAACAGTAAGAACTCAGCATCGCCGACACGCAAAACAAACATCACACCAATCAAACTGCGACGTGATCAGTGATTGGTCGTACCGTCTTCAGCAGGCAGGTGGTGTTACGCAACGCCCCGAAACATCCGAGGAACGTGATGAGAAACATCGCAGAGCCAACGACAATCAGGAGCAGAGCTGGATCCAACATCAGGGTGTCAACCACATCTACGCGCGCACACACACACACAAAAATACACACAGTTGAATTGCAACCATCATATGTAACAGCAAGTAAAAGTTGAAACATGTCTGATTCACTTTTTATGATTCATCCTCTGGAATGTTATCAGCAGCATTGTTTTTATAACCTGACACACAGACACACAGACACACACACACACACACACACACACACACACACACACACACACACACACACACACACACACACACACACACACACACACACACACACACACACACACACACACCATTATAGCCCTATTGCTTTTTTATGTGATGTAGTTAGATTCCTTTGTTTTCCTTTTTTTAGATTTCCTCTGCAGGACTGAAACTTTGAAAAAAAAAAATCTGATTTTTGAGTACAAGTCGTTGTGCAAGCAAGGAACTGTTTTCAGAGTAAACCTGAAAGAAAATAAATCACATCAGCTCCACTTCTTCCATCTTGCTCATATCGACACATTACATCAATCAAAACAGGCGCCATACTTGCAACTCCTGCATGTGCATGTGAGAGCCCTGTAGGACTCAAAAATGTATCAGCAATTTGCAAGCGACAATCAAAACGATTTTGTGAAACGTGCCGGTTTGTAAAATAAAGTGAAAACGTACAGAAGAACGAAAGGGCAGTTACACATCGTGAATTCTGCCTTTTTTTATGGCCAACCTTTCTCCTTTGCAATCTTGGCGTAGATCCCGACCGCTACGAGGACTGCGCTCGCAACCTGCAGAGTCACAGAGAAACTGAATATTTTAGTAGAACCTGACCACATGAAGAAGTACAGATTATTTTTAAATCAGTGAGCCAAAAAAACATCAAAGCACAATAACCCATTAATATGCCTTAATACATTACAGACCATTCTGGGTTTGAATTCGGTCTGGTCTCCACTGTCAACTAAATCCAGCTTACTACAGGATAGACTGCGAACTAGTATGTTAGCTAATAACTTTGGGTACTGACGATAACACTGTGTTCAATAAAACAAGAACCACAAGTATCTGCCTTGGTGTAGACGTGTTTCTGCAAGTGGGGAGATGATATATGGAGTCTGACAGTTCTTTGGAAACAGCAGTTTGACAAAACAATCAACAAAAAAGTAAAAGTTATACGAATGATTAGTCATATGAGATCTTCTTTTTAGGAAATAAAAACAGAAGAGGGTCTCCCCCTAACTGTTGCCTCGCAGTTGGAAGAACAGAATTGTGTAAAACATATGGAAGCCCATTTCTGCCAGGAAAAAACTAAAAATTTGTTATCCAATGCAACAGTTAAGCTCCTCATGGTAAGTCAAAATGACAGTAGTACGTAATAGTAAGCCCAAATAGCATCTGACCTTTTTTAAGTCCACTTTCCAGTGTGGATGTTCTGAACCGATATAAACACTTTTGCTTTCCAACATGGTCGAACAACACCTTGTACATTTTTGTACCAAAATTACCGGACCCTTAACTCCACCAACCATTGTTTCCAACTCGGAATGCTCATATAACATTTGCTTGAAAAATTTGCATGAAAACAAAACCATTAAATTGCATTTCCTTTTACAATTTTCAGTACATTTGGTTGAAAGTTGTGCAACATTTGGATAGAAACTTGACTTTGTATCTCATAGTTTTGATTTGGCAACTTATAATCTTTGCCTTGTAAAAAAGTGGTCTTCCATACAAATATCACTGTATGCTGAAGTATTAAGACTTTACTCCAAGAAAACACACCCAGGCCAAAAGTACAGTGTCCACTTTTTCACTTCATGAATAAAGAGCTTATTTTCAAACTCAGTGGAAAACCTTCCTTTCCTTATGAAATGGTGTAACTGTGGTGTTGAAATCACTTGCTGTAAAACCATATAGTGCAACACGTTCATAAGAAAGCGATCACAATAATGAATCTGTAAAGTGTTTGATCCTCAGACTGTTCCAAACAGAGAGACTCACCCAGAAGATGTAGCAGCAGATGAATAAAGTGTACTTGATGGCTCGGTATCCTCTCATCTCCTCTCTGCTGATCTCTGCTGATCTCTGTCAGACTGCAGTGAAAGTCTGTTGGAGGTTTTGTTATCTGCCAGCTGTAGACATGTGTTGGCCTGCAGGACGCATTCCTGCTGTCAGGCTCATCCCCTCTGCTGCTGCTGCTGGATGTCGTCCTGTCATCCCACTGAGGGTGGAGGAGGTGTGAGGGTGGAGGAGGTGGAGTGAGCCTGTCGCTGTCGAATCGCATCACACCTGCTGCTTCATCAACAAAACTTCACTCATAGTGTCCAGATTAGCAGTCTTCACTCCTGATAGCGTCCCCTAGAGACTGCACAGTATCCTCTGCATGTGTATCAATATTAAAGAGTAACTGCACACTTAAGTATGTTTTTTCAAGTTTTTAACTAAATAATATGAATTTAAATATGAATTTGAGAATGAATATGCTGGTGTTAATATTGGCATTTCTTACCAAATGTATTCGTATTTTATGGTTGAAAAATGGCTCCAAACGCCATCTACGGTTTAAAATCAGGCCTAAGCTTGCAAGGCCAATTCTGAGATAGAGTCGACCGTTTGGGACTAATCTAAAAATACATAAAAGAATGTTTACGCCCTCTTATCAGACCCGCCTCCTCGCCTCTCACCACATCCCCTATTGCTTTTCACTTTATCTGTAACCACAGTATGACATGTCATATGGGCAGTTTATCCTGAGGGTGGCAGTAGAGGTATGGTAAGGGGGGTAACAGAAATCTATAGGATTCATCCTCTCAGGAGCAGGAATAAGATATTATCATTACCTTTCTTATCATATCATCAGAAATCTTCTACTTATACAATTTTAAATGATATACGTATTAAAAAAAAAAACTTGTATTCCTTCACATATGAAAACTGGAACCTGCTCTGCTTCGTCTCTGTGCCTCCTCTACCTCCCTCCCTCCCCCTCCCTTCTCACCTCATTAAAACAGATTGTTGCTGTCGGAGGATTACAGTATAGACTCTGTGTTTTCCTCTCCGCCGCAGGTCGTCTTCCTCCGACTCCTCTGTTATTTGAGGATCCGTTTGAGTACCATGGGCCTGCTGAACATCCTCTTGTCCATCAAAGACCGAGCCGAGAAGTTCCTAAATGAGAAGAACATGGTGACTGATTTTCTGGGGAAGTTGGAGGAGAAAACGGGGATAAGGAAGAAGATCATTGCAGTGGGTACGTGATGTCTGGTGGTCTGTTTTTGTTCACTCTGATCGGTCCATCATGAATACTTTACTGACGATTCTACTGTTCTGTTTATATTCAGTAAACAGAACCTTATACCTTCCTGTTGCATGTTAGTGGATAACTGAAGAGGATTCAGGTAATCCTCCTGTGAACAGCTGCTCTCTGTTAACATGAACCTGTAAATGTTCACGTTTTCTGGGTCAACATTTTTGCTCTTATCAATATTTTATACTAACGATGGACCAAATGACTGCATGTGATGTGCAAAGAGTTGTTTGTGATTGTCTCCAACTCTGCAGGTTTGTGGAGCTTTTCGGCCTCTTTTAGCTCCAATAATTTTGGTTTTGCAGCGCATTTTGGGGTCAAATACCACATGGTATCCAGCCCAAACCAAAGAAATACCAGAACAATGGATGTCTATGTGTTGTCTATATCCAGTTTGGGCTGCCATTTGTAAATGCACATCTTTAATTGCTTCTGTTTTTGGCACATCAGCTGATTTTAAGGTAAATTCTGGTCAAATGTTTTTTTTTAAAGGTAAAAAAAAACAAGGAAAATTGTTTTTTCATTTCATTTCAATAGGAGATTCATTAGTATGAAACAAAATATAGAATTAAGCTTTTGATAATCAAAACATGGGGGGAAAACACTGCTGGAAGATAATGTGGCAGCATTCAGATTAAAAAAACCATGATCACAGACCTGGTCCAAAACGTAGAAATAATGATATTTTTAAGTTTTTGCTCTTTTGTTTTGTTTCAGGCCTAGACTTCATTAAAGTAGCTTCTTTAAATTAACTTTGTCTCATAAAAATGATGTTGATTTACTCAATTAGGAATATAAAACAATGAAAAACAACAACATAAACTCTTAATGAGATTGTATTCATGATTCATGGTATTCTAAATTATAATGTCAAAATTTCTCCCCCGGACGTCTGGCCCAGATAGCTTAATTGATTCAATCACTGTTTGTGACCCCTGTAAATGCCCAACTTGGGGGAATTCAAATCAACTCAAATCCAGGAAAGGTTTCAGATTTTTTTCATTCAAAGGTTCTATGTGTAACTTTTTACACATATTCATTTTTATTTTAATTGCAAATGCAATGTAATCCCAACAGAAGGTAAAGTAACTTAAAAAGTTTAGACTTTCTCGGTTGCATATAAAATGTAAAGGACTTTGGACGTTCTTTCTCTTAAAATCCAATGGATGTGGCATAATGCGAGTGCCTCTCTTCAGCTCCTCTGCAGCGCCAACAGTTTGTAACACTGGCTGGCGTTTGCTTAGAAATGGAATAGAAATGTAATTAATAACAAGGGTTGTCTGAATGTTACACAGAGAACCATTAAACATCAGAAGTTTGTTTCAGCATTAGCATCATGTTCAGATCATGTTAAAATATTATCATGGTTAAAGAAGCGTGTTAATGACGCTGATGTGCTAATAAATGATTACTCTTTATTCAGAGCAGACAGAAGCTGGAGGGGAGGTGGTGTTGCTGTATGTATGAAATCCAGTTTTTCTGTCTCCTTGTTACATGCTGTTTCTGTGCCAAATTCATTTGAGCTTATTGCTCTTGAAGTAGTTTTGATGTCTAATGATTATATTTTTGCAGTGGCGGGCCGTGCATTTTATTCCTGGGCCTTCTGTGCTGTCCTACTACAGTTGAACAGCTACGGTGCAGATACATGAATCCGTAATTAACACAATGACAACAAAGTCATAAGAACCAGTCACATATATTCATATGACAACAAAGCATGACAAATCAATCCAGCAAACCTGCAGCGGATCCACGCATTCCACCACACAAGAGCACGAGCCATTCAAATATTATTCATGAAAACGACACAATAGACAAATGAACAGTAGTAACGTTACTGCAGATGTAAAAAAACACACGCAGTTTGTCACTTATCGAATGCTGTTCACTTAAAGACAAAGTCCATCCTCCTTTCTTTGTTGACAAAGAGTTTAATCCCAGTACATCAATTTAATCCCAGTACACTCAGTTGACAAAGAGTTTAATCCCAGTACATCGATTCAGTGACAGTCGAGCCTCCCCAGTTGTATTTCAACGGTCAGTTTGTCACTTATTGAATGCTGTTCACTTAAAGACAAAGTCCATCCTCCTTTCTTTGTTGACAAAGAGTTTAATCCCAGTACATCAATTCAGTGACAGTCGAGCCTCCCCAGTTGTATTTCAACGGTCTGCGGCGCCCGGTTCGCAGCGGGGCCGAGATCAGCCGCGGACCGCGGTTGTGGAGCTCCGTTTCCCTGCGAACGTGTTCGTTGATCTGTAGATCCACTCGGGTTTCTCCAAAAGTTTTCAAAAGCACCGTAGTGTCCTGCCGTGCTATGGCGTCCTCAGGTTAGCATAGCATAGCTCCAAACACCAAGACGCGTCAAAGAATACGCCCAACATGTCAAACTAAAGATCTGATTGGTTGACAATCAACAATAACGTCCCCATTTACTTAAACTGCAAAGGCTCTCTAGCGGGCATCGGGCCTCTCTCCTTACCTAGGGAAATAGGGGCTGAATCTGATTGGATAAAAGCTCTACTTAAAACAAGCTGTGTTGGAAGCAGAGCTGCAGGCTGGAAGCAGAGCAACAGAGGAAGACAGGAGCTGTGCAATGAGAAAATAAGCTAATGGGAAAACAAATTATAATACATGTAGTGTATTTGTGAAAAATTATTAAATTATAAAATAGCTATAACTTTGTGATTCTGTTTAGGCCAGCAGAGAAGGCCTAGCTGGCCCTGACGACCCACCACTGTATTTTTGGAGTATTTTTCTGATATATACAGGCCTCATTCAGCTGCCACTAGCTCCATAAAGGATCTGGCTGACTTACTTTGTATGTTTATAGAGAGGTAATTGTCATGGGTGATTTTAACAGTGATTGGCTTTCTGACGCCTTCAAAAAGATCCGTTGCAGTCTTAATTTGTCACAGCTAATCCCTGAGCCTACAAGACCAAACCTAAAAAATGATCTAAAAAATAACTCATGTTTTCAGTCTTTCTATTTCCTCTGGTATAGTTCCCAAAGTTTGGAAAGTGGCTCACGTAATAGCCTAAAGGAGGTGACAAGAGCGATCTTTAAGCCCCAGTTCCACCGAAAGCCGGATATACTACGGATGTCCCCGGATACACTACGGATCAGATCCGGGGTCATCCGGGAGTGGAACCGTAGTGAAACCGTAGTCAGTCCGGGACGTTCCGTGATGAACCGTAGTAAAACCGTGGCCATCCGTGCTGAATCGTGGCCATCCGTGCTGAATCGTGGCCATCCGTGTCCATCCGTGGCGTATCCGGGAAGACGAGCAGCTCGTCGGACGTACAACTAACCTCCGGGGTGATCCGGGGACATCCGGGAATGGAGAGGGGGGCGGCGTTGATCGTAGCGCATCCGGGAAGAAACGTAGTAGGACCGGGATGAACCGTAGCATAACCGTAGTATAACTGTGTTAATCCGGGATTAAACGGGAGCTAGTTGACACCCTGGAGCACCCCGGATGGGTTTAATTTTCGGCGTGTTGTTGTCGTCTGAGGAAGATTCTTCTTCTCTTCTTTTCTTCTTCTGCTGCTGTAGCAGCAGCTTTCTTCTTTGCAGCAGTCATCGCCTTCTTCTTGGGTTTAATTTTCGGCATGTTGTTGTCCTTTCAAATATTTTCGGAAGAGTGATTTTGTCTCTGAAAATCAGAACTATTTATACCCTGACGCTTCATCCGGGATGCATCCGTGACGCATCCGGGCCGTGTCCGTGGCGTATCCGTAGTTGAACCGTGGTCAAACCGTGGTCAAACCGTGCTCATCCGTGGTCAAACCGTGGCCATCCGGGATAGACTGTGGCCATCCGGGATAAACCAGGCTTGAACAGGGGTGATCCGTGGTGGAACCGTAGTAGAACCGGGAAACATGTCAAATGTGTTGTCATCCGGGACGATTTCCTTCCCGGATCACCATGGATCACCCCAGATCTCACCTCTTTTTATCCGAGGTGATATGGGGACATCCGTAGTATATCCGGCTTTCGGTGGAACTGGGGCTTAAAACTATAGACCTACAGTATATCCAAGCTGCCTTGCAAAGGTCCTGGAATCTCTAGTAAATGACCATTTGAAGGTATATCTGTCCGGAGCTTCCACTGTGAGCCCATTTCAGTTTGGTTTTAGAGCGGGGCAAAGTACTGTAGCTGCTGTTACTTTGTATGTAATGACATTGTATCAGCTTTAGATTTAAAAAAAAGCACTGCAGCATGTTTTTGTTGAGACAAGCCTGTTCTTGCAGAGGCTACATAATATTGGATTTGATGTTTATGCATGCAGTTGGTTAAGGAAACAATCTCTTAATTTGGGAAGCTACTGTCCTGAGTTTTTATCAGTGACCAAAGTCGTCCCTCAGGGTTCAATTTTAGGTCCAGTCCATTTCACATTATATCATAAGATAGTTCTGATACTTTTTTTCGCGCAAATTGAAAGCGTATGAAAATGAATGGAAAAACACTTATATTAATAGATACAGAGTAGTCACTCTTCCCGCAGCAAACTATCTTGTAACAGCATTTGCCAGATAATAAAAGATAAAACATAAGCTAAAATGTAATAAGATAAATGAATAGTAGAATAAAAATTACAGTGTAGCCACATTGTAGTGTGAGATTTGAATGAAAAGTCCCAAATTGAATTTAATAAAATGCAGTGGCAAATTAAGTTTTAAGCCCTGATTTAATGGAGCTGAGAGTTTGTTTCAGATGTGTGGAACATAAAAATGTTATTGACTACACCCTATATTATCTAAAAGTGAAAAGCTTGCTTAAAGTATTGATCCTGCTCTTGATGTAATGGGGACAGTTAGGTACAGGAGGTTGTGGTGGCCCATTGTTGCCGTGATGCTTTGTATCAAACTGTGCAGATATTATGAATAAATAATATGATAACCAAACAATAAAAATGGAGCTCCTTTGTTGCATAAAGTATTCAGCAGAAAACATTTACTGAGCGGGGAACAGCAGTCTATTCATACCACACTGATGCTCATACAGTGGATCAGTAACACACTGGCATGATGTCACTGTAGTGCCTGGTGCACAGTGTCCCCCACTCTCTCTGCGTCCTCCTGCAGTATCATTATAAGAGATTATCCACAGAGAGCAGAGCAGACCGGCCTCCATGTGCGAATTGCCACATAAGCTGATGAGAGGTAGGACACTTTTCACACAACTTCCTGTCTGTCTAATGCGCTCACTGAGACGGCCAGGTGGTATCTGAATATCTGCAGAGTTAGTGAGAGAATCCTTGTGGTATTTAAAAGTTGGTCAGTCACTTCCTTCCTTTTGAAAGGAAAGACTCAATGTCTGTTTGTTACTCTGTAGACCTCCCAGTTCAGTTTCATCAGGGAATTAAAGGAGCTTTTGTGTTTAATTCTGCACAGATTCAATACATTTCTGATTCTTGGACATTTTAACATCCATGCTTGATGCTCTGATGACCCTCTAAAGCCGAGCAGCCGCTCATATACATATACACATGAAATGTGTATATGTATGTGTGTATTTGTATGTATACGTATGTTAAAGCTAGAGTAGGTAATCTTGAGAAACAAGCAAGCGTTATTATAATAAATAATCCAACTGGAAAACCCAGCCGAGTGATGCCAACTCTTTTCCAATGAAAGTAGCTAGCAGCGCTAACTCAAACGTTGCTAAAAGTAGCGAGTAAGTCGCCAAGTCGACAACACTGACCTGCTCCTTGTGTCTCCTGTGTGTCTCGTCCAGGTGCCGTCTCACTGACCGGACTCTACCTGATGTATGGATATGGTGCCGCCCTCCTCTGCAACCTGATTGGTTTTGCCTATCCAGCATATTATTCGTGAGTATTTTTTTCCTATTAAGTTACAGATCTGCTTGTTGTGTTTCCTTCACTCCCAGAGACATGAACCAATCCTGAAACTCTCCTCGTTTAACCTGAGACAGGAGGCTGAAAAACACTTTAACAGAGGAATCAATTACGAGTCCCAGAGAGCATTGCAGTAAGAAACATCCCAACAGAGAGCTGCACACTCTGTTGGGGAAAATGCAGACTCAAGAATCAGTTCATGTTAATGGAATCATTGCGATTTGTGGATTCATTCACAAAGTGAATTTGTTTGGTTCAACGTTTGTGCATCCAATCACAAATGACTTGAATAAACCTTGACATTCTTGACCTTGCTGATCTTTAAACTTTCTGTTTATGCGATTCAGAGCAGTAACATTAAAGCAAGCGACTGTTTGCTATGTAAAGATATAGTGGAGTAATGTCTACCTGAGAAGAGAATGAAGTCAGTTGGTACGTCACTGCTGATTTTACAATGAACGAAACCAGCTACAACTAACATGCAAATTCATTTCCTCGTGCCACTTTCTGGTCTGACTGTGCACTCATTTCCACTGCATGGTTCAGTTCAACCCAACTCTACTCGACCCACTTTTGGTACCAGGTGATGTTGTCAATTTAGTTTTCCACTGCAGATAGTACCCCCTCAATGAAGCTCACCGGCATAATAATGCCGCATTAAAGGGCCGTGAACTTCTTTAACGTAGCACAACGCAACCCAACAGAGCAACTTCGTCAGTTGACCACAGTGTTGTTTTGCAGGCTGGGTCGAGGTCGTGAGGAGGAGGTGAATAAAGAGATGTGATCACTATTGATGGTAGCTTGGCTATTTAAAAATGGCGCATCTGTGCAGGATGTTCCGTGTCGCGTAAGTGACTGTTCTCTCTGACCAACCAGCGGTTTGCAGTGTTTTAGAAGCTCACTGAACCTTGATCGAGGTGGTACCACAAAATCTCCCAGGTACCATCCACAATTTTTGCCAATGGAAAACCAAAAAAGGAAAGTTCCAAGAGATTAAAGTTGAGTCGCGCTCTACCATCCAGTGTAAAAGTGGAATTAGAGATTGAGCGTTTTCCGAAAATCAATTTAAAAACAAAATATACTTTGTATCATTTCAAGAGATTTTAACTTGACCTGAAACTTTTTTGGACTCAGTCTTGGACTGCACCACTGACCTGATTAAAGACGTCTTTTTTCCATGTTGGAATTTTATCGTGCTTTCCGATCAAGACAATAGATGAGACAGATGCTCTAACACAGGACTTTTGTCCAGGAGACAAGTGTTTTTGTCCCGTGCGAAACTAAAAGTAAACGTTGACATTTTGTCACGTGAGTCGTTTCGTGAGTTGTTCGTGTTAGTGTCAAGTAACACGCGTGACTTGCTCGTCACTCGCCAGTCACGTGAGTGGTTAGTTTTTCAGTAGTAACGTGAGTCATTTGTAAGTCAAATTAACATCAACTATTTTTTCTTAAACTCAACAAAGTGGTTTTGTTGCCTGTACCGGATACCTTTCTATTCCCCTGATTAAAAGGAATCTAATACCTGTTTTAGACATGTGGGCTTTTCCATTCTCCATTTATCTGTCGAATAGCATGGAGCTCTTTGGTCAGATATGAATATTGATCAACGTTTGATGTGTTTATCACTATTTCAATGTTTTTGGGAGATCTATGTTATTTGCTACATGGCTATATGCAGTGTTGGGGGTAACGAGTTACAAAGTAACGGATTACAGTAACGATATTACTATTGTAGGTAACGAAGTAAAGTAACGCATTACACTCAAAATATTGGTAACTACACTACTTTACTAGACCTCAGGAACGCGCTTTCCTGCGTTACCCAAGCCATTTTTGCCAGTCTGAAAAGTTCTCTTTTAGTGGTGCGTGCATGTTTCCTGCCTGTGTGCTTGTCTGGGCACCGTTGCCACAGAGACCGATTTGAGTGACGTAGCTGCTGGTGCGTAGAAGGAGGGAAGCGGGAAAATGGATGAGACGGAGACGGAGACAGGAGGGTTCAGCCAGTGGCGATATTCTCATTATTTTAACTTTGTTGCTCGAAAGGGCAAAAATATTAGTGTAAAATGTCCAGGCGAGAGGTGTCTTTCAACTGCTGTCAACTCAATGAGCATGGAGTACTTAAAAATGCCCGGATCCAACTGGGAGGTTCTCTCCAGGTTCCCTAGGATTAAGGATATTGCAAAGCAATACAACACTCCAATACCATCAAGTGCACCTGTCGAAAGGCTTTTCAGCCTGGGCAGTATTGTTCTGACCCCAAGGAGGAACAGGCTGTCGGATAAAAGATTCGAGAGACTTTTACTCATGCGATACAATCGCTATTTTGAAGAATAGAGAAAAATTATAAACTTCATGGGATAAAGTGCACTTTCTGTTTATTTAGGCAATGATGAAGTGGATTTTCTGTTTATTTAATTGCATTTTCTGTTTCTATTTTTTGGGTTAAGTGCATTTCTGTTTCTATTTTTTGGGTTAAGTGCATTTCTGTTTCTATTTTATGGGAAAAAGTGCCATTTATTTTTCTATTTTTCTTAAACCACTACAATGATTCCTATAACAAGCTGGTTTTGTTGTCAGGAGTAGGCCCCCATTTGGTTTAGTGGGGTCTTGGTTATATAAATTTTAGATTTGTATACTAGGCGAGGATGAAACTCTTCCTTTATTGCATTTTCTCTAGAATGATATTATTTTAGTTTACTTACGATTTGTATTTGTTTTGTTTACTTATCAAAGGATATCGGATACAAGCTTTATAATTCAGGAGCTATTCCTGTTACTTTTTGAGTATGTTATTTTTCTAGGATAGGGCAAGCACATAAAGAGACATATGATAAGCTTATAAATTAAAATTGTTGCTGAACCTTGTTTTCTTATTCTTTCTACACCATAAATATTATGAAGACCCTTCAGATGTATCTTTTGACCCTTAAGAATGATCTTAATACTTCTTCCACCCCTGTTTGTGGCGTTGAACTGGAAGCCTTCACCAAAGCTCTACTGTATTTGTACAATAATTCTGAAGGACTTTTTTTAGAGATAAATGTATTTTTCAGCTCACGTGAAACATTCTGACAGGCTGTTTCCTATCGTATCTGCAGAATCAAAGCCATCGAAAGTCCAAGCAAAGAAGACGACACAAAATGGCTGACGTACTGGGTGGTGTATGGTGTCTTCAGCCTGGGCGAGTTCTTCTCCGATATTTTCCTCTACTGGTTCCCTTTCTACTACGCTTTTAAGGTGGGAAAAAAACTGAAGAACCCATGATTATCGGCAAATTATTTCAACCTGTTATCTTCTAAACAGAACTCGGTGAACAGTTAGAAACGCTTTTCAAAATCAAAGATGATGTAGAAGTCTGGAACCAGGCTATGATTAATGGGGATCAAAGTGCACATGAAGAAGTATTTGTCTAGTAAACCAAGTCCTCTGTGGTTCCAGTGTCTCTTCTTGTTGTGGTGCATGGCTCCGATTACGTGGAACGGCTCCCAGATGATCTACAACAAAGTGGTGCGGCCCATCTTCCTCCGCCACGAGGCCACGGTGGACAACTTGGTGAGCGACCTCGGCGACAGGGCCATGAGTGCTGCTGAGAACCTCACCAGGGAAGGTGCAGACCAGTACATTGTGGTTAGACACCAGTATTAAGCATTTTAAAAGGTATCAGATTGAATGTTCCTTCTTTCCTTCTCTTCAGTCCTGTCCACGCTGATGAGGAATAAAGCTTTGGTGTCTCTGGGGCCGTCGGCCGCTCAGCTTGAAACCAAAAGTTTACCAGCTGCATCAACAGCTAATGTGGCTCCGTCAGAGTGGAGCGAAGAAAAACCAGTACGTAAACCATAGCTGCTTCCCCCGCCTCCTGACAGTTAGTCCACCTTAAAGGCCTCAGTATGCTTTCAAATGAACTGAACTTTAGACAGAGCCAGGCTTGCTGTTTCCCTTCTTTTTCAGCCTTTATGCTAAGCTAACCATCCCCTCTGACTCAGTATCACCAGCGTACCACTTCATCACTTTAACTATGACCTTTGACATTTCAATCCCTCTGTCCTCATAGAGCATGTAGATACACAGCACCGTGCTCTAAGCTGGCATTTCTGTGTTTAAAAAAAAAAGAAAAAGTGATTTGGTCTTTTGGCCGAGATGTTGAATGTTTTTTCCGTCGAACACACGATTTGCATCTCAAGAACTTCAAACCAGATTGTCATGAGATGTCTTGATCAAGTTCCTGATCCCCAGGGTGAACATGTAAGGACCTGGTGACCCAAAGCTAGCTCCCTTGCTAACTGTCAGATAACAAGCTGGCTATAGAGCTATAGATTGCAAACAGGCCAGGTGTTTTGTCCAACACTTTCATATTGTGGCTGTAGTAGCTACATCTGGGGGACATTATAGCAGAACTTGACACTGTTAGTATAAATGCAGTTTTATTGGTTATTGAAGTTTGAGTTTATAGTTAAATCTGTATACATCTTCAGTGTCCTGATGGAAGAAAATGCTGGATTTTACACAATATAAATGAACTGTTTGTAGATTAGAGATGAGGACTAAACATGCTTACCCAACTGTCCTGTTACTTGTTCCAGCCTTTCCTGGGTTAACCAGTATGGTAAGTCAACTGGTTTGCTGTTAGAGGTGAATGTGGTGTGGTGGTTGATAGAGAATGAGCACCTCAGTAACCCTCATAGAGCATCAGTGCTGTGGTTGCTTTAAAGCTGAAGCAGCTTTTGCCTACGGTGGTCCTGGGCTGCGGATTTGACTGAAGCAGCAGACGGAGCAGACAGGATCCTCCTTGAAGACCTTAACCGACCTGAATGGGCCTGATGGCTTCTAACAACCCCCCCCCCCCCCCCCCAACCTGCTGCTCTTAAGTACACTAGCAGCATCAGCGCTGAGAGACATCAGAGAGACTGACTGATATTTTTACAAATCTGCTTATTGGTTTATAAAATATCACAAAGAACAAAAGCAACTAAACGATCACCACTGACTCTGTAACTTGACTGAAATTGTAACCTGGGAAATAATCATTATCTGCCTATATAGCGGGTTTTTAGCAGATTATTACATTTTAATTTTTTTTAAATGTAGTGAAATAGAAACAAACCAACAAATGGTATTAGAGGTGATTTTCTTACTTTTTTAGCAATATGATTTTATAATTTTCTAAAATGTCTTTCATTTTATTAATCGAAAATGAATTACATAAGGCTATACGTCAAATGGGAATCGTTTAATTGTAATATTATTGTGTAGTACTAAATGTGTTTTAAGATCATCATTTTAATCTCTGAAACATTACAGACAGAGTTACCAGGATCCTTTTAGATGCAATTTGTTATCATAATGCCAGTTTTTAATACAATGATTAGAATAATGAATAGATTATTTTAGGTATTCCAGTAATTAATTTGTTATCAGTAAATAGTGAATAGGTCATTGACGTATTCTCATCACGAAGAAACTGATTGACGGTGTGTTATTGGTTCTTGTAGTTTTTGGCATTTGATGAAAAGAAGTTTGATGGCTATTGTTAACAGTATAGAAATGTCTCTAGTAGTAGCAGAAATGTTTTCTTTAATCTGAAGGTTTTTAATTGTTGGTTGTGTGTCTGTTCTATGTCTGCACGGCAGGTTGAGCTCAGTGTAGACTGATGGTAAGTCATCGATGGAGACAAACAAAAAGAACGCAACTACTTATGCTTGTTTTTTCAAGATCGCATTAAAGAAAGAGATAGAAGAGAAATATTTGGCTGTAATTTGTTGTTTATAATTTGTGTGATTTGTGATCTTGACATAACAAATGTGTGTTGTAGAAATACATTTTAGTATTAGTCTTACACTTAGTGTACTGTCATCTTGGATCTGATGGGGGTTCCAGCATGGGCACGCCCCCCCCACCTGTACTCGTTGGGAGATAGCTTTCGATAAAAACATGAAGCAGGGTGGTTCTCTTACTGCCCCCCATTCAAAGCAGTCTAGAACTAGGCCTGCTTGTACTATAGCTACCACCACCCTGAAGTTCCCACTGCTAATCAAATAATCAGATAATCTGATTATTTGATTAGCAGTGGGAACTTCAATCTTTCTGCTGAGACATCCAATCTGATTCAGATTGGATGTCTCAGCAGAAAGATTTCTGGTTAAACGTTTGTCATAGCCAACAGTACAGTGTATTGATCAGTTCTCTGTATTGTGACGGATACAGAGAATACAACTTCATTTGAGTGGGAGATTTGTCTCAGGATCATGACTTTGAATTAATAAATGTCTTATTGCAGGATTCAGAATATGATAGAATGATGTCTCAATCGGTGATTAAAATATAACCAAAATTGAAAATGCTGAATAAAATGCCTCTTGGTTAAGTTTTAATTACACACGTCTTTAATTTTCCAATCATTTCTAAAGGAGTTTCTTGAAAGAACTGCATAATTTGGTAATGTGTATAAGAAAAATATGAAAAATTCCCAAATAAAACGGCACTAAATATGCATTGGATAAAACTCACTCTTCTGCATTTTCAGTTGACCTGCTTGGTTACACTGATAATTAATAGGAATTAATGCTTTGGAGGTGTATTAAGTAAACACAGTCTCCATTTTACTGATAATTAGTGTTTCTTCCAGGAGACTTCCTTGGAAATTATAAGAAATATTATCAGGAAATGATTATGAAATCATGAACCCATTAAATAATGCAGTACCCTTTGTTTTTTTACTTATTTCAGCAGCAGCTTTACCGTTCTTTTTCTTTATTTTAGCCCTTCAGATAGCAGCAGAGGAAGAGGAGGACCCTCAGTGAAGAAGAGCAGCTGCATCCTCACAGATCCCACTGATAAAGAATATCACATTTCAAAGAGACTGATCAAATATGTTATATTTATATACAAGTCTGTAACATCAAAAACTCAGACCGACTCTGCAAACAGACTGATTTTAAGAAAGTAGTTTCTTATTGCTGTTTTCATTTTATTTATTTGTATTTATTGATGAATAATGCAAAGCACCTGAAACTGGCTCATAACTCTCGAACTCACTAGGTCACGTTTAGCAGGCTGCAGATGCTCTACCAGGTGGAGCTGTGGCATCATTGTGAGAGCAGTTCTTCACCTGCCAACCTGCAAGACCTATAAAGTAACAGCAGTTTAGACCTGCAGGTGTGGACACATCAACGGTGCCTCCTACAGGCAAAGAAAGTAACAGCTGCAAAGATTTTAACACCTGCAGATGGTAGTGGTTCAGCTTATTACAGCTTGTTACAGTTTATTTGTGTGTTTTTTTAGGTTTTTATATTTAACACCATTTGAAACTGTAGTTTCCTTTTATGGAGAGATGGTGCATTTCAAGATCTGAAGGAACTGCAGCTCTGCAATCGGACATTTTCCTCTGGGCCTGTCTTCGGGTGCTTCGCATCAGTGACACTGTGTGTCCTTATATAGTTTTCAACAGTGTTTCTATTATTTCTTTTTTGTTTTGTTTATACACATAAATGAGATTCTGACCTTGATATGAAAATTACGTTATGATAAGAAATAAACAATGGTAATCAGCATAAAGCTAAATGTTTGCCCTCTCTTTCGCATGAAGTACTGCAAAACAAGACATCTTAGACACAGTGGTTCTTTGACCTAAATGCTTACTGTTACAAATTAGCAGGAAAAATCTGAGGCTGCTGGGAATGCCCTTAGTTTTGCAGGCATTATATACAGTATATACTAGACTGTTATTTATAGCCTACTACTAACAGCAAAGTTGTCAAGGATTTTGCTGATGCTTCGTAGTGTCATAACAGCCTCTTAAGGCTGTGAGAATGGTTTGAAGCCATTTATGTTTTAATTGTCTTGTACTTAGTGTTGTATGACAATTTGATTCATGGCCGTAAAAACGAAGTAATTTATATATGCTATATTTTAAAATACATGCCGTTTATGTGACTTATACGTTCTGGATACTAGTGAAACACATCAAATACTTATAGTATAGTAAATGATCAGTAATAGCTTTCGACCAAACACGAATCCACCATCTTATGACGTGTTGTGAGGGCGTGGCCTATGTAGGCACTGTCAACGTACTGACGCGGCAGGTAGCACGTTAACGTGCTGACGTGCTGTCCTCCGTGCAGTACGTCCATCCAGCAGACTTGCATGGAACGTGTTCTCCAAACAATGTTTGCACTTTCAGCAGCGTTTACCGATTAACCGTATTTTAGTCCGGTGTAAGTTGCAGGGACAGTCTAGATACGTGCTGGAACTCGCCCGCTGTCTTTCAGTTGGACGACTAAACACCGGTAAGCATCGACAATCTGTTAACGTTATCCTTCAGGCTTCTTCAAACAATGGAAATTAAACTCGAACTGCTTAGTGACAAACATAACACTTTCTTGTATGTTATCCGAACATGTATCGTGAATCCTACGGTCCTTTAGCACAACTCGATCATTATAACATTTCACTGGTCTGCAATGAATTGGCTACTATACGTCCAGACCGATTGAGCGTTAGCTAAGCTAACGTTAGCATCCTTGTCCTCGGCGTGTTGACGTCATGGTAACGCTAAAGCACTAAACTACAGTTTTAAATATTGACCTTTATTGAAGTAATACTTAAAGGATGATTCATTTTATGCGGAATTGAAGAGTAACACAAAGCTGTTCGGAAATGTACTTTAATCCACTCTCACACAATTTAATCTTATTGAATACATGTATATGGGGGACCCTTGCGCGTGTAGGTCTGTGGGCTGAATTAGTAATAAATAGCCTAACATTACATGGTACATTTTCAGCATCTGTCTTTTGTCAATAAAAAGTCTTGACCCAAACAGAAGGTCGAGCCTGGTCTGCAGCAGGATGAATATTGGTTCTAAAAACAAGAAGAGGGTGGTTCTGCCCAGTCGTCCCGACCCCCCTACTGTGGACCAGATCCTGGAGGACATCAACAGAGCCACTCCCAACGACCCGGTCTTCAGCATCCTGGACAAGACTGGACAAGGTGAGTCCACTCAGACCTCCAGAGTCGGACAACGCTTCTTATATACAGTCTATGGACAACACTCATGTCAGGCACAATGAGTATGATTTAACACATCTAAAATGTATGGACTGGACCCTTTCCGTCACCACTTATGACCCCCTGATAGTGTGTTGCAGTGTCTATATCGTCAGAGATGCTGCCCTCTGCCTGTATTTTCTCTCATCTTTTTACTTTGCTGTGTATGGGACGTTTCTGAGCGTTTCTCTGCCACTTGCTCTGCGTCTGCCTTCAGGGTGCATCCCAAGCGGGGTTTTATTGTTTCCCGATTTTGTGTCTCCTCGATTCCTCGCTCCTCCGGCTTGCCTGAATGCAGGCTCCATCCAATTCAACCGCTATAATCCTGACATGATGTTTTCAAGTGCAAACAGCTGCAGGCATCAAATTATTATGTCAACAACATTCTTTTTAATTCAGCACTAACTCACTTTATTTCATGTTGTCATATAGATGGGGCTGTTTGTGTGTATATAATATATATCAATCATTAAAATATAATATGTTACTGTATGGTACTTTTAGTACAAACACTTGTAGTGCTTCACACAACAAAATATCTAAAGTATATATTAGATATAGCCTATGTGTGCGTTAAATACAAAATGTACGACACCCGATCATTCTTGTTGCATTATGCCATGTTGTGAATTGAATTAATAGTAAATATAAAACTTGTCATGAATGTTGTTATGCTGATCTGACTGAGGTCATAAAATACAGCACTATAACTAATCAATGAAAAGCTGATCAGCTGTGCCGTACCTCATATTTAATTGACGGTGCTTTAAAATTATGGTCCGAGGAGAGGAGGTCTCATTTGTTAAATACCTGTTGCCTTGACTCCTCTCTCCTCTAGTCTCTTCCTTGCCTCCTCTTCATAATTTCCCGTGTTCCAGCTAGACTGAAGATCTCTAAAATCGCTGGCTGGTGTTGTTGAACCAGGGAGAAGGGGGCCACCTTTGAATGCTGTTTACAAACCACAACCGTTAAATCCTACTTATTCTGCCTTTAACTATAGGAGAACCAGTCAGTAGACAACGGGAGAGCCAGGTCAGATCAGTACACAGTTCTCCTGTTGCTCACTCTTCGGTTCTCCTGTAGTTTACAAAATGTTCTTTCTCAGTTTACTGACTGGTTCTCCCGTTCCCTCATCAGATTCGCACCGGCCCTCAGACAGCGATGTGGACTTGCGGTTCCAGCAGTGTCAACAGTACCTGGAGCTGAATGAGCGGCTGCAGGAGTCGCGAGGTCGACTGTTGCGACAGAGGGAGGAGCTGCGAGTGGCGGGCGAGCAGCTGCAAAGTGACATGGCAGAGGTCAAAGGTCAAACACTCTGACTCTACCTTCTGTTGGAGACTTTCCTCTTCTTCCGGGACTTTGTTTATCAGACCGTTGTCAGGCGGTGATTCACCTGAATCATGTCCAAAGTGCCCTTGAGCCAGACACTGGTGGGGCCTCAGGAGCCCCTGTATCGGCGGCTCCTGACCTCTCACCTCACACCTGAAATATGTATTTTTGTGTGTGAGAGTTGCTGCTGATGTTACCGGCATGAAATGGTTTTGCATTAGCGGTAACTTACATACAGCTGAAAGTACGCCGTACAATAAGGCTGATATCTTTATCATTATCAATTGATGTAGCTATTTACTCCAATTAATAATTTGATATACAACATATCGTCATAAATGACAAATTAGCAGAGTGTGAAGCGATGTCGCATTTGCATATTTTTCCTGGGCGCTACTCAGTAAAACATAATTTGTTTTGAAGTGAAGGAAAGCAAACTAATTATGTTTAAGAATCAAAGGATGTGATAATTGTCAATTGTCAAAATTGTAGTGTCATGGATTTATCATTCATTTCAGCACTTGATCTTTGTAAAGTGTTGAGATGTGTTCAGGCTGAACGTGAAGTCAATATTCGTCTCGATTTATTCCCTGAATGCCTTTCTCTTGGTTTCCCTTTCTCCCATTCTCTATTGTCCACCTGTCTACCTGATAGCAAGTTGATATATTTTTCCTGATAATATTCAAGATTATCCTGTTATTGGAAATTCAACACAATTAAATTATTGTGAATGTTTTTTTTTATTGCAATCACTATCGTCCCATCCCTACCCTACATGTGGCATTGCATATTGAAGGATAAAGGTTCACCTCTTTTCTGGTGTCAATATGAATATTGAAACAGGTTTTGCTTTCAGTAATGAATACTGAAGTTCGTAGTAGATATTAAAAGATTTCTTCCTGATGTTCTTTCAACACAAATGATGGACAAAATCCATAGTCCTTGTTTTGTTTATTTGAAGTTAACATGAGGCTTCCTCAGCCTGAAATGATCAAATCTTGTAGATATCATTCAATGTTACCGTCCTTTTAGTACCAAATTCAGTGTTTTTTCTTACTATTCCTTCACTGCAGCTCGGTGAGGCAACTCCCCTAAAAGAGGGCATTTGGTACTAAAAGGACTGACTGGGAGATATCCACATGGTCTCTCTAACTCAGACTGCTGAAGCTCGTCGTTAACTTCAAATAACTTTATATTTTAGCAGAAATAGGGGACTAAGAATTTCATCCTGCATCCCTTCTTTTGTAATTTATCTTAAGATAATCATTGAGTGTGGCAACATTTATAAATTGCTGACAAACACTGGGTTCTGGAAAAATCTGAATAAATACTAATTCAATATTCTTTCTTGCTTTGTTAGGAAGGGATGCTGAACAGAAGGAATTATTGCAGTGACCAAAACTTATTTCAGTGTTCATATGGGCTCCTGACTGTCGTTTTAATAGACTTAAAAAGCTGTGAACCTATCCTTTAAAACCAATACCTCCTAATGAACAAAGGTATTTTGTTCAATTATTTAAAAAAAACTACCAGTTATAACAGAGTAAAGCTTGGTTTTTAAATGGATTAACAAGAACATCCAGTATTAAAAACCAGCACACCATTTCAATGGTGAAACATCGAGAGTTTTTTTGTCTGTATTCCACCTCCTAAAACCGGCTTCATGTTCAGTCTCAACACCTCTGTATTAACAAGGTGTCGGTGTCACAACAGAAACCAAATAAACAGCCGTGTGGATGACGTCATGGTTTGTCTCATCTCTCTCCTGTAGTGTTTAACAGCTTCTCACCTGCATGAAGGAAAGTCATCACAGCGGTTTAATGAAACACATCAGTTTTTATTGGATGAAAACATTTATACGACACACTTCTGTTGCTTTGCCTATTTCACATGGCACCAGAACTCCTCTGTGGCCTTGTTCATGCATGACAGGCTGGGACCTCGCCCCCTTTATGATCAGGTGACACAAGACATCACCTTGATGACTCGTGTCCATCAAACTAAAGGCTCCAGAGGCCTCTGATAGTTCATCTAATTTCCAGCTTGGATGACAGATTCAGTCACATTTTTGTTAAAACGCCATTCTGAATTCATTTGGGTGTAAACTTGTCTAAATCCTCATCTCCAGCCAGACATGAACAAGGCCGCAGACGGTAATGACAGATAAACTTCAGTGCTCTCTGTTGGCTTTTAAACATGGAGACAAACTTCCCGTCCGTCTTATTCACACAATATTCGTCCTTTCATCCTGATTTTCCTATTAGGGTCTGCTAAAGTGATTCTCCACCCGAACACTGTCTTTTTAAGTATCAAACCGGGAAGGTTTACAAATCCTCATTTCAAGCCATCGGCCATGGGCTCAAATAAGGGACAACAAGATTTTGACTTTGTGAAATTATGTTCAGAAGTAATTTTAAACCCTGTGGTTTTATATTACCGTTTGTAAACTAGTAGAGAACCGAACAGAATAATGAATCTATTTCTGTTGACTCCCATGGCTTCACCTGTCGTCTGGTCGAACAAAAGCAAGTCTCCTTTCAGTCTGTTCCTCTCATAGATACGATCATTTGATTCACTGTGATATGGAAAGAGCCAGATAGTCATCTGAAGTCACGGCAGTTCCGTAATTCACAGCAATGTTACTATTCACATAATTCTTCATACATATGCACAAACTATCGTGACTCAGGACAGCTAATGTAATAAGCTACCATCTACGTGAGTTGTTGACAGAAAGGAAGCTTTGTGCACGCGCAGTGATAACATTTTCACATGCACATTTAGACAAAACATTTTCAGAATTGAATTAATTTGATATATTTCTCAACCTTTTTGTTTAGCTACAAACAAGGCTGAGCATGTCGAAAATAAATTGTGCTAAAGTGATGGCCAAAATTGAATTTCAAACTAGAATTTCAATGCAGAGCTTTTACAAAGGGTGATATACAAATTATTACAGATAAAAAAAAATATTTCTGAACATCATTTATCAAGCTCAAAACCGTATTCCAACCCACATACATCAAGTGAGGGTACAGTTGATTTTGTTGGAGTAGCACTCATCTTAAAATCACCAGTGGGGATTGAAAGGTTTGCATTCAAAATTTACTTGGGCTTTAATTATACTCAAAACATGCTTTGAAAATACAGTAGGATGGTAAATATAAAACCTTGTTATGAATAAAGAGCCCCTTCATGTAGATGAATGTTCGTTCTGTACAGCACTCTGCTGTCTTCACTCTCCCAGCACACACACAGGAGTGATGGTACAACTACAGAGAATATTCATCGACTTTATACTTGACTTCTTCTCAACCTATTACTACTTTTACAGCAACACAGTTAAGCAGATATTAACACGTTCAGACTTCTGTAAGGACACAAGTCCATCGACTCAAAGCCCAACCATCACTGAATCATATCTTTTTGTTTCTTGACAGGAAATACTCAACAGCAAACAGTGCCCGAATCTAGTAGCAAACAAATATGTCATCACATTAACAGAGGTATGTGGTCCCTTTGCTCATCTACACTGACAGTTTATAGCATTATGTCTTTGTGGCACTTGAATACAGATGGCTAGTAATGCTCTTGTCGGACTTTAGAAAGTGTTTTACCTCTGAATAACATTGCCGTCCATTGTCCACAGCGTTAAGAAGTGTGTGTACAGTCAGTAGTTATATTAGCATGCTGTCAGGGAGCAACACAGTTCCTTTTGCCCACCAGGAAGCTTTGAAGATTTTGTATATCTGCATATTATTTACAATACTGATTAAGACACAGTACAGGAGAGTGTGAAGTTAATCAGATGATAGTTGGGAAAATGACAGGATTTGCTATAATATGTTCTGCAGCAGTGATGGAACTAGAGTCCAGTAGGTGTTGTGGTAAAATTTTGTGATAAATCATATCCTCAAATTAATAATTTCAGAGCTAAATTGACTTATTTCATTCACATAAGTATAGCCGGGCGATATGACGATATCTACTGTGCAAGGTTATATATATTGTTAATTTGCCAAATCGTTTATACCGAAAAAGCCAACCCACCATATTTATGCTTGTGTTTGGATTTTTGTATCAATGTGATTACATATTTTATTAGTCAAGTATTTTATACTGCCACAAAATAAACAGACATTCCTGTCTATTTTTTCCACAATTGGCTTGTCAATTATTTTCTACAGAAAATCTATTTCACAATATATTAGTCGTAATATATATCAGTCGCCCTTAAAATAATGTTTTTGTGAGCTCAAAATACCATGTTATGCCTTAGAATGACTACATTTTTATTGTTTACCAATTTCTTTGTTTTAAAGTTCAAGATTTAAAAGTTTTCATCGTGTCAACCTGTAATACGCATTCATCAAAGTCCAAGATCACAATATAGCCTAATGCACAAGACAAATGGAATAAAAGTGATTGCACTATTAATTTGAAGAAATGTTTTATCAAAAATGTAGCCCCAACCCAACTGGGCTCTTCATGGAACAGGGAAGGTCATACTCAGTTGATTGGTGAGGAAAAGGCCCAAACCGTTGATGTACATACATGTGTATGTAAAAAATACTTTACATGTCAATTGAGTCCCTTATGAATCTCTCAACAGTCCGACTTAGTTTGTACATTTTCAGGTAAAAGCCCAGCTGAGTAATCCTTCAGAAGTTTGCATAATATTCTTTTATCAATTGTGTCCAATGGTGATTAATGTGCTGAAAGCAAGTTAAATGTCTTTTGCTTCATGTTTCACTACATTTCTACCAGGCAATGATTATTCTACAAATACAAAAAAGTACAAAAAGATGCACTTCTGTTTCATGTGAGATTTTGTCTCTGAAGTGCATCTCTAAAAGTTATTGATGGTCTGCTCATGTCAAACATGTCTCGATGCATACATCCAACCCGGTATGAATGGTAGATGGAAGCTGTGGACAATTGTTCAGAGAGCAAAACTTGAATGCAGTGAATGGGGAAAGTAAGGGGTCAATGCCCGAGGTAAAGGGACCAACACACTTCTAATCTGTCCACCTGAGTACTGAGTTTCATCCAGGAACACAGTAGAGTCATTCGTGTTGTTCAGTAATCTACTTAACGTCCTACGACTCACTTTTCCCCCCTGACTTTTCGTTGATTGGAGCTTCTTGGCTCTGTGTGTCTTGCAGGCTACAGGAAATGGGGCTTGGGGTGTAATTAAATGGAGTGATTCGGGCAGCCTTGCTAGGGGATCCTTGGCGGAAATGGACAGCTCCACCCACGTGGATGTCTGACGTACCTGTGGAGACGGTGCTGTGACTCTTAAGTGAGATGTCTGAATCTCCATCTTGTAGGTTACTCCCAGAGGGAGCACTTATCTTTCTGAGTAGCGCAAATCGTGTAACTTCCTCTGAGATCACCCGAGTTGTTTCAACTGTTGGAGAGGTGCTCAAGCTGGTCTTGTTATTCGAAAAATCTTCTGTCTGGACTGTCGCATCACTTGTCTTGCGTGATGCAAGTAGAATGGTTGGTAGTTTTCCTGGAAGAGCTGGTGACTTTGGCTGTTCCCCGTCAGGAGAAGGCACCAGAGGTAATGCATTGGCTGGCAGAGTGCTTTTCAAGATCTGAGGTACATCTTCATCCCTGATTCTCCTCCATGTAACTCTGTCATTTAGCCGTGATGCAGACCGGTGCCCTTTCTTCTTTGTATCATCTTCGCTCTTTGCTCTTCCACTTGAATCGGATGAAGACGAGCGAAGGGAGGAACGGCTGGTCACTCGGCTCAGTATGTTAATGCTTGGTGATGAGGCGTGACGTTTAAAGTTGTCTTTGTCTTGTTGCTGCCTGGGTCCAGACACCCTGGTATGCCCGTTTCGCTCAGCCACCCTGCAGGGGCTTTCAGAGCTAGTTCTCCTGTGTGGGCGTCTTGCAGATAGGTCCCTTTCACTGGAGGTCGCTCTGGAGAGGGTTGTCGTCTGCTTTTGAACGCCGCGGTCTGGCCTCTGGACTTGCTGCGTTTGCCTTGGACTTTTTACTTGCACCCTTCTCTGGGTTTGCGCAGTTATCTTAAGTTCCTGACAGCGTGATGAGCAAAGGAAGACAGCTGAAGCTCCAGGAACTGCTCTGTGGGGCGATCCATTCTGAGATCCAGGCATGTTGCGTGCAGAGCCATCCCTTCTCAGCACAGTTTGTGATTCCTTAATGAAAGTCAGCTGTCTCAAGAATCCATTGCGCTCAGACTCACCACTACTTGAATGGACAGAAGTCATCCTGACCAGTCCAAATCGATTGGCAGGGGGGACCCTTTTTCCGTTGACCTGATTGGTTTGTCTGGTGGTTGTTTGGTTAGTTACCAGAGGTGACAGAGCTCTGGGCCTGACTGAATTTTGCATAAAAGGGATTCGGACAGGTGACTTTTGAGTCTTAGGGGGTGGGGACTTTTCATTTTGATTCACAAAGGGAGAGCGTCCTTTTCTTTCCGGGGGACTACTAGCTGGCGGGCTACTAGGTGGTGAGGCATTCTTTTTCTGGATGGATTTATTTGTCTGAGTCGGGGATGTTATCTTCTTCTGCGACTGTTTGGATGGTGTAGAGCTTTGCGATGATCCAGAGGATGAACTTTTTGGTAGCCTTGGAGGTGGAGTAGAGCTCCTCTTTGGCAAAGACAGTTCAATGTCCTGCGAGTGACCTAATCGGTGAAGGCTCTTTGATCTGTGCTGAGCCAGGTTTGGATTCTTTGGAGCATCTGTCTTGGTTGGTACTTTTCTGGGAGGAGGTATTTGTGATGGAGCTGTCTCTTTTTTCGGCGTATAGATCACTGTCCTGCCTCTAAAAACCATTGGTAAATTTGGAACTGGCTTGCGCTGTGCAAAGTCTAGAGGTTTATTTGCCTTTTTGTCTTTAGCAAACTTCCTTTCTTTAGGTGTAAAGCTGGATGTTGACATGAATGACATGACTGATTCAGTCTCTTCAGAGGATGGGTCCTGAGACTTTGATGCCTGCAGTCCAGTGACAACACAATTAGCACCTTCTTGTATGGCTCTCCATTCAACACTATTGAGGTCTGAATCTTTATCCCATGCTGTGTCATCACTATCCATTTCCTCATTCCACCCATCAGAGGCCTTTTGTTTTTGAGTATTTTCTGCTTTCTTCTTCCTTGCAGCAAGCTTCCTTCTCTGCTTGGGCATGGCAGATGTTATGCATTTCTGAAGGAGGTCATCCTCCGAATCCATGCTGACAGAGCTTGGTGAGCTTGGCTCTTCATATTGGCTGTGAATGTTCATAAACTTTGTTTGTTTCATCATATTCAGTGTTTTGTTGTGTCTGTTTTTGTACCAAATTTGCTGGGCTCTTGATTGATGATCCTCAAACTCTGCATCACTCAGTGAACTAAGTGAGGAGCTGAGTGAGTAACATGCCGGGGATTCATCCTTCATTAGATTCTGTTTTATCCTGTGAAGTCCCCTGGGCATTGCTTGTGAATTATCAATTCTGCCAATATTTATCATGCTCCGGGAAAGAGTATTTCTATTTGCTTCCCTGATCTGTTTTCTACTTGTTCGTTTCATTACTTCATTTTTGTCAGCAGAGAAGCTGTTACTGTCCTCTGAAGAATATGTCGTTTGTCGGTAGACTGTTTTACCTTTTTGTGATCCCACATTAAGATTACTTTCTGTGTTTTGCTTAATAACGGGCAGATCCAGTTTCCTGACTGGCCCTTGACCTTGCCTCTTCTTTTGTTGGTTAGGAGACTGATCACGATTTCTTTGCTTTGCCACTCTATCGGCTACCTCTTTGCTCTGCATAAGCACCCTCTGAGTGGGAATGATATGTTTGGTTGTTCGGTTCATTTGTATCTCAGGTGGGTAGTTTATTCTGTTGGGTTTATGGAAGTGTGAGAATATCCTCAAGTCTTCTATCCTCTTTGCCTCATCATTGAGAAATTCCTGTTTGTTCATACCTTTTGCTGTGCAGTCTTTAGCCCCCCTCTCCTTCACTGGATACTGAAGTGTTTCGTCACTTAGCGATGTTGTGCTGGAGAAGTTGACTGGTGTACCTTCTGCAGAATCAGTGAGGGATGAATCATCAAATTTAAAGTCCTTTTGTGGAATGACAATTCTCCTCCCAGGACACATCTGGGACTTGCCATTTGGAAGCATCATGTACATTGGAAGATGTATCTGTTTTCGGATCTGGGAATTGAGAATATGAGGAGGGATGGTTGTCATCAGGGAAGATCTTATTTTTCGGAACTTGGAGGGCATTGCTGAGTTGATGCATTCCTTTAAGATTTCTATGTCATCGTCAGAATTGCCCTCACTATATCTCTCACAATGGTCGAATCCTTGCTCATCCTCATCAGGGAAAGGAAGATTTCTGTCATTTTGCTGGAGTAGGGGGGTCAATTTCAGCTCCACGTCTTTTTGTATGTAGTGTTCGTGAAGAGGCAGAGCACTTAAGCTCGACGCACAAGAGAAGTTCTCACTGGGCTTTTCCACAGTGAAGTAGATCATAGTGTCCAGGTCAGCAGGAAGGTTAAATCTCTCTTTGGAGTCTGCAATCTCCATGAATGTTCGCAGACTACTTTCCCATTGGCCCGCTATTCCTGTGGCCTGTGTTTCTGGTCCATTTGGTTCAATGCAGCATGGAGTTTTACTTCGACTAGGAGGCATGGTTTGACCTGGGCTGTCGGGAAGATCACTAGGGCTTATTGTTCCATCAATCATCTCACTGCATGGATCACTTTGGATTGAGCTGGCAATTGAGGAAGCCTCAAAGCTGCCCAGTGAACTGACTGAGCTACAGCGACTCATTACTAGGGGTGTCTCATGGATGTAGTTCTCAGATGAGCTGGATGGAGATCTGTCTTCAAGTATGGCTGGTGAAGCTCCTCTAAGGAACACCTTTTCCCTTTTGGCAGGACAGGGAATCTCAATGGGATCGGTCTCTTTGCTGGAGAAGGTTTTTGAGTCAGTCATCAGCAGCTGGCTGTCACTCAGATCCTCCAAGGTTTCATCCTCTTCAGCTCTCTTCACCACTTCTCCGTCCTCCACTTCAATTATTTCTAATGACGAGTCACTCTCTAGCTCATTCTCACTTTGTCCATCCAGCGCTCCATCGCCAGAAGAGAGGGAGGACAGTGAACTGCAGCGGGAGAAGCAAATCGGGGTGTTCTCCACTGAGTATTTCTGGACTGTCTCCATTGACCCGATAGTTGGGCTTCTGGTGGATGTCATTGGAGAAAATTTTGTAATACTACCTCCAGTCATCACAGTAGGTACCCATGCTTGCCTCCTCATTGCTTGGGCAGCCTGGACATTGATGGCTGTCTTTGCTACACCAAATTTGGCGACACTCTGAATGAGTGGGACCTGTTGATAAGAAGGAGACAGTTTAATTGAAGTCATGCTGACATCAGAGGAGAGTTTAGTTGATGCACTGACAGGTGTTTGTACAGGTTGATCCTGGTTCTTTTCTGCATCTGTGCTGCTGAGCTCTTGATCTCTTACATCTTTGTTGTCCACAGAATCTCTCTCTGGAATATCTTGCTGGTTCGTCTCTGTCAGAACAGCAGGTCTTACATTAAGGTAATCTTGATGAGCAACCTTGAGATCAAGCTGATTGGGTCGTTGTTGCATCATAATAGCTCTTGGAGCAGGTCGCATCTGGTCTTTGCTGCCGCAGTAGCCATCACTGGTGCTTCCACTGTTTAGGCTGTCTGTTGATACACTTGTATCGGCAGTTTTGAGGCGCAAGAGAGCATGGGCTCTACTGAGGCGTTCCCTGTGGGCCAAGCTGCTTGTGTCAGATAGACGGCAGGGGGAGCATGATTTTGCCCGGGTTTCATTGAGTTCATCCAGTCCGCAAGGCCAGTCTGCCAGGTGATCCTCAGAGCTGAGGCTAAAACTGTCCTCAGAGGATGTCTGCATAGTGATGTCCTCCACTAACCTGTCAATCTTGGCTACCGTGTTGGTGATCTTTTTTGCTAGCTTCTCTGCAGCGGCAGATACATCGTCAGCGGGAGCAAGTCTCTTTTCGACCATCTGATGCATGTCTACGTCTCTTTCAGGTTCAGTGTCCCTCTTACGTGGTTGGTTTTGAAGGAAGTTAGAGTTGGTAAGAAACATGGACAGCATAGAAAAGCTCCCAGTGTCCAGGCTACTGGAGACATTTGGGGCCTCGTCATCATCAAAACAACCAGAATCAGATGCGTAATCCTTCGCCAGACTCTCAATGTGTCGTAGTGGCTTGTTAAGGGTCAGGTGCTTGGGGCTCTGTTTTTCAAGAGTATCAAAAGTCTCTGCCAGGTGTTTGGCGTCCAGCTCCGCCTCCAGAGCCTTCTGTTTCCTCATATAGAGTGAGGGCATGCAGGAGCCAGGGGATATGACTGCAGTGTCCTTATATTTTAGGGGTCGATTGGTGAGGAGATTCCTTAAAGCTGCAGCACTGCCCATTGCTATCATTTTGTGCTTGGAGTGGATAAGGTTGCGCAGCATGCTAACTGCCCCAAGGTCCCACAGCAGCTCCTGGTCTTTCGGACTTCGGGCAGAAAGGTTCCAGAGAGTCCCGCAGGCGTTGCTCACTATGGTCAGGCTGTGGGAGCGCAGGTGCTGCAGCAGAGTCTGGAGGCAGTTGTGGTCCCTGAGGATTTGCCTGTAAAGCAAGTTTAATACATTTCTTAGTTGTGTTGAAACAAAAGAACCAAAAATGATGACAAAAAACATCTTTACTGAAGTTTGACTTACTAGCTTTTCTCAGAGTTAGTATGGTATTTGCTTAGTTGTTATCACGTAACCCAAGATTACTGAGGCATTGCTGTGATAACTGAACAAACACGATCAGCTGATGAAGACCATTAAAAGTATTTGAAAGCTCCAGAAAAAGCTAGCAAGTGGCCCTTGAGTTTTACAGTTTTTTATCAAACAATGTCAATGTAATTTCAGTTTGAGTAGCAGAAACCTACCTGTAGTCTTCCCGTGTGGCGACCAGACTCGACACATTTCGAAGAATTCCTCCACCACTCTCGATAATGGCGAGCGAGTTGGTTTGACAGCGGTATGTCAGCGTGCTGACCAGGAAGCCCAGAGCGCCGTCCACTGAACAGATTGACACTTTGTTGTCGATGCTGTGAGCCGACAGATTCCATAGAGCACTCAGGAGGCTCTTCAAGGTTGACTCCTAGAAAACCAGCAATACAAAAAAAAAAGAAGAATCCTTACTAAGAGTGTAAAAGCGATGGAAACATTGTATGGGAAGTTGTGTGCCGGAGTATTTCTTGGCTGGGACGAATAACTTCCCAGAGTCTTCCACTGGTTGCCTAGCAACAGCTCAGAGCCAAGAAATAGTCTTGCACATAACCAACTTGTTTTTACACTTTTTGTATGGATTAAACCGTTGCAATATAACATATTACTTGGTGAGCTTTAGAGGTGCTGGTATGTTGATTATTTTACCTTTGGACAGAGACAGGCTAGCTGTCTACACCTGCTTCTTTAGAGTAAGATAAGCTAACGGGCTGCTAACTGTAGCTTCATATTTAAAGTATAAGAAGGAACAATAATAAGTAAAAAATACTAATTGATGTATCCAAAGCAGACTATTTGATCTGTATATAATGATATATATATATATATATAATGATCATCTATAACTATTTCTTCCAAATAAATCTTAAACCAGCCACAGTTGTATGTACTTTATCTTGCAAAACATCTACAATATACAATATTTCCAAGGAAAATAACTTTTCTGTTTTACAGATCCTCACATAATTCCCTCTGTGTGGGCTGGTTTGTTTTGCGTTACCTTGGTGGCCTGTAGGGCACAGGTCATCAGTCCAGAAACGCAGCCAATGTCTCTGAGGACTGTCTTGCTGCTGATATCGGCCCTCCAGGACAGGTTCCTCAGGATGCTGGAGACCACCTGATGAAGTTCCTCACTGTCAGAGGACAGCTGGGCCACCAGAGCCTGCAGACAGCTCTTCTTTGAGCACAGAGTGGCCTGAAGGGGAAATAGGTGTAGGTCAAACAGACAGACATTGCATAGTTTGTTGAAATAAGTCATAACAAATTATACTACACTATATTTAAAAATTCATAGTATAATATGTGGAAAAAAACATAAAATCATAGTATAGTATGTCGAAAACAAGTTATATAATGCCCATAGGAACAATGTCCATTCTTGGTTAAAGGCTCGTCTCTCTGGTCTCGCTGACCACATTTCTCTTTTTGGAGAACGCCATGTGAAATAACTTCTCTGACTCTCAAAGTTCTCCGACTACTCGGTCTCTCACCCCGTCTCCCCCGTTGACTGGCTGAGTATCATCACGTGATGTGATTTACAACGCATATAATTTGCTGCGCAGGTTAAATTAAAAGGGAGAGACGGGGCGGGAGACCGAGTAGTCAGAGAAGTTATTTCACATGGTCTCCAAAAAGAGGAATGTGGACAGAGAGACCAGAGTCTTTAACCAAGAATGGACAGACTCGTATAGGTTAATTCTTCCCATGGGCAGTTTAAAACCAGTATGTCTCATGTGTTCAGAGACCGTGGCGATTAATAAAAGCAGCAATGTGAAGCACCACTACAAGACAAAGAACAACTTGAGCAAACGCACCCACTCAATATGATCAGAATCCTAAAACACATGAATTCACTGTCCAACAATGATGTTGACAGAAAGGAATAGAGATGAAACAAGTGGTTTCAATAACCACAGATAAAGTCCCTGCACACACATTTCTCTTTTTAGAAGATAAGAATATATTATCGTGCCTTTTTTGAGTCACTTCACACCTGCATGAACTGAATTTAAAGCTTCAGTTAAATTCATTTTTCTAAAATTAAGTACTTTATTTTAAGATGCACATTTTTCAAAAGCTTTCTGTTATGTAATTTATTCTTAAATGCAACCCTTATTTTGCTTGAAATGAAAGAACATTTATTTATTAGATTATGTATTATGTATTTATAATTCATCCAGTTCAATTTGAAAACTGACAATAAATATTGTTGCGATATTATTCAATTGAACTTTATTTGACTTGACACACAGTTGTTGACTACATACAGACGTTAATACAACTGTTGGCTACTTCAATATCTATGGCACTAAATCATAGCGCAAGTTAAACATTGTGATGTTCCGGACCTTTGCAGGAGGAAATTCTCTCTAAATGGACCTTGTGAATTTTAATGGAATACCCCAGGTATAGTACGTTAAAAAAATCATTAATTTATAGCATAGTATTTTTTTTAAAAGTTATTAAAAAATTGGGTATATGGAGAAAAAGTCATGAAACCCATAGTATAGTATGTTGAAAAAAGTCATAGTCCAAAAAAGAAATCGCACTATAGCACGTCATAAAAATACCATAAAAAGTTGTGTATAATTTCATAAGAAATTGCACGGTATAGTAAAATGAAAAAAGAAACGTGGTACAGTATGTAATAAAAAATGTCAGCTAACAATATGCTAATGCTAACACCAAGGCTAACCATGACAAAAAGCAAGCAATTAGGTTGGGAATAATAAGCAATAAGGTTGGTGGAAGAAGTATTTAGATCTTCTACTAAAGTAAAAGCAGCATTATCACACTTTACAACACAAGTAAAACTTCTGCATTGGAGTTTTAACTTAAGTAAAAGTTTAATTGTATTAGCAACTCAAAATGAATAGAAGTAAAAGTACTCATTATGTGTTTTCCTTGTGAAATGTTTACTTGAAAAGTGACTGCAGCTGTCAGAGAAATGTAGTGCAGCAAGTACAAATATTCCCCTGTGATATATGGTGGAGTAAAAGTAGAAATTAGCTTAAAATGTTAAGTACAAGTACATCAATATAGCAGTGGCGGGCCGTGCATTTTATACCCAGGCCTTCACTGCTGTCATGCAGCTGAAATACCACTATATAACCACATGATGGCGCCACAGCTATTATTCGTTTCTAAGGCTGTAATTATGTACTACTCGTATTAAACCGTTCGGTACAAGGCTTATAATACGTTTGAATAATGCTAGAGCATTTGGTAAATGCAGAAGCTTAAATTCAGGAAAATATAATGTTTTCTGTGCTCATGTAGGACAGTGGTTCTCAGCTGGTCTGGCTGTGGGACCCACCATCATCCCTTAACGACAAGCCGCGGCTGATCCATCTCTTTAGGTGACCGTCTTATGATTTTACTTTCACGACCCAAACATTAAACGTACTGCTCTGCAATGTCTTTCCTCGTCTCAGCCCCCTGTGTCACGGTGTGTGGTACTCTGCTGTTAAGTTTCGTTTCACGATAGTCATGTGCTCGCCCACTGACCAATCACAGCACACCCTGCACTTCGCGGCAGAGCTGCACATGGACATGTAATGATGACGTTGGTGCAGGACGGCTGGTCTGGGAGTAGCGGCTGCTGACACTCAAAGAATACGCCCAACATGTCAAACTAAAGATCTGATTGGTTGAACACGATGACAATCAACAATATCGTCCCCATTTATTTTAAACGCCACATAGAAGCACTTTTGAGGCTGAAGGCCTCGGGCCTCTCTTCTACCGAGAGACACACAGGTGAAATCTGATTGGATAAAAGCTCTACTTAAAACAAGCTGCACTGGAAGCAGAGCAACTGAGGAAGACAGTAGCTGTGCAATGAGAAAATAAGATAATGGGAAAAATATTTTTATAAATTATAATACATAAAAAAAAAAAAGAAATATATATATATATATATATATATTTTTTTTTTTTTTTGTGATTCTGTTTAGGCCAGCAGAGAAGGCTTTGCAGGCCCTGACGGCCCGCCACTGCAATATAGTGAACAGTCTTGAATAAATGCATTAAGTTACATTCCACCACTGGTTTTAGGTTACTTCTCTTATATTTTCATGCTGCTGTTATACCTTAATTTCCATGCGTAGGATCAATAAAGTTGATTTAATCTACTGTTTGCTCAATGATACATATTTTCACCACAACACTTTGTCCTTGCCCTCCAGCTGTCAGACATCACAGCCCACTGATCCATGCAGGGCAGTTAAAGCCACCACGGTGAGTCTGTACCTTGTTGACGACATCTCCGAAGGTGAGGTTGGTCACAGCCATCCCCGCGTAGCGGCGCAGAGCCATGTTGATGGGGTCGTTCTGCATGCCGTACATGTCGTGGTCCAGGTGGATCAGATCGGCCACAACCTGCAGGCCGCCTGGAAGACAACACACAAACCTCTGAGCGAAATGTGTCACTGATGGTTTTGGGAATAAACGAAAAAACTAGTAGGTGTTTTAAACGTACCTAATTCATTCATGGCGCGTCGGTACTCCTCTTCAAAGGAAAGCTTCATGACGGCGCACATGGCCTGACAGATCTGAGGGTCCACAGGTTCAGGGATGTCTGCGGAGAAGAAAAACAAGAATAGAGGGTTTTGGGGAGTTAATTTACAATAAATCTACAGAATGAGGAAAAATATATGTGCCTTCATGTACAATACAAACTGAGTACTTAAAAGGAAAGATTGTTTTTACATTTTTTATGCAAAGATGAAAATTTGACAGTGGTAGAACATTTGCTTAAAATACTGTTACAAGTAAAAGTACAAAATAATTAGCATCAAAGTATACTAAAATATGCAGAATGGCCCATTTCATGAAAAATGCACAATTATATTATTGATGCATAAATAGGTAAGCATGTGGCAGCTGGTGAAGGTAATTTCAACAATATACTGTATAATCATTTTATAGTTGATTGTCTATTTTGTATTAATCAGAATCTGTATAGTAACTACAGCTGTCAGACAAATGTAGTGCAGTAAATAAGAGGAATATTTGACCTCTGAGATGTAGAGGAGTAGAAGTATCTAAGAGGTTTAAACATAACTCACCAGTAGTTTTTGAGTTCTCTGTGTTTAGAGGACTATTACTCACCAGTGGTTTTGGTCCCTCCAGGTGACGGCGTCCCTGCGTGGCTCTCGATCCAGTCCCAGCCGCTGTCACAGTAGGTCCGGACCTGCTCCAGCATGTGCAGCACCCTCATCTCCCGGCGGGACTGGCCCTCGTCCTGCTGGGAGTAGATGATGTTGTGGAGGGCGGCGCTGGCTCTGGATTTGGCCTCTTTGCTGCAGCCCGTCGGTGCACCGCCCGCGGCCGTCTCCCCGCCTCCGCCCCCGACCGGAGCTTCGTGCAGGATCTGGACCAGCAGGGGGACGCAGCCGGACTTCCTCATGGCGATGCAGCTGTCCTGAGAGTTGGACAGGGCCAGCAGAGTCCGAGACATCTCCTCCTTATCTCTGTTAGCGAGCATGGAGAGCAGCCAGAACACCATCTCCACCTGACGGGAGGGGGAGGGCGACTTTAATTAATATCATTATTATCATTAGTGGCAGTATTAATTAAGAAAATGGCAGTATTATAGGACCTTTCTGGTGGTTTTGAACGTTATAGCTTTTTAGGGTTCATTGTTTTCAAAATGATCCTGCAGTTTTTATATGGTTTTACTTCTAAGCAGATTTATATAAAACAATATTTCTATAGTATTCGTAGTAAAAAAGTTGTAGTTTGATAAAATCTAGGTTATTTAGTTTCTTATTTATTCGGGGTAAAGTTATTACTTAAAAAAACTTGCAGCAACTGTGTTTCTAACCATTGTTTTAGATTAAATAAAGAACTTATTGTAATAAAACAATTAAGAGTGAGAAGTTTTTAATTCACAACTGAGTGAGTATTAGCTATGATGATGATGATGAATACACTGAGTGACAACAGTGGTGGAATGTAACCTAGTACATTGACCCAAGTACTTATACTTTACTACCAATAGTTTACACAAGTACAGCTGAAACAATCAGTCGATTAATCAATCATTCTATTGACATTTAAATGATAATTGGTCATTTTTCATGTAAAAACATTTTATGGTTTCAGCTTCACTAATGTGAAAATCTGCAGCTTTTCCTTTTAATAATGTTAATAGTAATATATTAGTAATAATGTTAACAATAGTAATACATTAGTAATACATTTAACAATAGTAATACATTAGTAATACATTTAACAATAGTAATATATTAGTAATAATGTTAACAATAGTAATATAATAGTAATAATGTTAACAATAGTAATATATTAGTAATACATTTAACAATAGTAATACATTAGTAATACATTTAACAATAGTAATATATTAGTAATAATGTTAACAATAGTAATACGTTTAACAATAGTAATGTATTAGTAATAATGTTACTAGTAATGTATTAGTAATAACGTTAATAGTAATGTATTAGTAATAATGTTACCTATACTAAGGTATTAATAATAATGTTAACAATAGTAATATATTATTAATAATGTTAACAATAGTAATATATTAGTAATAATGTTAACAATAGTAATATATTAGTAATAATGTTAACAATAGTAATGTATTAGTAATAATGTTGAGGTCTGGACTGTTGGGAGACTAAACAAACATTGTGAAGGTGTCACTTTGGGCTCTGGATAACTGTGACGGCATTCGTCACTATTCTTAACCAAACAATCAATTAACGGAGAAAATAATCAGCAGATTGATCCATAATCAAAATAATCAATAGTTAATAATCAAAATGAGCTCGACCTCAAACATCTACAACAGTAAAATCCTGCTTTTACATGAATGCATGAGTAATACTAATCTAATTATATAATACATAATAGATCTATGTATGTAATGTGATCAGTTTATGTTAAATTCTACCCTGTGGACTGTCGTGACGTCTCTCTGTATTAACCCTCTGCTATTATGTGGGTCGGTGATGTGTTACCTTGCTGCCTCCGTCTGTAGAAGCTTCCGTTCCTGCTGCTGCGGATGATGACGCGTTGTTATCTGGTTCTCCAGCAGGGGGCTTCTCAGCTCCACACAGCTGCACACACAAACACAAACACACAGAGAGAGAAGAGAAGACATGAGGATGAGGTGGGGAAACTGAGCAAACAATTTGATTTGATCGGATTTTGTAACAGGGCACCCAGCAGAGTACCTGATTCCTGTCAGAGATGATCCAGTTATATCAGAAGTACATACCTACTGTATATATCTATTACATGATTTAAAAAAATGCTGACTGAGCAATTAAATAAAATTTGGCTTACATAGTTGACAATTTCCTGTTTTATTTCAATGTGAAAAACATAGGAGTGTGTTGCAGTTTAATGGTGTATTAATGTTATTATTATTATTGTTATAGTCAGTACAGCAGGTGTGGTCCATTCTGGGCCGGATGCCAGAGAAGAGAAAGGAATACAACTCTGACCTATTTCTGCCTTCAGTGTGTTTTCAGGCCAACGGCTGAAGAATGTTTTATTACAGAAGTCTCGCATAGCCAGACCTGTCTCCACAGCGCTGTGGTGACAGGTCTGGCTCCACACGTTATCATTCTGGTAAATGGGAACCAAAACCAATCACGGTCGTCTTGGCTGGATCTAAGCACAGGATGCAGCGACGGGGCCCTCATGAAATAGAGAGCAGAAGGGAAGAGGAAATGCCGTGGGAGATACGCAGCAGGGACAGACACTTCTGACTGACTCTTATGTCTACAGACATATGTCCAGGTAGATAAATACTTCAAACTAACCTGGGAGTCTCCCACATGCCTTTTGAATTCCAGGCGAGATTTCATATGAGCTTTTTTCAACAGTGTCTTTCTCTTTCCCACTCTCTCACACAGCTTCGACTGGTGAAGAACACGGGCAACAGTTGTATGTACAGTCTGTCCCATCTGAGCCACTGAAGCTTTGAACTCCTTCAGAGTGCTCGTAGGTGTCTTGGTGGCCTCCCTCACCAGTCTTCTTCTTGCCCCGTCACTCAGTTTGTGAGGACGGCCAGCTCTAGGAGATTTAAACAAGTGCCATACTTCCATTTCTTAATGATGGATTTAACTGAACTCTGTGGGATGTCCAGTGAGTTGGAAATATTTTTGTAGCCATCTCCTGACTTTATTTTTCAATGATCTTTTCTCTGAGTTGCTTGGAGTGTTCTTTTGTCTTCATGTTGCAATTGTAGCAGGAATACTGATGCACCAGAGACTGGACCTCCCAGACACAGGTGTTTTTATACTACGATCACTTGACACACATCAACTGCACTCAGGTGATCTCCATTTCACTAACTGTGACATTGTTGGCATCAACTAGCTGGACTTCTGTTGAATTAGGTCAGTCACTTTAAAGGGGGTGAATATTTATGCAAACACTTATATTACACGATATATTTTTAATTAATTGACATTAGTTTGTAAAAATCTGTTATCACTTTGACATGAAAGAAGTTTTTTGCAAATTCTTGTCAAAAAAGCCAAATTATATTGACCATGATTTCATGTATAAAAGCAATAAAAGGGGAAAACATCCAAGGGGGGTGAATACTTTTTATAGACATTGTACAATTAAGACACACAAGTTTTAAACTGCCAGAGGTTTTGTTTGTTTGTTTTTTAACTTTTTGCTTTTTTACTTATTACTTATTCGGGTTTTACTTTTAATAATTTAAATTTGGAGTGATAAATGATGAGTGTTGTTGTCGAGGAAGGTTTCTAAATCTAAATTAGTTTAAGAAGTCTATTTTTTAGTTTGAAAGTTTCATAAACCAAACTACTTGAACATTTTTTGACAAATGTATTCCACTTTATGTATTCAAAGTACTGATTGGTTATTCATTTTTGCTGTTTTTTTTCTTATGTTGTTGTCATGATTTTAATTATTGCCTTTGTTTTTTGTTTCTGAATCTTGGGTTATTATTGGTGAGATGTCTTTATATGATTATTTAGGTTTTAAAACACTGTTTAAATAATTATAATAATAATTATTATTATTATTGTGTTTGTTTTGTAACCTTTGATGCTCTCACTAAGTGAAATAAGTCAAACTCCAGATTTTTCTTTTTTATGAATGAATCGTATCAGATGGAAATATTCGACATGTCTGCTGCTTTATCAAAGAATTTAACCAAAAACTGTAAAAACGTTCATTTCACCGCCTGCTAATCCTCACATACACACATTTTGTCTGCAGACGGTCTTTGGCTCACACACACACACACACACACACACACACACACACACATCACACCCTGAGGCGTTGCCATGGTGACAGGATGGAGAGAGGGGGGATGAAAGCTTTGATTCAACTCTCTGAGGATTTCAATCTGTGAATCCAAATGAAGCTCAGTGTGTGTGTGTGTGTGTGTGTGTGTGTGTGTGTGTGTGTGTGTGTGTGTGTTTAAACAAAGGAAATCAGAATATTTCTTTCTCCGTGTTTGTGACTGCATCTGTGGCTCTGATCCAAACCTCCTCCATTAAAACAACCAGCTGCACACATGACCACAAAATGGACGCCAGCGAGACGAGAGGAAACACGACCACTTCTCTTCATCTGCTTTTCCCTGATTCCTCCATCAGCAGCAGCAGAGACACATATCTGCTACGTCTGCTGTCTACAGCTGCAGGACTGATTCTCAGGAAACTTTACAGATGCACCAACAAACGAAGCACCATCAACGATCAATGATAACTGATAAATATTGATGATCTGTATTCATTTTCATATTTCCTTATTCTGTATGTCTGCTATTGCCATTACTTGTACTTTATTTGTATATTCTATGTATGTACGCTGAGAGCAACGTGAAAACCGGAGTCAAATTCCTTATATGCGTATACGCATACATGGCCAACAAAGCTGATTCTCATACTTACACCTGTACTTCATATCTTTTAGTCCATAATGTATATCTCAGCGTATACATATCTACCTCTTACTCCTTGCCACTATACTCTGCATATTACTCTACACTTAATCACTTTTTGCTCCATAGAAGTGGAATCGTCCTCCTAAGATTCTTCTTAAGTGATGTTCACAGTCTCCAGAGGATACATCCTCATGATTGTGGCGATCCTGTGATCCACCAGCAGGACAAAATGTACAAATAACACCTAAATCTAATACACAGATATTCTTTTTCAATGCAAACTTTACATTTGTGGCTCCACTCCTGAGCTGTGTCCAAAAAAATCCCTGTTTATTATATATTGTGCTACATTTACTGTTTGCCATTGTAAATGAATGTGCACTACTTTCTGCTAACATCACAAGTGTCTGACATCTCATTCACTGTCTACTGTTTACTTTATAGGACGCACTGAATGAATGACTCAGATTACAGCTCTGGTCATCAAAATCCTCCCAAAGGAGGTCTAAATTCAGATGGATTAGGTCAGAAACTATGAATGTGTGAATGAATTCATGAATCATTTGATTAACCAGTTTGGTGGTTTGCATGACACATCCTTCATTGGATTATTTACATTCATAAACAACAGCATCTAACAGCTATAATAAATTGACCTCCAGCCTAATTATAATGCCCCAGGAGATCATTTAAACAAATAGAAATGTGCACATAACGTACATAAACACAAATCAACATTAATGCATGATTCATCTGAGCAAAATAAATAAACAATATACTGTCTGTAATCCACATGAAGTAGGAGGCTTTTATCTAATAATAGTAATAATAAAATAATAATAATAAAATAATAATAATAATAATAATAATAGTACTATTACCACTATTATTTTGTTATTGATCTTTTTTCTGCTGCTCGTTTTTTATAGTTAGTTTATTGCTTTTTTTTGCTTCATGTATCTGCTTTTACTTCCTGTGAAGCACTTTAATTAATTTGTCTTAAAGAGGGCTATATAAATAAAATGTATTATTTACTTAGTTTTCTCCGCCTATAAATATTTTCAGGAAATACAAAGAGCTCCTTCCTCGATTCTGATCTAATTTGAATCTGTTTGTCACTAACCATGAAATAAAGGAGAGAAGGGATTTAAATGAGCACTAGTTTGATTCTGGGTGCTGAAACCGCCTAAAAGCTTTTTCTACAGGTCTATTTTGGACCAGTTCTGACCCAGTCTTTTCTTTTGTTTCCTTTTTCTTAACTTAAAACTTGCACGCTGGAGTTTGGGTCTGTTTTCCACGAAAATCTCTCTCCATGAGTTGTGCGAATCATCCAGATTGACAGGTCTCCGCCTCTGAAAGAATTGTTGCTGTTGAATATTTTAAATGTTCTTTCAACACTGTGAGCAGCTCAAACCAAACTCCTTTCGTTGCAGAGTACAAACATAAATCTGAAAGCCTGGTCACCTAAGACGACAGCAGGGACAGAGACAAAGAATGTGTGTTTGTGTTATCTGGATGAACTGAGCCTGTAAGAATAAAATAGTGTCGGCTCGTCTCTTTGACGTTTCCATCCCTCTGCTGCCTCGTTGGTATTCTCACAGGGAAGCAGAGCAGCAGAAAGGACGAACCGCCTCGCTCTCTTTATCTCAGACACTCTCGCTCCGTGCCAACCCTGCAGCCTGGCAACAGCCAATCAAAGCTCAGCTCTGAGACCTGGTTTCTCTGCTTAGCGACGAGCCGAGGTGGAGAGCGACAGAGCAAGGGGGATGGGGAGGAGGAGGAGGAGGAGGAGGAGGAGGAGGAGGAGGAGGAGGAGGAGGGTCGTCTACATGTTCAATGTTTAATCAAGTTCTTCAGGTTCTTCTGAACCAGAACCTTCATGTGAAGAACATAAAAATAATTAATAAAAGTAAGAAGTAATAAAAATTACGGTTTGAGAGATATTCTGGGTTAATATTGAATTATTTAGTTTTTTACAGCCTCTGGTTCCACGAACAACTATGTTAATATTGATTATTCTGCTGAATACTTTATCCATTAATATAATATTACAGTGTACTGTAACACAAGTCAAAGAAAGCCTTCCTTGAAAAATGATTAAAAATACTTACTTGATTATCAGAATTATTACCAATGAATTTTCTATTGATAACTTAATCAACTAATTGTTCTTTATAAAGTCCAAGCCAATCACACAAGTAGTTTATTAATATTGTCTGCATGTTAAATCAAACGTTCTATTCTTGATCTATTTCATTCCAACTATTGTTCATTATTTATGGCTTTATATTGTATTATGTTTCAGTGGAAGAAGTACTAATAGGTCTACCACAGTGTAGAAGTTCTCTTTTACAAGTCCTGCATTCAAAATGTCACTTCAGTACATATACAAAAGCAATAGCATCAAAATATACTTAAAGTACAAAAAGTAATAGTAATAGTCATGCAGAATGGTCCATTTCTGAATAATATCTAACATATTATTGGATTATAATTATTGAGGCAATGTTGTGTTCATCGCTTTAATGTTGCAACTGCTAAATGTGGAACTGATTTGAATTACTTTATATAAGGCTGGGTAGCCTAACCTTGAATAATATATCATAAGTTATTAGTCAAATTATATTTTGTATAAGTAATCTGTAAAGTTATCAGATAAATATAATGGAGTAAAAGTGCAGATCTTTGTTTATTTTCCCAGTCAAGAAAATCTCCGAAATAGGTATTGCTTTCAAACTTTTTTAAGGTTTTCAATTAATAATTTTTTTAATGTTGTTTCTTACTGTAAAGCTTTTTGTAACTGGGTTATAAAAGTGCGATTTGGTATAAATACTTTACATTTGTATTATTCATGTTCTCACCATTAAAATTATTTGAAACTGTAAAAAGATGTTTTTCATAATTTGGTTTTGTATGTCAAAGGTCACATTGAGTTCAACCTGCTAAATAATTAATGAGCACAGCCGAGATAGTTCATAATTCAAGAAGTCAGACTTCGCCCCTCCCCACCCACCAATTAGCATGAAGAAAATCCCAGTTTACTGATTCAACTGTTTCAGTTGCTTCATCTCTTATTTGACAGATCTGAAAAATTTGAACTGTCCCAGATTAACAAGTGATAATTTGACCAGAGGAAGTAAACATCATATTTTGTGAATTCCAGCTGCTTGACTGAATATGTGTTATCTGATTAGCATCAACTACTTTATCAGGTGAAAACATTTTTTATTGCAGCTTTTACCAACATGTTTTAACCTTTTCTTCATTAACGTCAATTATGTTTAAAGAGATTAAAATGTTTACAATATGTATCCACTACAACATTACTTGTACAACATTTATTCCTGACCTTTAGAGCCTTAGGCTTGTAGTTTTATAGTTGTATATGATAATATAAAAACTATGATGGTCAGCGAAACCCTGAAAAAAACAACTTTAAAACAAACTTTAACCAAATCATATTAAAACTCAACCTAAAACGGCTGCTAACTCTTAAAAGAAGTGATGAGCAGCAGTTTTTTCTTTTTTTAAAGCAGAAACACCCAGAGAGAAATTCCTGCACTTATCAGCCAATTAGAAGCTGAGCTGTCGAAGTGAAATATGGAGACAAACTGGTCGAACCAGAAACATGTTCAGCTGAATGAAAGAATGCCGGCCGTCCCTTTCAACGTCAGAGAGAGACAGACAGAGATTACAGCCACAACAACTCAGACTGAGGACACTAAATCTGGATTTTGGATTTTTGGTCTTGTTGTGTTTTCCACTGAAGAATCTAACAAAAACATGGAGACTGAAGCAGATGTAAGTATCTGACTGAGATGTTCTGGTTGATCCAGATTATCAGAAAAACTTGAAACGAGCCTGAGCATGTGTAGAGAGTAGGTGTAACTTTAATCCCGAGTGCAGTGGCGGCTGGTGGAAAATGTTCTAGGTAGGGCCATCCAATCAATTTCAGCAAACATCCCAGTATGATTTAATGCCAAAAAATGAAGGTATCAAACACACATTACTACTTTGCAGTTAAATATTTAACATTTATTCCAACACGAAAAAAGCAGTAAATAACACTTTGATAAAACGTCAGGACATCTTATTTTTGTCACCCTCACATATTCAGTATAATATATATACAGTATATCAGTGGTGGGCCGTCAGGGCCTGCAAGGCCTTCTCTGCTGGCCTAAACAGAATCACAAAGTTATAGCTATTTAATAATTTTTCATAAATACACTACATGTATTTATGTTTGATGAACTGAACAGGATTAATCTGCAGTCATGCTAGCAGCATCTGTGAGGCTGCACTTACACACAAGAGCTTTGAGCTAAATGCTAACATGTTAACATGCTCACAATGACAATGCTAACATGTTGACCCTTATTTGAACAATCATTTAACTTACTTAAATTGTCAGTGTAAGGGACGAGAGCTCGTCAAAGACAATTTAAGTAGAAAATCTGAATATTAATATTATCTTTCATGAACATTGTTGCTGTCTATTTGAGCCCTATCTTACGTCACACCTCCTGTAATAACTTAATAAAGCCAAAAACAGGATTCTGGTTTAGCTTATTTATTCATGTTATTCATGGCCATGGTCAGAGGTCACCACTCTCACAAAACAGACAAATAACTTGTTTTTAATCATCATAATAAATCTAGCAAGAGTAAAATATAAAATATTTGCCTCTGAGATGTCGTGGAGTAGAAGTATAGAGAAAGATGGATGTACTCAGTTAAAGAGTATATCAAGAGTACTTGAGTAAATGTACTTAGTTACTTCCCACCTACATACCTGAATTGTAGTAAGGTGGAAGTATAAAGTATCATAGAATTTGAAAGGAAGTACCTGAAAATCACGATCTATAACTCTCCAACTGAATTTTCTCCCACTGCCCAATGTTTGTTCTATTTAAATGCTTCCTCCGAGTCTGATATGCAGTTACGTGTTCAACTGTAATCCAATCATTTTAACAGCCAAACTAATCTCCAATGTGCCTTAATAATATTTATTAAACTGCTAACGATTTTTGGTGTAATTCGATTTATGCAGATCTCTGTTAATACATTTATTTTTGTTTTACATTTTTACATTACATGTTTGTTTCAACTAGCCTAAAAGAAATGACTGGTTTATCTCAATAAGTAACCTGCTTCATGGTCAAGGTCAGAGGTCACCACTAGCATGTATGATTGTGAATGGAAGATCATTTCTAGACAAACCATTTCACAGTGAACAATCATTGTTACTCAATCTACTTATTTCCACATGTATCTGATAATACAGGGGCTCTCTGAACTGTCCAACAATACAAACAAACAAAGTTGTCTTGTTGAGGAACCTTCACAGGAAAATGACCGGAAACTGCCTGAAATACATATCCAAGAGGATAAGGCAACCAATGACTGTGACCCAGAAGATCAAACAGACAGAAACATGATGACGACAGACCTTCTAAAGGCGAGTCAGAGGGTTAAAAGCTACATACAAGAGGACTTTAGCCAGTTCAAGGAAGAAGTGTTCAAGGTGTTCAAGGAGAGAAACACAAGCCCATCAAGGCAGGCAGAAAATAAACCTGCCACCAGCACACTCAACCTCCTGAAAGAGGACCTCAGCCAGTTTAAAGAAGATGTGACCAGCATCTTCAGCTCGTCCAAACAAACAAAGTCCGTAGATCCTAAAACCAGCCAGTCAGCAGAGAAGACGATCAACCGCCTGAGCTTTCTTAACTTTAAAGACGACTTGTCCAGCATCTTCAGAATCGGTCTTTCAAAGGAGAGAGATAACAGGGATGCCACTGCGAAGCCAGACTCATCCAACACCTTCAAGATGAAAGCTAAAAGGACGGATGAACCCTTTATACAGTCTCTCTTTAGAAGAGACCAAAATATTTCCCAAAAGGCAGAGAACATTCAGGAAGTTAAAAAGACATTTTCAGAGACGAGTGATGAACAAATGGACGCTGGTTTTAGGGAAAACCTCTCGGAGCAGAACGAAGAGACGGTCGGTACCCAGAAAATCCACGACAACATGAAAGACAGAATGAAGGAAGAGGAGGACAATGAAGTGGATATAACTGTCTCTGGTGAGACAACGACAAGTCATTCTGAAACACAACAAACTGATGGGACAATTCCTACATCACAGGCAGGTAGGCTCCATCTTTTTCACTGTTAACCTAACACTGTTAAACTTTAAACCTTTGAATCCCGATTATTAATATTAATGTTAGCTCTGCCTTTGTTCATGAGTTCATGAGGACATTTTTTCGTAAATCAAACAAGTGATTATAAAGAAAGGATGAAAATAAGAGTCAGGTCTTGGGTGAAGCACATACATACAAATACAAAAATAGTCAAACGTAGCCAGTTCCGACACCTGAAAAATGAATGAATAAGACACAGTTTGACTGCATTTCTTGGTGCATTTCCGTGACTTGCAGATAAAGAGTATAGTGGGAAGCCATTAACAGGACTGTGGATCACGTAACGGCACACTGCAATGTAATCGGACAGAAACCCGTGAAATGACAACAACCTGTTAACAGCCAAAACGTGGTGGTGGCACGTAATGTGTAAAATGATGTGCCACCACCACGGAAACAATTGAATGTTAGTATTAGCAACAACACAACTTAGGAAAAATGTTATGGTTGGGCTTAAACTAAGTACGTTATCTTAGGTTTAGGAAACCAACCACTTAGTTAGGTTTATAAAAAACATCATGGTTGGGCTTAAAATAAGTATGTAAAATAATCAAAATTCGTAAAAACATCATACACAGAACTTCACAATAACTAAACACTTTGGTACAAGAAAACCAGTCTCGAACATCGTTCTCCTGGTTAAAAATTCCTGTATAGTCTTTCTCACTGTTAGTACTATGTCCCTAGCTATGAGCGTTGCACATTCACGCGGATGCATTTACTGCTCTGTTAAGAGGATGTGGTCATTTCACGTATTTCTGTGAGAGCGGGCTGATCACACGTATGAATAACAACAAACAAAACTGGAACTCAGTCACAAAAACATTGCTCCATAATGCTATAAATTGTCGAATTGTCCGATATCAACATTTTTTGTCTGGGTTGTATTCCAACAGACGTATGGCAACATCAGAAAATGTTGCCTCATTATTTGACATTGTGTAACACGCATTAAACAACACATCAATTCTACAGCCGAGCAGAGAAGTGAGAGTGGAGAGGGGAGTGACAACTCTGAGGTGTCAGCAGAAGACGAGAGGATAAACAACGAACAAGAGGAAGAGGAAGAGCAAAAAGAAGAAAAAGAGAAAGAAGAAGAAGAGAAAAAAGAAGAAAAACAACAAATGAAGGATTCACAGACTCTTCTCTGGGAGCCTTTGTCCTCTGGGATCAATCTCTTTAGTCTGAGAAACCCAAACAAAGACAACATGAGGTGAGTAAACCTCAGGAAGCCAAAGCCAACACTTTGTTCTGAAATGCTCAGCTCATGATGTTGTGGTTATTTCTGTTCTTGTAGGGCTCAGCCGGGAAGAGACTCGTGGTTGGTGAAAAACTGTAAGCTCACATAGATTTTATATCTTTCTGCAACTTTTTACATGACATTATGTTCCTGCAAACGTGATATTTAAAACGTTACCTTAAAAGACCAGCTTTAAAAAGTAAAGTATGAGCACAACTAAAACACAATTAGTCATTTTGAGATGATGTGAAGATTATTTGTTGATCTGAAGATAATTGGCCAAAATCTCTGTTAGCAGCAACAACTACCAACTATTCTGGTTGGTTATTCGCCAGTGATAAGACCTAATAAATCAATTCGTTTTTGATACATTTTGTCTATAAAATATCAACAATTTTGACAAATTTCCAACATCATTCTTCAAATTGTTTGTTCAATCTGGCCAACGGTCTAAAAACCTGAAGGGATTCAATTTACCATATGAAACAAAGAAAAGCAGCAGGAACCAGATTACCAAAATGAATTGCTGAATCAACTAATCTTGTTCCGTGTTTCGTCCATCAGTTGCCTGTTATTTGACCTTGGATCCCAACACTGCCAACTCAGAGCTCCATCTGACCAACTGCAACAGGAGGGCGACTCGAGCATGGTCGGACCACCGGCCCTCGGGGCATCCGGACCGCTTTGAGCACTGCCCTCAAGTCCTGTGCAGGGAGGGGCTGCTGGACTCGGTGTACTGGGAGGTGGAATGGAGCGGCGGTGCAGACATCGGCGTCACCTACAACAGCATCTCCAGAAACGGAGACACAGCGAGCTGTCTGCTGGGACACGGCGAGCGGTCCTGGAGCCTGGAGTGTTCGGAGGGAAGCTATACACCGTGCCACCATAACAACAGATTCAGGTCCTCCTCACCCCGACCCTTCACCCACAGAGTCGGGGTTTACCTGAACTGGTCTGCAGGCTCTCTGTCATTCTACTGCATCTCTCAGAACACCATGGTCCACCTTCACACCTTCAACTCTACATTCACTGAGCCTCTGTACCCGGGTTTCTGGGTCTGGGCTTTAGATGGCTCGGTGTCGCTGACTCAGGTGGAGTTAGACTGGGAACGACTGCTGCAGTGAACCACTGAGAACAAGTTGAGACCACAGACTGTGTATGTAAAGCGGACGTGGTCATCGTGACGTCCCCCATTGGTTTGTGGACTGCCGTTAGGAAGCCTTCGAGTTCGGCGATCCCGCCGTCGCCATCTTGGTATAAGGCCGTCGCCTTTTGGGCTTTTTTGCAACCAATGAACAGAAGTTACCATATTTGGAATGTGGAGGAGTGACATAGTGACGCCAGATACGGCTCTGGTAGCGGCAGCAACCTGTCAATCACAGTAAGCCCGCCCTAAAGCATACCCTGCTTTATGGTCTATTTGACTCTAAATGGACCATAATTTACTAACTGAACATCATGCTGTATTTAAGAAGACTTGAAACTAGAGATTGAGACCATAAACTCATGTTTACAATGTTTACTGAGGGAATAAATCAAGTGAGAAGTAGAGTCATTTTCTCATAGACTTCTATACAATCAGAGTTCTTTTTGCAACCAGAGGAGTCGCCCCCTGATGGCCATTAGAGAAAATACAAGTCTTAAGACACTTCCGCATCGGCTTCACTCGGCAGAACCGGAGGTTGCCGCCTGGTTGAGATGCAAGGGTGAATTGGTGGGCAATGTCGGAGTTAAGGCTCTCTTAAGATACATGTTAAGGCAAAGAATGGTGTTCTGGATAAATCGTAGGTCGCAGAGAATCCCAAAGTAGCAGATTCGAGCATCAAGAAAGCTGTTTGGTTGATCCTATGACCGTCTGGATTACAATATGCTCAAAATCCAGACATATAAATGTATAGTATGTGTTAGTGTTTCTGGATCAACCCCTGATCACTGGAGAAACATGTTCCAGCCTTAAGTTCACATCACGTCATATCAGAAAGTGCCACAGGAAAATTCAACAGGTACGTCTCCCTTAGTGAAATAAAAGATTTCAGATGAGACTCTTTCCATATCACACACTACATTACTTTATCGGTCCCAGCTGACCCAGACTAGTACAGTCCAACCAGTCCAGACGAATCAGATTCGGAGATTGTGTGTCTCCACCTTTAGCTGACGTAACACTTGAAGCACATCTATAAGACCACCTTAAGATCCAAACAAGTCAAAGATACCTGAAACTAAAAGATTGATCTCTCGACGGCCTTGCTTTAGCGTCGGGTCACTTCTGAAAATGTTTTGAAGCCCAGAATAGAACATTTATGAACCCTTTATATACCCTTTATATTTACAAGATTCACTGTATGCCGTTATGCGTGTGTGGATTTCTGTTTGTGTGCTCCATCTGTTTGTGTGTGTAATGTGTGTGTATTGTGTGTATGTCTTACCTGTAACTGGGTCTCTTGATTCCCTCGGGCCTCCTGCAGCTCTTTCTCCAGCTGCTCCAGACGAGCGACACGCATCTGCAACACACACACACACACACACACGGTTCAGACACGGTTCAGACACGTCCAGATGTGCTGTGTTTCCACCAACAGCTGGTTGGCGTCTCCCGTCAACAACTTTTCAACGATGTAATTCAATCAAAACTAATTTAAATTAATTTAGATTTTGAATCTTTTATTAATAAAAATAATTTGATGACATAATCTGCTGTGGCTGAAGGTGCAAATCCCCATCCAATCAGCAGCCTCGGCCTCACCTGTGTCCTCTGAACCATCTCGTCTCTGGTGCCGAAATGTTCCTCCATCACAGATTGAACCCGCTGGCCTTCAAACTCCAGCTGCTGCCTGATCATATCCATCTGCAGAGAAAACTACAGCGACATATTTGTGATCAGATTTTTATTCTCACAAAATACGGCACAGTCGTTGACTTCTCGTTCAGAGCAACAGTCAGTCAAACTAAATAAACATAATCACCAACAAGTTTGTTGATTGATTAATTATGTGTGTGTATGTGTTCTCACCGTGTCGATGCGAGGCAGTTGAGCCAGTCTCTGTGACAGCTCCTCTAGCTGGCTGAAGTACCAGCAGTGCTCCCTCTCCTCCCGGTCGATCTCCCCCAGCAGGAGGTTCCTACAGACAGGTAGCACTGTTAGCGTCAGGAGTGCTAACGCTCAACGCGCTGGCTCGTGGGCCACGAAAACACACGTCACGCCAAGTCGACGAAGTCGGAATGTTTTCTCTACATTTAAACACAAGTTTAGCCTCCGTATGGATGTGTGTGTGTTTTGTATTTATTCTATATTTTCTTTTCATTATTAGTAATATGTTATATATGTTACTATCACCATTTTACTTGTATATATATTTAAGTTTCATTATCATGTTTATCAAATTTGATTTCACATTTAAAACAACATGAGGTGACCAAAAACATGTACAAACCCGGGAGAAGATCAAATGGACGAGTAATGGAAAAACTAATAAACAAACATTTAGCAGTGGCAAAATTAAGTACATTCAAAAGCCAAAGAACAGAGGTAAAATATATTATAATTCATATGTAACCTTTTTCCTTCAAGTTATATATATATTTGCATGTATCTGTACACGTGTATTTTTCCCTTTTCTTTCTTTTAAATCTTCATCCACGGATGGGAATGTTTTCGTATCTTACATACTATAAATACTATAATGATAATAAAATTGAGCATCTTTCAATGAAACAGATCTTTTTGAAAAAGATTCTAATTATATGGCTTTTATTTGGTAGTGTAGAAAAGCTCAGTTCAGGATTCATTATGTGGAGAATATCTGCAGCGCCTTAGCAGACATCTAACTCATGGTCTAAAGATGGTTTGATCAACATCTCCATGATCTCCAGGAGAACTACAAGAATCCTCTCACCTCTCCTTGTACAGCTCCTCTTGGTGGTGGTCGCTCATTCGTCCATCTGCCCCGCTGATCACAGCTGTTTTGGGCGGCGCCCCGTCCAGGAAGTGATGAGGTAGCAGGATGGAGCCCGCCTCTCCGCCGGACACTGGGGCTCGGAGCGGACTCCTGGCTCTGCTCACCAGGCGGTCATCGAACTCCGCCCCTCCTAGCCCCGCCCCTCCTAGGCTGTCCGTCAGCAGCCTCAGGTTGTGAGGCTGGTTCTTGAGTTCGTAGTAATTGGTGAGGTCCATGTGGAGCTCTAAGGGGGGAAGAGGATCGATAATCAGTCAAACAGAAATCCTTTATTTCTTTACTTTCCTTGGACTTTCCTCCTGTCCTTCTCCTCTTCTCCTTCATTCATTTCCTTCCATCCTTTACTTCTTTGCTTTCCTTGTTCCATCCTTCTTTTCTTTCATCCCTCCCTTCCATCCTACTGTCCTTCTTCCTATTCTCCTGCTTTGATTTAATTTCCTTCCTTTCCTTCTACCTTCATTCCTTTCATTTGCTTCCTTCCTTCTTACCTTTCCCTGCTTTCTTCCTTCCTCCCTTACACCTATCTCATATCCGACACAGAATTGGACCTAATCCTATAATCACATCTGCTGTTGTTCTCAGCTGGAGTTAATTGGATTTTCAGTGCCGACAAACTAATTTACATGAATTGGTTGTTTAATTGGATTGAGTCATAACGAGGCAGAGTCAGCTGCAGCCAATCAGGTTAGCTGATTGAGTCAATTCATTTCTCTGTGAATGACGATTGGTCCCACCGGAGCCTCGGAAAAAACCAGAAGAGTCGGTGCAGAATCAGAATCACCTTCATCGATATTACTGAGCGGAAACGTTAAAGGAACATTACAAGATTTTTGTGAAACTCCTTTGTTCTGGTTCACGTGAGAAGATGAATATCATGAAACTGATACCGACCTTTCAGTTGGTGCAGCACGTCGCTCCTCCCGGACGAGGCCAGTGTTCCTGCCTCCTGCTCCAGTTTGCTCTGCAGCTGCTTCAACACCTCCTGCATCACAAAAGGAGGAACAACCTCAGATCAACAGACAGGAAAGCTCCTAAGGGCCAGAGGGAGGTTTGATTCAGATACCGAAACAGTGCTCATTTCTTTGAAACCTTATCGAATCCCTTGTGTGTGTGAGGGGTAGTGGAGGGGTCTATGTGCCGTAGTAACACTGGGACCTGTTGCTGTTGGGGGATCCTGGACGAGGTCTCTCAAGGCGAGGTGGTCCCAGGTAACAGACCAGTATTCAAGGTGAGTTCATGCAGAACGTGAAGCAAATCTTTTGCATTAAGTAAAAGGAAAGACGTATGATTGTGCTTTATAAAGAAAGAGGACAGAAACTAGAAAGAGAAGAGCTGCTTCGTTCAGTCAGACCTCCAACACACAGTCAGTGTGTATGTTGTAGCTGCAGCTAATGTCTGTACAGTCTGTTACACTGTCTTGGGACAGACTGTACAGACATTAACTGTCTGGCAAATAAACAGCAACTGCGAAATGGCTCCTTCTGTCAAGTTGGCAGAAACAATGAGGGAGACCAGAGTCCCTCCTGTAAGAAGGAGGCAACAAACAAAACACAGTCTTGAAAAATAATGTCAAACACACTCGGTTCTTGACCCTAAAGCCAAGATCCAAATACTGAGGTATGAGTCCTCCAGCTCAACTACACCTGCCTACAACTACATACCAAAATTAAAAATAAAGAAAATATATTATTTAATTCAACTGTTTAACTAAACATAGTTTAACAAATTCTCCTCACTGTCAAGAGTAAATACTAAATTCCTCCTTTGCATTTTAATTCAACTTCATTATTTTGCATAAGAACAGTCACATTTTAAGGTTTGCAACAATGAAGAATATCAGAATCGGTCTTTAAAAACCCACCATGTGGAATGTGTCTGTACTTGTGGAATGTATAACTCCTCCTGAGGACATTAAAAGCTCCTAATTCCCAGAAACAATTCTGAGGACACGTCCGCTGTTGTCTTTCTGCACACCAAACACCTTTTTCAGTCCTGCAGTCTTTTCTCTGACTGTTGCGAGTTAAATCTCAAATGCACTCTTATTGCAACAGCAATAAAATCATCAAAACAGCAAAAAGAACGTAGTCAGAAAAAAATGATAGATTCCATAAAAGATAAAAATCCCATAAAACAGGTCAAATCCAGGAGCAGCCGATATAATCTCACTTCATCCAAGAGATCAACAAAGTTATTCCTTCATGTCTGGACGAGGTCTTGATCTGAACTCTGCAGACGGACGTCGAAGATCAAAAATGTCGCTGGTCCTCCTGCAAACTCACCTGCTGCAGGTGAATCGTGTCCAGCTGCTGTCAGTCGGAAGCTGTTTGTGTGTCGGACGTCCTGATTCTGATAAAACCAGCTGAGCTCAGTCTGATAATCCAGCTGCTGGCCTCATCTGGACACGTGAGTGTGAGTGTGTGTAGTTGCATCGATGTGTGCATGTGCATGTGTGTTTGTGTGTGTGCAGCTGATGGGATTTATGTTGCAGCAGGCTTTGGGTCTTACCCGGATTTCACAGGTTTCTCTCTTTCTGGCCTGCTGTGGTAAATGTGGTTCATTTTAGATTCGGCCCAGAGTTTCAGGTTGTCGTTTGAGACGTTACATTTCAATTTTTTAAGAGGAAGTGAGTTAAAATGTCTCTAAAATAGCGATTTTTCCCCAGTGAGTTAAACAGTTTACAAAAGAGTGTTTTTTTATTTATTTTTATGAAAAGAAAAACAAAGAAACAAATTATTCATATAAAGTTAAAATAACTCACTTTCTTCTTTTCTGTCTTTTCTTTTTAGTTTGTCTGAAGTGATTCGTCAGTGGACAGAAAATTCACTGGCAATAATTTTGAGTTTATTATTATTGACTTTATTAATCGTTTTAGACATAAATAAAAATAACAAAATGATTTGGTTCCAGCTTCTGAATCATTATTATTTACCATTTTTCTTTTACCTATGGTTAAATATTTTTGGGTTTGGGACTGTTGGTTTGACAAAACAACATATTTGGGTAAGATAAGGTCACCTTGGAGAGCTTGTGATGAACATTTCCCATAATTTACAACATTCTTTAGACCAAACGATTGATCAATTAATCAAGAACATAATTGGCAGTTTCATCATTAATGTTGCAGCCTGACTGTAAATCCCCACGTGCAGCAGCCGTTCTTCCATTAATGCCGACATTCTAAACCAACCATCAGTGTTTTGATTGACTTCCTTTCACTTCAATTCGAACAATTAAACTTCAACAATCAAGCTTCAGAGACGAAAATGTCTCCAGAGAGATAATGCATCATGGTCGATGTTTAGTCTACGTAGTTTGTTTCACAAGTATTTTATGTTTGACAAGTTCATTTTCACAGCGTACTGAAACAAATCCTGATGGATGATTTAAATTGAAATTGTGAAAACTAAACCAGCGGTTTGGTCCTTTAACTCTGTGGTGGTGTTGCTGTGGTTGGTGTTGTTGGTGATGGTAGTGTTGGTGTGGTTGGTGTTGTTGGTGATGGTAGTATTGGTGTGGTTGGTGTCGTTGGTGTTGTTGGTTATGGTGGTGTTGGTGTGGTTGGTGTTGTTGGTGATGGTAGTGTTGGTGTGGTTGGTGTTGTTGGTGATGGTAGTGTTGGTGTGGTTGGTGTTGTTGGTGTTGTTGGTGATGGTAGTGTTGGTGTGGTTGGTGTTGTTGGTGATGGTAGTGTTGCTGTAGTTGGTGTTGTTGGTGATGGTGGTGTTGGTGTGGTTGGTGTTGTTGGTGATGGTAGTGTTGGTGTGGTTGGTGTTGTTGGTGATGGTAGTGTTGCTGTAGTTGGTGTTGTTGGTGATGGTGGTGTTGGTGTGGTTGGTGTTGTTGGTGATGGTAGTGTTGGTGTGGTTGGTGTTATTGGTGATGGTAGTGTTGCTGTGGTTGGTGTTGTTGATGATGGTAGTGTTGCTGTGGTTGGTGTTGTTGGTGATGGTGGTGTTGGTGTGGTTGGTGTTGTTGGTGATGGTGGTGATGGTGTTGCATCCAGACTGACCTTCATGCCGGTGGTCTCGGTCTCCAGTTTGGACAGGTGGTTGGAGTTGTCCTCCAGCTCCCTCCTCAGGTGGGAGTTCTCCTTACGGAGCGCCTCCACCTGGTGGGCCAGCTGGTCGTAGGAAGCAACAGAGTTGGCCATCTTCACACTCTGCAGCGCCCCCTGCAGGAGCACAGAGGAGAAGGAGAGTTACACTGAGGGATGAGAGACTGGTGGCAGGTTTTATGAAACTGCTTAGAATATTGACACACTTTCATGCAGGTTGGTGCTCCTTTGGTGTAATAAACACACGTCCACGCCATATTAGGAATTTATGACAGCAACGATATCTCCAATGTGGTGCTAAAAACACCTCACCAAAGACATTTCAACAAACTGTTACATCCAAAAGAAATCCAACAAATATGTAACTCAACAATAGAAGCTGATGTAGGCTGTCTATTTTGTGTGACTACTAGGTTAGCTGTTGGAAAAATGGAAAAATGCAAAAGAAAAGTTGGAATAACGGATGTTTTCCTGTTCTACCCATTCTGCATGAATGCACCATAAGACCAATTCAATCACACCAACTAGTGCAAGGGAATGAAGCAAAAGTAACAAAGCACCACTAAACTCAGACAAACTTGGGGAGAAGAAGAGGTTTAAAGCCAGACTTGAACCCGGATTTGTTACAATTAGATTCTCAGCATGTTAAACTCTTCCGCTCTTCCACCCACATGGAAGAGCTTTAATGTGGAGCTGCAGCAGGAAATGTTGAGTTTGCATCAGCAGCATTTCAAGCTTCTCACGCACAGTTTGCTTTGAAATACATATTGATTAAGCTATCAAGTATTTATTTATTCAGTTCATTGTTCAGTCCGTAAAATATTGATCACAAATTGGAGCCCAAAGTGCAGTTTGTTCTTTCAAAGATGCACTTGATGGCAGATAGATGAAGATGAATTGAGCAAATTCTCCCATATCTTTGTAGAAATGAAAGTGTTGCAGACATCAAGAGCTCATGAGAATGATTTGTGTTGCATTTTTTGTCAAAAAGGAGAAGAAACAGACACAAAAATACAGTTTGGTATGATATAGCATTTACAATTATATATATTATACTATATACTATTATAATACTTTTTTGTGTAACCAGATTACTTCGAAACTGAACTAAAGATTACTAAATGATGACATTTTTATTAGTATTAGACGATGATTATTATTTATCTCCGCCAGGAGGATCCTGCGATCGGTCGAGTGTGTGTGTGTGTGTGTGTGTGTGTGTGTGTGTGTGTGTGTGTGTGTGTGTGTGTGTGTGTGTGCATTTGTGAGTAAGTGAGAGTGCACCTCTGTGTCTGTGTCTGTCCTTGACTTTTCCTGCATTCTGCTGCAGCAAACTGCATAATATTTTGGGTGACCAGTTACAGCTGCATGCTCAAGGACCTCTCGTGGTAGCGGTAACTCATGCCTTCTCAAAGCTCACTGTTATTGTTTTGGACGGTGCGTTTGGCTAACTGCTAACAGCTACCGGTAGTACCAGTACAAACGCTGCTGTACCTCGCCACCTCAGTCGCTTTTAAGTGGGCAGACAGCCTGGTGAGTTTCATTTGTATGACGTGTCTTAAACGACGACTTCGAGCCGATTGCCTGCATACATCTCCGCTTGTTTTTGAGTTGAAATGAAGCGTGTTTTTTGACACCTTTGTTGTGTTCATTCAATCAAACAATACAGTAGTGGTCGACACACTTGGTAGAGATCTGCACTCTGAGTTTCAGTTTAGTCAGTATAACACTCAGACTAAACACCACCACCAAACCCCATTCAGATTAAATCTATTTTGGACTGTGTGTTTTATTCTACTCTTAAAAAATAAAATGCTGTCTTTCTGCCTTCTCCTCTTCCTCCTCCTCTGCAGCAGATGGCTTGCAGGGAGTGTCTAATAATCTGTCACTTCAGTTTTTAGTTTGGCTCCATGTTTCTCAGTCTGTTAGATAACATGTTATCCAAGTTTCTCCTGCGGCAGTTTTCCAGCCTCCACTCATCTGATCCTGAACCGGTCTGATAACGAACACTTTCCACTCGTTACTCTGCTTTTCATCTTTCTGTTTTCATCTTTCAGCAGATTGTTTCTGCATGATTGCTAAAAGTAAACCTGAATCCGACTTTTCATCTTATTTATAATAAATTAGTTTATTTAACCTCATAATTAAGCATCAGAAGTTTTTCTTATGTGTTGTTTGCCGCTTTGTATTGTATTCTGCTGTGATGCATGTTTTAATTAGTACCCAATAATGTTACATAATAACATTGTTGGCAGCTGAAGCAAACGTAATGCCTTGTACACACACATATATATATATATATATATATATATATATACACACTATATCGATATAACGAGGGCGCAATCTTAACACGACAAACATAAACTGACGACATATTTCATCTGTTTTCCTATATGGAAAGTACGATAAATGTTCTTATGGTTGAGTTGAAACAACACAAAGTTCCTGGTTTTTTGTCAGGTGCATAATACATTTATCTCCAGATAATATTTATTCCTTTTATATTTTGTCCTCCTTCACTTACACATTATGAAGATATGTTTTAATCTAGTATGAATTGAGGGGATTATTGCAGTAAACTAAACCTGTTTCAGTGTTCATCTGGATGCCTGACTTTAAACCAAAACCTGAACCTACTAGAATACCTTAGAAGACAGGGCTGCATATTGTCTTTACTCATATTAATATTTTCTTTTCGGTACTGCTGTGCAGGCTTATTATATCCTATTTTAATAACAGGTTTAATGCTATATTATTCTTCATCTGTCCAGTGAATAAACAGTTTGCAGAAACATGCACCGTGCACAAATCAATAATAAACGGATCAATAATTAAACCTCAGATTGAGTGTGTGTGACACAGTGAGGTCATTACTTTGGGGTCAGGGCTGCACATGCTCAGTGAGCTCTGTAAAGCAGCTCATGCGACTGAGTCAGACGGTGACCTTCACTGCAGAGACCAAGAGCCAGTGAGCTCAAACCAACGTGTGGAGAGGAAGTGACTCTGCTGCTTGTTTGTTTGTTTGTTTCAGACAGTAAATCAAAACAACTTTCTGTTTCTGTTGTTATCAGATGATTTTGAATCTCTGTTGTCAGGTTATTTTTTTGTGCTCAGATCTGGAGACAGCAGGCGGTCAGTGCACCAAATGTCACTACTGCAGCATTAATTATGAGGAGCTGGCCCTCAGGAGATTGTGGGTAAGAGGAGGAGGATGGAGGCACCTGATCCAGATTGTCATTTAATGTGGATTTACTGGACGGGTTCTCAGGTTGCAGAACAGACTGCAGAGGACTGTACGACAGGAATGATCTCATCTTATTCCCACGGTTCAGAACATTTTAGCAAAACACAGCAGATGTATAAAATGTGATGGAATATGAGACAAACCATATCCTTATTTTCATCATGATGCATCCATTTTGTTCTTATTATTGTTGATTTGATTTGATTTGCTTTTCACTTTGAGTTATACATGATAAACATTTTGTGAGATTAACCGCTGATCGTAATTAACAAATATTAACCCGTTTAGTTGTTTTCTACAATTACTGTAAAAAAGAGAGCCTGTCAATCCATTTGAGAATGTTGGAACATATATTCATATATATATATATATATATATATATATATATATATATATATATATACACACACACGGTATTTATTTTTACAAAGATTCATTGCTTCTCTTCTATAAAGTAGTAGTTCATGTGAGAGCCAGATTAAAAACTGAGCAGCAGATGAGCAGACCTTAGTCCCAAAACACTGAATCCTACATTTCCCATAATGCAAATCGATAGCATAATAGACCAGACAATCGCGCCGTCACATTAGGAGACAAACGGGGAAAACGCAGAAAAGCTGTTGTGTAGCTGGTTAACCGAAGCTTTCACAATGAGATTAGAGGCACATAAAATACGTGAACATTCACCGTCAGTGTGGTAAATGTCTAAATGCTGCTGGTGAAAGTTACTACTTATAGATAGCTGGCTGGAGTTGGGAGGCTGCAGCAGCGCAGTCATACAGGATGGCAGCATCAGACTGTCGTCGCCAACTAACTCTCAGCCTTAAGATCAAACAGCTGGCTATGAACAGGTTGATTATTTAAAGACAACACTAAACCTAACCATTCAGTCACTATGTAGATAAATAGATGTCTGGATAGGCAATACCAGGCCACTGTGTCGGGTCATTGATCCACTTGGATGGGGGAAGACTAAAGGGACATCATGACATCAATCAACCTTCGTTTATTTAGGTTCACAAACTCTCTGGTTCAGGCCAGGTCACAAAGTAATTCTCATTATGTCTATGAAAGAAACATTTGTTTAACAAGAAGTAAAAGCATAAATACTTGTCAAAATAACAATTCAAACACACGTCAAATTGCATTGACATCTATGGGATCTTCGCTTTTCCATCCCCCAAAAAGCGGTACGGCCTTGGCAAAGTACCCGTTTGTGGTATGTTGCTGCTCACTATTACTGCTCCAAACACCGACTAACATCGTCCCATCAGAAAACACAACACTCTACCTGATTCTAACTAGCTTCCTGTTGGCCAGAGTGACGAGTCAGCTCGTTTTACTGTTCTGATAAAAAAACACCAAACATGTCATAGAATGACAACCGGACAGCCCAGGAGGTCAGACTGTAATTAAACAGGTCAGTAATTAAAGCCACTATATGTAAAAAATAATCAAACAGCCCGTTCACTGTTCCAGGATACTGTGATACTGTGAGCACCACCCTCTGTGTCTTTTTACCATGTCATATCATTTTAAGTTGACGCATATTATAAATATTATCCAATGGAGTCCTGGAACTTGTCCTGTGGCTTTGAAGTGAGCATAGATGGATTTTATTTTATTTCATTTGCACACACATAAGACTTCCAGATAAGAATTCCAGAATCCAGATACCTTCCCTCAACATAGAAGGAAAACAAAACAAAAAGTAAAACTATATTGTAAACTTAAACTGATATTGATTAAACTGAACAGACCTGATTAGGCCATAGAGAAATTATGATTTACCGTCTCCTAGAAATAACACGTCCTCCACAACATATTTTCATTTGCTTTTCTCCAAACTATCAGATCCTCCAACACAACGTGAGCTGTTAACGACTGGAGCGTTGTGACACTCTGTTCTGGTTCTGTTCAGACTCTCACGGCTCTGTGTTCATGACAGTGAAACATCCTGGTACTGGTTTCATACAAAAACAGTGTGCAGTGTCTTGAGACACAATGTGATTATCAACCACCATCTTTCACAAGCATTAACCAAAGAGTGTCGTTTGAACCACAGACGCTCTTTGATGGTCCTCACAAGTACAGAATAAGAAAACTGTGTGTGTGTGTGTGTATGTGTGTGATGTCGGTGTTTCATCAAAATCCTGCTCTGACGTATATATTGATGTTCTGTGTTACCATGGTCCAGGCCCACATCCCCCCCACCATCACCATGGTGACATTTACATCCAGTGATGTCTCTTTCTGCCTCTCTTGTCATCTTGTACACACACACACACACACACACGCACACAGAGTGCTCACTGCTGCAGTCGCTGGCAAAGCATGCTGGGTAAGAAAATGTGGGAGCTCCCGGGAGGATAACGAATCAGACGGAGACTTTAAACGAGCGATAACGGGGCCCGTTAATGGGCTGCAGTTGCTAAGGCAACAGCCAATCTGATGCGCGTGACCCCGATATGAGACGACGACGACGAGAAGAGATGAAACGGCAAGAGATAGAAAGACAAAGCATCAAACCATCTGCAGTGATATCTGATTATTGTAGAAATGTCTAACAATTGGCCATTTAGTAACAAGAAATGTTGATTTAATTTAGAAATCATGAGTTCATTTAGAGTCTCCATCACTGTGAAATGTTATACGCTCAGTTTGTATCTGGGTCACAATACAAAAAGAAAGAATAAATAATCTTATCCATCAGTGTAAAAAGAAACACTGTCGGGGTAAAAAGAGTGACATGAAGTACAAATCTGAATATTCTCAGAGCACAAAAACTATAACATCAGAGCACAAAAACTATTCAAACGGTTATTTTTCAGTAGAACTTCCAATACCAGTGTTTCCTTTTTCCTTTTTTCAGTTTAGGCCTTGTTTTCAATGCCAAACTTTACTTTTGATGGCAAATTCTGTAGCCACTATCCTGGCTCTGTAATCTAAAAAGGATCTTTATCAAGATTGTACTTTATGCTCTGTGATTATCAGCCGATATATTGTTATTGGATATCCCTCCATCACACCTGACTGAAACACGTCCACCTCCATGGTTAATGATTATCAGTACAGTGAGTCAGCAGAATGCACAGATCAGCCGCACAAAGGCCTAATTATATATGCATGTATGCTGATGTAAATAAGTAATATTATATAATATAATAAGCAATAATGTGTCGTTTCAGGCCTGATACATCTTCTTCTTCCTCCTGCTGAAGGTGAATCCTGTCTTTTTTCCTGACCTCAGCTGTTAAAACAGACCTACTGACCAAGAAAGATGGGTCACACTCTGTAGAGTCTGATCATACGTTGTGTGATTTTAATTATGTATGTATTAGTATTTTCCGCTGCTCTCTTTCTTCATGAAATCAGATTTTAAGATTTGTAACTCTCTTAACAATAAATGCTCACGTCTTAGAAATATATTGTGTATCTGAACAAAGGGAGTGTCGATCACTCCCACCACCACCTGCTCCACCCCCACATCCTCCCCAGCCTGCATCTCTCTCTCTCTCTCTCACCCTGTGGGGAACGTCTGGTTACCGTGGTAACCGCATCCTCCAGGCAAAGAAAGGAGGAGGAGGAGAAAATGGCGTCGGCGTGTGGAGAGTGAATGCAGTCAAACATCTAGCTCTCTAAAAACAGAGTCGTCTTCTTGTCTCAGTTTCAGGGTTTTTAAATATTTTCGGTCTGTAACTGTAACACAGCCTCCATGTTTTTACACTTATAACGTTATAACTAGGATGAGAGTATAATTTAATTTGGTGCGTCAGACTGAGAGGAGACACACCCTGAGACAATAAAAGCATTTCCTCTAACAGTAGCTGCCCTCCGGATGCTAAAAGCTAAGCTAACGAGTCAAGTCAACCACAACGAATCACTATGAGTGATGCTGAAAGCCAGAAGACGACTTTAGTGTATTATCCACAACGTGTCACACATGGTTTCCTTTCTGCTGCAGCTCAAGCAGACCCAAACCAGCAGTGAAAGTTTCTACTAACAAGTAATGTGTGTGTATCAAAGCCTGATGCATCCTCTTCCTCTGTGCCATAGAGCTCCATTAAAAACGATGAGCTTCACTGCTGCACTGCATGACTTGTTCCTTCATCACCATGGACACACACACTGTAGTTTATTTTGACTCAAATCCCACAATCACCGTACCGCTGCCATAAATACTCTCTCGAGCACCAAATGGGGATAAACCCGCCGCTGAAAATAGTCCCCAACAAATGCACTATTTCTAAAAACTACAGTGACTGTTTTAGGAAATTACTGATTGCTTTATAAAAACGAAACTATGTATTTGTGTTTGTAAAGATTTACGTCCAGAGTAGGACCCAATGGGCTTGGAGCTGAGAGGAAGTCAGATGGAAGATTTGACAGATGGACTGACATGTTGTTGGTTCGGGTCTTTTTATGTGATTTGTTAATAATAAGAGAAACCTGATCCTTTGCAAAATGATTCACCGTCATCTTATCCTCCAAAAACCTGAACTAATAACTTAAGTTGTGGCAGAAATTGACAAAATAAGAAAATTGTACTGTGCGTACGATCACTGTGATATCAAGACTTGTGGGTAAAAAGAGGAGGAGGAGGAGGAGGAGGAGATGGGCGGATGTTAGATGAAGCTTTTACCGCACATTCAACTGGCTTCATTCAGCACAACAAACGGTCATGTCATCACACAGTGAGTCTGCGCTCACACTTCCTGTCTGCAAACACAGGGCCATATTGTTGCTGTTGATGAAAAATGCTGCTGCTGTCTCTGTGACTTCTGAAGGTCGACGGCTTGTTTGCGTCTTTATCTCGACAAATCTAAAGTCACTTTATTCAACTTCACACAGCTCCAGACACTAGCAGCTTTACACTGCTATTAAAACATGTGCGGTAAAACTCCCCAACAGCTGGAAACACCTGGAAACAGACACACTGGGACACACAGAACAAAGACAGCAGACAACATGGCCTCCTTTGACTGTTCAGACTGAATGTGAAGTCTTTCAATCAAACCAAACTTTCAAGCTCAATGTGGACTACCAATACTGAAAGTCTGAACACCTCTGTCTCCACGACAACGGCGTAAACTCCACCTGCGGTTGAGCGAGTGAAAGCTCTGGAACAAACCAACAAGTTGACCTGGAGTTGACATTGTTCTTTCGAACTGAGAATGAGATTCAAATTCAGCAGATTTAACCAACAAGAAGAAGGTCAAAGGTCAGAGGTGCCGCTCACTTTTTTCATAAAACTCGCTGTTACATAAGTTGACTTCATCGCTGACTCTTCCGGCTCAGTGACAAAAAAACTTCCTGTCCCCCGAGGCTCGCCGAGTCACAGTCAGAGAACCCTGGACTGTCACGACTCGTCTGATACACACAGGTCAGAGGTCAGAGGTCAAACTTCTTTACCCTCTCTGGCTGTTTCTGATAGAAATCAGCTCGTCGTTCAGTAACTTGAAACTTCATTCAAGCAACGTTAAACACCCCACCGTCTACATCAATGGAGCAGAGTTGGAGCAAGCGAACAGTTTTAAGTTCCTGGGAATAAGCATCACAAACAGTCTGACATAGTCATCACACATCTCCATCCTGGTGAAGCATCAGTGATATTGGTGACAAGAGGTGCCTGCGAAGACCACAAAGGTTACTGAAAGATATTACCCACCACAGCCACAGCCCGTTCACCCTGCTGCCGTCTATGGGGGTCTCAGCTGCCGTACCACAGGACCTCAGAGCGGCTTATTTCCTTATTTCCTCAGAATGTGAGACTCCCTAACTCATCCTCCGCCATAAAAAATACTTTAGCTATTTTTGTTTTTTCTCATGTAGCATAAATGGACTACAACCAAATTTTTTCCACAAAGACAATAAATCAACGTTTGCTCTCTGCAGCTTTATTTAGGAGGAAACTAAACTCAATAAATATTACATATAAAAATCTGATTGGACTTTTGGCTTTAGGGAATTCTCAGTATTTTGAAAAAAATTAACCAGTTTGCGGTTCAGTCAGCTATTAGGTGGAAGCCACAAAACTCGATCACAGACTGCATCTCAGAGACACTTAAACTAAACATACCTCTCAGCTGATCAGCCTCCATTTTCTAAATGAATCATTTTTCGGATTGATTTCCTTTCTTCCAGTCAGAAGCTGCTTTCACTTCATTGGAGAAACTTGAGAGTTATTCATCAGGTTTGATTGTTTGCTCGCATACAAACATTCTCATCATGTGGAGATGCAGCTGAGAGAAATCACTTCCTGTTGGTGTGTTCAAGGACACTCAAACGTCTGACGGCTGAACAACATGAGGGGGATGATTATCAGGAAATCAATCAACAGGTAAATTTGGCCATTTTTTGTGTAAAATATGTTTCTGTATTCCAGCCGCCTCTCAGATGTCAGAGTTTCCATGAACGCATCAAAAGGGAAGTACATGTACTGCACATATTTGAATGTTTTGAATGTTTAGGAAGTGAGACCCTGATAAATGAAACTGTTTGATACATTTACAATATTTCAAAAACAGAAACTTTCGCTATCACATTCAAAATTACATTTATAAAATTACCAATTTAGTGCTTTGGGAGGAAATTTGTACCATCAGGATTTAAGTTTCCAAAGTTCAAAAGGTAGAATATAGATATTTTATAGATTTATGAAGACACTTTTGGATTACTGGAGGCTAAATTTAATTTACCAAGTTAAGATTTGACAGCTCAAAGAAAGAAAGAAAAGAATAGTTTTGAATAACTGCGTAGACATTGATGGATTATCTCTCTGCAAAGTCTCTGCAGGTTAATTAACGTGTGTTTTGGGGGATGTGGAGGTTTTTACAAGCTGTTACTTTATGTAACTTTGAATGTTGATGGCAATCGGGTCACCATATGCATTCAACTAATAGTTTACAATGTAGGCCTCAATTCCAGTATTTCCGTTGTGGTGACCTTGTAGTAGCACCATTTGTCTCCGTTATTCAACACTTATTAAGAAGTCAGTGTTTGTAAAAATCCAGATTACAGCCCTGAAACCAACAGCTGAAATCTCCACTCTGGTTTCTCTCTTTTCATTTTGTAAACTGTAAATCTGATTAAACTGAAGCTTCTCTTTTGATTTCCAGGTTGAAACTCTGGATTTCATGTGACACATCCTCTCAGTTTCATAATGATGTCCATCAGTAAAACAGAGATCTTAGACAGAAGAGGAGCCACACCCTCTATCCAACATCCGTCAGACTCATCTATCTGCACGCAGCGGCATTAATGATTCAATATCAACAACACTGATCAGAAAAATCATCTAAATCTCTAGATGAACCTCCTCAAAACTAAATGTTTCTCTCATTATAAATAGCATGTAAAACTTTATTTTAAAACGTCCATATGTGGCTTAAAGCCATCCAGCAGATATATATTTCTTGCACTGTTGATTGTTGTTGACTGTTTAATGTTATTGTTTAGTGTTATTGTCTAATGTTATGCACCACCCGCCATGACAAATTCCTTGTATGTGAAACATACATTGACAATAAACGGTTCTGATTCTGATATGGAAGATTGAAAATGCATACATTTTGTGAATACACCAGATTCTGGCAAATTTACAGCCAGATCGTTGTCAACCTTTCTACCAACACCAGTACATTCCAAAACCTCAACCTGCGTAGTTTCACAGTGATTTATGACGCTGATCATGTGACCTCAAACGTCGCCTTTCCCCTTCACCTCATGTCCACTCTGTCTCTTCTCTAATGGAGGTAAATATTAGAAACACAAAATAACATGCAACTATATATACTAAGGATTCAAAGTTCATTCAAAGACCTTTTACTGGACCTACTTTCACTTTTCATACCAGATCCATAAATCAACAATAAATAGGCCAACAGACAGAAATAATCATAATAATATGAACCTATAAAATAAACCGATCCCTCCATAAAAACAAACGTAAAAACACTTAAACATGAAAAAGAGAGACTATAAAGGCACACTGAGACAAACGGAATAAATGAGCAGCCTATTAAACAGCCCTGAAGCCTCCCAGCACGAAGGAGCACAGGCCGTCATAATAAACCAGTGAAACCAGCACAGACTGGGACAGACCGCAGGAGACGTCAAAGGCCTCAAATCATCAACCAGCCGGAAACAAAATAAACCACCTGAAATCAAATCCAACACATATTCACATGTTTGATTCAACATGGACGAGCTCGACACGTTCACGTGTGAAAAATCGCGTTTGCACGCAGCTGCAAAGAATTTGATGAATTTCTAACAGCGACATATTCATCGTTTTATTTACAAAATAAAATTGTGAACTATGTTTCTCCTTCTGTTTTTCTGTTCTAACGTTTGACCTCGGATATTTGTGTTTTTTGGTTTTTGGTTTTCTGTTCTGACGACATCTATGATTCATCAGCTCCTCCATCCTCCATCCCTGTGCCCGCATGAGGGAGGAGAAAGAAAATAGGACGCATCCCGCAACAAAAAAAAACATACGCGTAATGAGGAATTAGACAAATTAAAAGATGATCAAACGCAGCTTTACAAACCGAGTTTAATCCATAAACATGTGATTTAAACCTTTAAAAGATTGCAGGTTTTGTAATCCGGACCCACCAGCCCCCTCCCGTCTGATCGGCGCTGATCAACGAGCCTCGTATTGTCTTTAATTCGCAGCTTTTTTAGCTGCACAGCCGGGAAGAACCGGACCGGATGGTTTATTTATGGTTAAAAAATATACACATGCAATACGAGATCAATGTGAGTTAAAGGCAGAAATATAAGGAGCGGTCTGCTCTTACCTCATGACTCCAAGCTGAGCTGAAGATCACTGAGAGAGAGAGAGAGAGAGAGAGAGAGAGAGGGGGGGGGGGGGGAGAGAGGGGGAGCGAGGGAGAGATGGGGAGAGAGGGAGAGGAGGGGGGATGCTTGTACGTGTAGGTCTCTCTGTTTCATTTCATCCGTTTATGAAACATATATTAATTTCAATCAAAAAATACTCAATATTCTCAACCTTTTGTAATTGAAGGCCCATTTCTGATTATTAAAAAAAATCAGTGGAACACTTTACCAAAGGAAAACAATTATAACATGAAAAAATAATAATAAACAGGGCTGTAAATAAGCCACTGTCCTCTGTAATGACCAAAATAAATATTCTGCTTATACCCTCACCCATCATCGCCTGCCTTTAATTAATCCACAATTAACCCATAAGAACTCAAACCAATTTTTCCTTAGAGAAAAATTATAGGGGATATAAAACAGACTAAAGGGGACATGGAGCACATTTCTGAAAATATTTTCTAAATACTACCCCCTAGAGCCAAAGATCTGAAATGTTACATAAATGTCACATTGGGCGTTTACGTATACATGTATTCCTCATTTGAAAATTAATCAACTTGGCCTTTTTTTTGCTTGGTAACAAAGATATTCCATTTTAGTTGCATTTCCACAACACGTATCAAAAATATAACTTTTATGGTTGGATTTAACCAAAAAATCTTTTTCAAATTTGTTTTACAGGAAAAAAATAATGAAATAACTGAAATAGGACCAAAATAGGATAGTTACATCTAGTTTGATTGTGTGTTTTATTTACTGATATGTACATTTTTCTTTCATAATTCTTTCATAATTCATTTGACTAATTATTTAATCAATTTGACTTTTTTTGTTTACATTTGTTTCAATGTCTTGAATTCAACAACAGAACGTATTTTAATTAAAAATTATTGAATCAGCTAAATACATTGAGCAGCTCATTACTATTTTTCTTATTGTGACGAATATGTTACATTGGTTTTTCTGAGACAATTATAATTTTAAAAGCCTGATGTGACATATCTGTCACAACTATATTTTAATAACTTTTTATATATAAATTAGTTTAATAAACATGGTTAGAATCGTTTAAATCTAATGTAGGACGTGTTATAAAAGCATTAGAATTGTTAAATTACTTACCTTTAGCAACAAAAACAAGCTTTTGAAATGAGCTAGTTCTGTCAAATGTGCTGACCAGCCAGGCAGACATTTTGGAAGTGATGTCATGGGAAACCAAATTAACTCACTGTCACATGACCTCACCAGTATGTGTCACTTAGGGACTTCAAGATTTAAAATCAAGGATAAAACTGTAAGGAACTTTCCAGGATATTTAAAGTGTCTGTGACAACTGTGTCACCGTGGGTCCTTCTGGGTTCGGGGGTCTGATTTCCTCACTATACGCTTTGGAGCTTTTAACTGGTGCTGGTTGTCTCCCATGTCACTTTTTCACTTCAAAAACGGATCTATATTGTGTCACTGCGTCAGAGAGAATGTTAGCTAACAGTGGCAAGACAAGTTAGTCTACCTGAAGACATTTTTGTATCTAATCCAACCATTTGGCAGTACATCCACTGCCCACTAGATGCCGTTCTGATGCCCACCTTTGGGTCCCAGCCCCAGTGGTTGAGAATAGCCGTACTATACTATAATATTGGCCTAATCTCTCCCAACCCAGAGGGAGAGATCCACTGTTTTCTAGTGGATTGCTTCCCATATTACCTCCCCATGCTCCTGCAGTAACCCCAATAGGACTCCCACAGCCAAGTCCACAAAACACATGCAAACTCCCATGAACCCCGACAACCCTGCAGGGATGAAGAGCCGGTCCACTGTTCTGTGAGGGAATCCCCATTGCTACTCCTGGATTTGGGGGTTTGACAAATCAGTCGGAGCGTACCAACACCTTGGAATGAGCTCGGTGAGGCCAAGCAGTGTACCCAGATAATTAGAGCACGCTCATCGTGAGCCAAGCCCTGCCTCTAACGGATTACCAGAACTTCTTTGAGGCTAACTGAAATCCCTTCTCTCTCTCTCTCCGAACTCCTCCAACACCTGGATTTTGCCTCTGTGACCTCTTAAGGCACAAAGCCCTTCTAGTGTCAGTCTGCTGCTTCAGGGGACTTCTGGGCCAACCGAGCCTGAAATGCCTCCTTCAACTCCTTTGCCTCTTTCAATAAAGGTTTTGAACACAGCTCGCTGGATTCCATGTGCCAAGGCTCCCCCAGGGACAAATGAGAAATTCTTCTGGAAGTGGGACCTTGTGGACAGGGAGGGGCTTGAGATGTTCCCAGTTCACCCTCACTCCACTTTTGGATTAACCTGGCAGTTTCCTTCCTCCATCTGATCCAACTCCCCACCAGGTGGTGATCAGTGGACAGCTCTTGTTCCTCTCTTTACCCTTGAGTGTCCCGGACATACAGACATAAAGATCTGACGATACGACCACAAAGTCCCTTATCGATCAAGGTGTCCAAGTTCTTCTGATACCAAGTACTAATGACCCAGCCTGTGCTGAAACATCGTGTTTGTTATGGCCAATGCATGCAAAGAAGTCCCATAACAAAGCACCACTCAGGTTTAGATCAGGCAGGCCCGTTCCAATCACCCTCCAGGTTTCTCCGTCGTTGCAGAGTTGAAGTCCCGCAGCAGAACTATAAAGGCGGGCTCTAGGCGGGCCAAAAATATTTTTGCAGGAAGGCCGAATTTGGCCCTCGGGGCCAGTGTTTTTTCTACCACTGAGGTGCAGTATTGCCCAAAGCTGGTTGTTCAACCAGAATTACAATTGTGAGTGTGATGATAAAAAAAATAAAAAAGGTATGGACTTCATTAAAATGAAAATGAAAATGAATTGTTGTAAAGACGTGTGTGTGTTTCATTTGTTTTCTTTTGCAGTACTCCAACTGTCCACTAGAGGTTGCCACAGGTCTTGGGATCAGCTTCATGATTTTGTTTTTAATTTCTCTTCACAGTGAGACTTACAGAAACATCCACAGTTTCTCCTGATGCAACATGTGACAGTAATGAATCAGTTATTGATCACTCACTGCTGTCAGCCTTGAACTTTAAACAGTAACATGCAACATACACATTCATGTAGTAATTCACATTCATGTAGTAAAACACTGACAGGAAAGATTTTAATGCACAATGAATCGTTTTACTTAGTTTGAGTACCTTTTGCCAGTAATACTTACATACTTTTTAAGGCAGGACTTTAACTTAGTGGAGTATTTGCCATGATATCAGTCAGAATTGGCAACTCGCTACTCTCCGTTTCCATCTTCAGGCAGTCAACCTAAGTGGAGTGGGCAGATTAAAAAGGTCTGGACCTGCACACACGTATTGCAGTGTATTAGTATTTTTCCTTAAGTAAAAGTATACTTCTTCCAAAACAGCTCGTCCTGCTTGTTTAGTGTCTTTCTGTCACTGTCATAGTTGTCGAGAATGAAAATCTATCTCACTATTTTCTGTCTTTTTTTCAAAACACAGTTTCTGTCACATTTTTTGTAATAATACATTATCTGCAGTTCTTTCTCTGATACAATCTAAAAGGATCTGATGAAACACAATGACATCTATCTGAAATACTGTATGTTTAGTAACAGAATCATATTTTTCTTTAATATCATAATTAACTGTTATTTCAAAAACCAAGATCTTTAATATTTTCTCGTCATACAAATATATTTCTTGAACTTAAAGCAAGCATCGCCATCATTACAGTGTATCTGTTTCTAGTGTAATGTTATTCATGTTTCATAAGGTTTTTTTACTCTACTTTTTCTGTTGATGACGCATGAGTGACGCTGATGGAGGTGGAGGGAAAATGTATTTATACTTTGGAGGACGATGATGATGAGATGTCAAGGTCCGAGCTGAAAATAAGACTTCCGCTTCGCAGTTACAACCTTCAAAATAAAAGTAAAAACAATCTTATTTCTTATTATATGTAGTTAATTCATTGTGACCTATATTTCACCAGAATGGTCGTCTGACATCAAAATGTCACATGACATAACATGTTACAACTATAACAAGACTCGGTCTTCTATATGGCCGGATTTTTATGTTTTATCTTACTTAAAGGAATTTAAATGACTGCTTGTTCCAACTGTTTGGATTTCATGCGGTAAATTAATGTTTGTGACCCATGTAGGTTGAGCGATATCGTGCTTTTATTCTGAAAATCAAAAGAAAAAACCCCAGCGAAAGTCTTGTTTACTGTTTTTTTGCCGGCGGAGCGGAGGGAGGAGGTGATGCTGATGGTGGGAGGAGGAAGAGGAGGGCTGATGTGTTCTGATCAGCAGCAGGTCTGATGATGATGATGATGATGATGCTGATGCTGTGAGTCAGAGAGCGGAGGGTTCAGCATGCTCACAGCCGCTCCAGACAAACCCCGCACACAGAGAGACCGAGGACCCCGCCTGAGGAGACACACGGTGAGTCCGCAGACATCACAGCCGACACTCACACACCGACAGCGGGGAGCAGGACAGACAGCAGTCATCACTGTGTACGTGTCTGTATGACTGTGTGTGTGTGTGTGTGTTTGTGCGTGTGTGTGCGTGTGCACGTTCATCCAAACTACTGGGGGCGCGTGCCCAGCTGTGCGCGTGCCCGTGCCGTCCTTACTTTGAATGGGAGTCAGACTGATTACCATGATGTGAGGAGATAATGATGCCCGGCTGCTGATTGAAACTGAGAACAAAGCAGCGGGTCAGGTGTGTGTGTGTGTGTGTGTGTGTGTGTGTGTGTGTGTGTGTGTGTGTGTGTGTGTGTGTGTGTGTGTGTGTGTGTGTGTGTGTGTGTGTGTGTGTGTGTGTGTGTGTGTGTGTGTGTGTGTGTGTGTGTGTGTGTGTGTGTGTGTGTGTGTGTGTGTGTGTGTGTGTGTGTGTTTTGTAGCATACAAGTATGTTGTAACAGAGAGCACGAAAGTCTGTTACTGCCGTCAAATATCACCGTTGTAGGAATACTTTACTGGTAAAGATAAATATGATACAGTCTAAATACTCCTCAGAGTAGTATTAGCAGTGATGGAATCAGTAGTCAGATACTTAACTGATGCAAAAGTAGGCAATACAATAATACTCCATTAATAGGTTACAGAAGTAGCCTGGCAACATGAAGCCTATTGAAGTATAAAAAAACAATCCATCCTGCAGCAAAATGGCCAATTATATCATGTTGTTGAATAATTGTTACGGATGCATTAAGTAATATACTTATTTTATAATGCAGCTACATACAAATATTATAGTATACAACGTGATGACATAAGATATTGTGTTGCAAGAGTCTCTGCTCAGTCTTTGAGTTTAAAAGAAGAAGTTTTAGTTGTGATTAAACTAATTACCGGTATTATCATTACTCTTGTTAGTTCTACTAGCTACAATTTATAACTGGTACTATAACTTCCACTGGTACACTGGCACCGCTGATACGAGTACAGACTCAGAAACACATAAAACTAGATCATAAAAAGAGACTCCTACTCATTTTCCTCTTGATTTGTCAACATTTAGGACTTTACAATATATTTTGTTGTCATATATTTATACAGGTTATAATAATATAATTATAATAGATTATAATTATATCTAGTATTATATTTATAATACAATGTGTTTTTTTGGAGATGAGATTGAAGCTGTAGGAAATGGAGAGGAGAATATTAAACCTGGAAATGTTCAGTAAACTGTGAGTGAGAAGAATGTGAGGAGTCAAACTGAAGGTGTGAAACTGCAACATACACACTCACACACGCACACACGCACGCACACACACACACACACACACACACACACACACACACACACACACACACACACACACACACACACACACACACACACACACACATACACACACACACACACACACACATACACACACAGGTCTACAGGGAATCCGTTTAATCAGTGCAGGAGACAAAACACTGTGTGTGGTTGTGTGTGGTTGTGTGTGTGTGTGATATCTATTCTCGTTCTGCTTTTCCTGTCAGTCTGATGTCGTAAAGTTTACACCTTCTCATTTTAGAGAGTAGGAAAAATGACACCACTTGTGTTGATTGCTTCCTGCTGTTGATTAGCTAGCATAGCATTCTAGAAAATTAGCATGCTGGTGGCAGCATGTTAGCCTGCTGTGTTTACTCAGACACTATTGACTGCCTATCATACACTCACGTTATTACCTTCCACATTTGTAAGAAATGTGACATGTGAGAACAACTGATTTGATTTAGTCATTGATTTTCCGGTAGCACCACCATCATGTATTTTGTGCACGGACACATTGTCCTGATTCTAGAATTCTAAATTCTGGGTCAACTGTGACTTGTTTCTTGCTGAAGGAGTCTTATGGGTATTGTAGTATTTAGACACGTCCGTCAAACAAAAGTGGAACGAAGGTGATGCTGAGGAGATTGTTTAAAGAAAAAAATGAAATGAGAATATAGTACAGGGGGAGGAAAAGAAAATCACTTCACAACTCTATAACTATCATTTACTTCTTGCATTTTGTGTGGGAGTTATTGTGTCTGGGACTGGGACTCAGACTACGGACATTAAGGATGTCTTTCAGTTTGTCATGCGTCCAGCAGCTCAGTTTCCTGGTGTCTAATGAACATTACAGCCTGATAGCGTCGTTACTGTGGCTGCAGTTGAGCTGTGTCAGCAGAGTCATTTTTACTGCCTTCCCCTTTTTTATTAGTGTTTCTTTCCTAATCAAGAATGAGGCAGACCGACATCAACAAAGTCCTAACATAAATGAATAACATAATGATAATAATCTCACTGTGTATATTATATTTTACAGTTTTGTGCCGTGAGTGATGAAAGCACATTTATTCCTGTAGCTCTGATGCCTCTGGTTCAGTCGGTGGTGTTTTCCCTGCCGTCCGCCTCCGCACAGGAAGTGACGTCAGATGATGTGGGCAGGCGGGTAACCATGGCAACGGCCCTGCCGATGATGACATGTTTGCACTTCTCTGCGAGTGTATAAATCTCTGCTGTCTGTCTCTCTCTCCTCTCCTCCGAGCACCGTCGCCATGGCAACCAGACAACTCACACACGCACGCACATTCAGATGCTCCCATGGTTACATCCAGAAACACAATGGATGCTATCAGGAAGCAGGTGCGTGTGTGTGTGTGTGTGTGTGTGTGTGTGTGATTGATTAACGAGCTGCTGATTAGTCACTGGTCTAAATTTGTGGTTGAGATAATGAGGGCTGATGTCAGTGTTCTGATCTGAATTCAAACACGAGAAACACTGTTTTTAAATTGTATTTACATACAGTCTGGTGTTTGTGTCAGTTAGACGAAAGCCTGATGAGTTATCCAGAAGCCAGAAAGGCAGCTGGACTCTTGATATATTAGACCTCTCTTCAAAAGGGCTTCTTCAGTTCTGGTTGACAGGCACAGGGAGTTGGGGGGGGGTCCAACTATTTGTCCACACTTCAAGACCCGGGGTCGCAAGGTGTGAATTGGTCTTTAAACCGCTCGGCTGGTCAGGACAGTATTTCAACCGACACCAAAATGTGTCAAAGCATCCCAGAAGCTTTTGAGATGGACTGAAATGTAAACGCAGTCTAGCCATGTTCTTCATTTACAAACTGGACTGAGGTTTACTGAGGCTGATGCAGAGATCCTGACCCTGAGTGTTTTCTTTATTAGATCTGAGTGTTATTAATTAATGCGAAAAGTGTGAATTTGATAAGGAACGCATACAGGAACAGGTCTACAGAACCCTTATGCTGTTTGAAAGGTAGACCGTCAGCTTGGCTCATACAGCGAGAAGCAGTGGGTGGAAAGAACCGGATGGTGTTATGGTATCTCCTGTTCTACAGACGTTATTACAGTCTGGATCTGTGAGGCTGTCCTCTGTGAGTGGGAGTGTATAAAGAAGCAGATCAGAGATTTATTACAGGGAAATCACGTTTTTTTCCACCAGAAAAGATGTAAGGCCCAGTTGCAAGTGTTTTTTTTTACGGGGGTTTGGCACAGTGAATAAATGAGAAATGGTTTATATTGGGAGCATCGTAATGAATCAGCATGCGTGGTATAACTCACACTGTCTGTCACGTTGAAACCCCTTCAGTAGTCTTTCCTCCTCCCCGGTTTCTATCAGCTCTCTTCTATAACGAGATGCAAAGCTCTAATCGATGCTCGTTAATCATTCTGCCGGGGGGAATACAGCTCGGCATGCTGGGAAACTCCCCGAGGCCCTTCGCTCCATCTTTTTTAATCCATTCCCGGTTGTCACATTATCTGTGAATACGCTGTGAGAGTTCAGAGGGGGCGAGGCGCTCATCAGATGTCCACGTGTTGCGGACACCGAATATTTAAATGTCACAGAGCTGCAGCTGCAATACAAAACAGGCTCGTCACAGCAGCATTTATTCATCACTTACTGTCTTGTCACATAGAAAACACACAGGTTCATATACAGCAGGCCTACCATATACACCATTGACATATTTAAGTTTTCTTGCTTGCATTCAAATTATATTTTTCAGCTGAATACAAGATAGAATGAAGCTACACTGAACTAACCAAAATTGTCGTTTGTGAACAAGTCACTACAACAAAGTGATTTAGCTGCTAAATTGAAGCTAACCTGAAATAAAACAAACAGCTAAATTGAACTGTGAATAAATAAGACCTCAGCCACATTCTTCAGTTTTACCAGCTGAAATCCAAACACACAGCTATAAGTGTGGTTTTGTACTATTGGCAGGGTTAGCTAGCACCCCAAATCGCATAAGATAAATTAATTATGATAATGAAGATAAAGATAATGAATGAAATTAATAATTATTGATATACCATTTGCTAACCTGAACCAACAAGTTTGCTTAACTGAACTGTTTGCAAACTTAAAACAAAAACCTGCTCAACTGAACAGTTTAAGCTACAAAATTGAACAATTTAATCACTTGAACCAGTTAGCTAACCTGGAACAATCGCTAAAACCATCTACCAAAGCTACCAAGAGCTAGCTTGTATGTATTTATAACCTTCACCAACTGTTCTCTATTCTCATAAGCGAGCCTTCAACAAACTGCTAAATCTAAATCTAACTTTAGGCTACATGTTTAGCTGCTAAATTAAACTTTAAGCTAACTTGTTTAGCTGCTAAAGAAATAAAATATTGGTCAGCTAACCTGAACTAAACAACCAAACTATCGGCTGCTGGGCTTGCTAACAGTGGACATAACGAGTAGGGGGACTGATGCACTGAAGCATCTAAATGACATGCTCATTGTAATGGAGATAATCTGCACTTTGAGCAGGTCGGGCGTCCAGCTGAAGGACTCTCCCAGAATAAAACCACTAGAGTGGTTTTCATTTACCAGTTACCGTTGATGGCACTCAGACTAATTACATTCAGATCGTTTGTCTGTTCCTGCCTCGCTCTGTAGGAACAGTGTGAGTGGAGTTTATGCTCATTTCCCGCTTTCCCTTTTACTCCTGCTTCTAAAGTATTACCAGATATTCTCTTTTCTATTACTATTCATTATATTTGGTTGATTTCCCAAAAAAGGGTGATGTCCATCTTGGAAAAATCTACCAAAACATTTCTGCAAAGAATCAACCTGAAACTCGAGACATCATACGTAATATGTATACTTCGACTACTTCATTTCTGCTGTGATTCAACTTTTCCTCTTTCCATCTCCTTCTCAGCATACAGGTCAGCTATCCAGAGCGGGCACACTCACACTCCCAGAATGCCAGAGCAGAGCAACGACTACCGGGTGGTGGTGTTCGGAGCCGGCGGGGTGGGGAAGAGCTCGCTGGTCCTTCGGTTCGTCAAAGGCACCTTCAGAGACACCTACATTCCCACTGTGGAGGACACATACAGACAGGTAAGAAATGAAAACAATTTTTTTTATTTAAACACCCTGCGTGTGTGTCATTTAAGCTCTCGTGATAAAGACTTCATCAGTACCGGTTCTCTCTGCAGGTGATCAGCTGTGATAAGAGCGTCTGCACGCTGCAGATCACCGACACAACAGGAAGTCACCAGTTTCCAGCAATGCAGCGCCTTTCCATCTCCAAGGGCCACGCCTTCATCTTGGTCTTCTCCATCACCAGCCGCCAATCACTGGAAGAGTTGAAACCCATTTACCAGCAGGTCAGAGTCTTTCATTTAGTTTCTAGGTGACCGACTAACAGTTACAATTAATGTAGGGTCTTTTTTTATCCTCGAGAATATTTCATGAAGGTATAATTATTTTCTTCTGATGTTAGCAAGGGTGGTCTTTATTCCAGGTAAGGTGGGCTGCCTCCGTTATAATAAGCTGCAGGAACCCCTGATGTATGTTCTCTTGTGTACTGTTGGACATTTAAATAAGAAATCCAAACTGAACCCCCATAAAAGCATCAAAAGCTTATGTTCGGTGTCCCGTCTCTTCAACCTTTGCACCCAGTTATCATGCATGACATTAAGGCATCTCATGTTTAGAATTTATCAGCTGGAGTCAATTAATGTTAATTCAATGAGTTTGATGTTTGCCAAAAGACAAAATGAAGGTGCTATCTAGTAAACATGCACAAAAAGCAGAAGATGGTTTGTTAAAAATGTCACTCTGTTGTTTTGATATTCTAAAAAGGACAGTGATTTATGAGACATAAAAAACACATAATGTATATATTATATTATAATAATGTAGTAGTATAGTGTTTGATATGGCTTCCAGAAAAAAAAGAATTACCAAGTTAAATTATTTTTGACTTGGTAATTTAAATCTCTAGAATCTATAAATAGGCTACCAATCGATCGTATTAGCTAGATAGCAGTGGAGTCCTGACCGACAGCTTACGGCAGCAGATAGCAAACAGTTGGACTCTCTTGTTGTGCATTAAAGTGTCTCACATCAGTGTTTAACGTTATCACTTTAAATCAGGACTTTCAGAACTCAGAGCTTAGCAGTAGCTTGTCCTGTTAAACTGCTAGCATACGTTAGCTCATGTCACGTTAGCTCTTATGCTGGCTTACGTTAGCTCAATAGCCAAAGTGAAACAGTTGTCAACAGGATCATTAGATATCAGATATCTTCAACTTAGTTGTGACTTAGCAGCAGTTTGTCATGAGAACCATAATTGGGAAAAACTACATAGTAGCAGTCATGAATCATTATTTTACTTTTGGATGTGATGAGTAATTAGATACAGTAACTTGGTCTGATTTTCTACGTAGAGACGAGCTTTGAGGTTCTTTGAAATTCAGCTCCAAATAAAATACTGATATATTTATCAGTTTCTGTTAGGCACCAGTAGAACAAACGGGGGCACTTTCTTCGCTTAATCTTTATTTTTGAAGATTTTTACTACAGTTTGAAAAATGTATAGCTGCATCAGGAATGTTCTCTAAATAGGTTGTGTTGACTTGATCCAATGTCCCCTCCAGGTCCTGGCCATCAAAGGTACGGTGGAGTCCATTCCCATCATGCTTGTGGGCAACAAAAGTGACGAGACGGCCCAGCGCGAGGTGGAGAAGAAGGAGGCCGAGGCTCAGGCCGCCACCTGGAAGTGTGCCTTCATGGAGACGTCGGCCAAGACGAACTCCAATGTGAAGGAACTGTTTCAGGAGCTGCTGTCCCTGGAGAAGAAGAGGGACATGAGCCTGAGCATCGACGGCAAGCGCTCGGGAAAACAGAAACGAGCCGACAAGTTGAAGGGGAAGTGCAGCATCATGTAGAGCGGGCGGGCGGCAGACTCGCTGTGGAGATGCGGAAACGGCAGAGGAGGCAGGAGGGGAAGTCTGCTGACGAGTTCCCATAGAGACTCCCTCTCCCATCTTTCTCCAGATCTGCATCACGGAGGATGGGTCTTGTTTGATGGCTCTCCTCCACCATCCGTCTGAACACTAAAGCCCCGAGGAACAAAATGATGAGACCGACTGATAATGAAAACTTTTATTTATACCAGGGCCTTGGGGCTCCTTCTGGCCCTGAACTGGATTGTGTTTGTGGCCCCAAAATACTTATAAAAAAAAAATATATATATATATATATATGTACAGTATATATATATACAGACCCATCTAACGGCTACCACCACCAACGATTACAATAATATTATTACAGAGGAATACTCCACTGATTTTATTGTGAATCTTGACCCAAGCCATGAATGTAACTTGTATTTATAGAAGCAAAATATACATTAGATATAACTTAATTTATCCCAATGGGAAATTGTTGTAGAGCAGTGGCAAATATTAAGTGGATTAAAAAGTGTTGACAGATAAAGTACATTTTTCTGATCATAGTCTAGCTCTAATTTGTTTCAGCACCTCCTACAATACCCAGGATCAATAGCGAACGCTGAGATGTAGTTAACGTTCTGCATGGGCCTAAAACTGACACTCAAACCCTTTAAGACCCAACTGGTACTACAAAATTTGATACCCAGAAACCTTTATATTTTCTCTGTTTCATCAGTTACTGATCATTAGCTTGCAAGTCTAAAGCAACCCATTGGGTACACTATTCCCAGTGGGCATTGGGTAAACGTGAAGCAGAGACCCAAGCTTTACATAAACAAAATGGCCCAAAACCAACCTGAGACTTGACACTTATTTGGGAGCCGTCAGATAATCAACTCCTTAAACTTTTACTATTGTGATTTTGGAAAGCTTCAAATAAACTCCAAACTCTGCTGTGCCATAGTTACAGCTGCTAAGCTAAAATTGGACAATCATTGGGTTTAGTAAATGGTCAATTAGCAGCGCTTGGTCCAAACACAGACTTAAGAAAGCAAGGCCAACAACAGGATTCAAAAATCAGTTTGAGTAACTCAACACTATTATGTCTCCTCGGGAAGGCCAGTTAGCGTGCTAATATATTAGCCACATAGTCACCTCGCTATCAAGCGCACTTTAGTTTAGCCCACAGTCCTTGCATAGGGTTTGGCTGGGGCCCCCTAGTGGAGGAGGGGGGCACTTGTTTAATTTTTGCCTACTGCGACCACACCTTATGGTGGCCTTATGACTTTTCACCACGTATTGATCATAAATTCAACCATTAAGCAGCTACAGATAAGGCCAAACTGCAGTGAAGTATTCCTTTATCTAAAAAGACCAGTGACCTTTCCATTACGATTCCCTTCTTGGTGGTTGTGACCGCAAACGACAGGATGTTTCCTGCTCGGAGTCGGCTCTGCTTCCTGCTGTCATTAGACAGCACGCCCACGTGCAAGCTAACGGTCTTGACCCTCCACATAAACACAGTACAGCAGGTGGTCTGGCAAGCTGACAGGGCCGCAGAGGAAACAGAAGACGCTGTTAATACATCAGAAACTCCGAAAAGGCTTCATTGATTTCCACAAGCACAAGTCGGCCCTTCACTCCGTTTTTATCTCTGTCAGATTCACCGGATACAACATCCGATAGCATCTAAAAGTAGCTGCTGATGGAGCAGCAGTGGAAGCACGCAACTGTGCAAACTGTAAATATGATTTATAGGAACAGTGCAACATTTTGGGAATCGTCGTCAGAGTCAGATGTTTCAGATGGATATCCGTTTGTCCAGGACAAAGAGACGCGTTTAGCCTAGCTTAGCATAAATACTGGAAGCAGGGGGAAACTGCTGGCTAAGCTCTATCACAATCATCCAAATTTAAATGTTGGCTACATTAGCTGCTAGCTAGCACAACACGGCACAATCTCCCTCATAACTGTAAGCCGGTTGAGTAGCATTGCAGGTAATGTAGGTGCTTCAAGGATTGTTGTGCTAAGCTAAGTCTCTCTGTGCTGATATCCCTCTTCTGCAGAATCAAGACAAGAGGACTTTTAAATGTTGAACTGTTCCTTTAACTAGCAGGAAAGAGGGCTGTACATGAGCACACGTGTGTGCAGCCGCTGTATATTTGAACTGCCTTTCCTACCACTTTACTTGACAGTTTGGTATATTTTCCGAAACATAAGTGAGCTTAAAACTTTTTCAAAGCACAAACGCAACAAACTAAAGTTGGAGAGCAACAAGCCGATAAGCACACGTTCATCCTGCATCTGTTTTATGATTTACACGTCAGTGAGTCCATGCTGATCACATTTTATGCACTTCTGGAAAAATGTGCCATGTGTTCCCTTTCACTGTAAAATCAGCTTTTTGACATGTTTTGTGTCCGAGGTCTCACCGCATCTTCCCTGTTACTACTCCAGCTTTAGCAATATGAAAAGTGGCTGTACTCTGTAAGCTGGGGCTGCAGGAGGGAAATAAATAACTTTAGGTTCCAGTTTAAAAATTCTTATCGTAGCATATTCATGTAGTTTTCACAAGTATGAGATTCAAACAAACAGCATAGCTCCTAGTAGAACTTAGCTGTGGTTCAATTTAGGGGTCCATCATATTTAGATATGATGAATTATTAAATTAAATTATCTTGAGTAAAGCGCTTTGCAACAGGAAAGAGAACTCCAACACACACGCGGAGCAGGAATTATGGTCAAAAACAGATCAAACAAATTCATCAGAACCGGTGGCCCGGTCACTCCAGCATTTAAAGCGGCTACATTTCACACTCAAATCAATTTGCTAAAATTAGCAGTTAGTAAGCTTGGAGAGCTGTTGTGACTGGGTGGAGCCAACATGGTCGCAGCTGCCTGGCTTATAATATGAAATCAAATTCACTTTGTGGATGGAAACAAGTTTTTACTCTGAGAACTACAGTAACTGGGCTGGTAGATTTATGCTGTGGGGCTAAATGAGTAAAAGGTAAATCCTAGTGAGGTAATAGGGACAGGTGTGCAGGCAGAGTAAGGTCAGGTGACCAACAAGGGCGAATTAATACAACTTTCTTTTTTTTAATGTTATCTCCCCACACTCTAAATTCTTTTTTTTAAAGCTTCTTTACACCAGATTTGTGACATCAATCATTTGTATTTATTTATTTATTCATGTAATTTATTGAGGTTTTTGGTTTTATCTAAAAAAACATAAGAAACATGTGTAACATGTGTGATCAGAGGGTCAATAAATGTGTTAAATCCTATATTCAGAGCATTTATAAACCAACTATTTGCTATGTAAAGATATAGTGGAGTAATGTCTAGCTGAGCAGAGAATGAAGTCACTCTCCCTGTGTGTGTGTATTGTAATCCATGCTTCTCTGTGCTTTGTTTACATAGCCGGGCCAGCCATGCTTGCTTTTAGTGCATGTTAGTGCATGTGAACGTGCTGCGGTGGCCAGCTAATAGCCACAGCTCTGCGCTGCGCTCATATGGCTGTTACAGATGATAATGCCTTCGGTCATCGCGGAAGCGTAAAGTCCGTCAGCACTGTTGCCATACTTTGCACTGTTAGCACCGTTAGCTGCCGACTCAGTTGTCGCCATGTTGAGAGCCGTTAGGAGGCAGTAGAAATGCTCCCATTCTTGTATAAAGCGCCTTTATAAACAGCAGAGAAACATTGATGAAGGTTGTTTTTTATCTTCTTTCCTCTTTAAATATATTGTGGACAAACTGAAACGACGTTGAGTCTGCAGTCAGTGACGCTCTGTGTTCTGTGGCTTCACATTTGCTTTGAGGGTAAAAGGAAACTTCTCTCATGTGAAGAAAGTGAATGAATAAAAACAGCATTGTTGTACAGAAAGTCTCCGTTTCTTTAAAACACAGTTGATGAAAACCTGTTAGATATACATTATCATATACACACACATTTCAGTACCACTGTCCCAGTAAATTCATGTTAAAACCAGTTAAACATCTGAGATACAGTGATTACAAGAACAACAAGGTTAAACCAATCATAGTGCCAGCCTTCTTAATAACCACATTAATCCTGTTCCCATCATTGAAAGTGATGCAGTTACCTCCAGCTAATACCTGAGAGAACAGTTCTGCTGCTACCTGGTGGCTGAAGTGTCACACTACTGCTCACTGTGTTACATCACTGGTGGGTGTGGTGAGCTGAGGCCACAACAGGAAGCGTTCCCACTTTGTTCTGGGGATCATTTTCCAGAACTTGTTCACAGTGTTTCCACAACATAACAGAGAGCAGCCTGTTCAAAATACTCTCATCCATTTGTAGGTTAATTTGTCACATGGCAATGTGTCTGTTTTGGGGAGCTCTGATAGACAGCCTTGTATCATTCTCAGGTAAAAAGGAAACAACTCAAGAATTTCATGGACATTTCAATTTTACTTTCTTTTTTCCATGTGTTTTCAATGACTGGAAACATGGTCAACGGTTTTCCAGGATGCGTAGGAACCCTGTTATAGTGTGTTGCTGCTCCACAAATACATCGTAAATATGAATAAACTGTTGTTTTTTTGTTCCTAAAGAACGGAAACTGTCAAACGTGACTTTAGAAAACTACGTTTAAAGTTCAAAATATGTTTTTCCAATGATTTGTTCATTGATGTGTTTCTTTTCTGAAGAAACACATCAATGTTCCATTTCTGTTGCATTCGTGGGTCCTCTGTGTTCATCAGGAGTGGTACTTTTACTCAAGGTAAGTACAATTTTGAGGTACTTGTATTTCCCTTTTCTGGAACTCTATACCTGTACTCTACTACATCTCAGAGGGAAAAATTCACTTTTTACTGCACTACATTTATCTGACAGATTTAATTACTTTCCTGATTCTTATTAAAAATACAAAATATAAATAAATAAATGATGATATCATTATATCAATAAAACTATATCCCTGGGGTGAAATTCACAAGCTATTTTATAAATAAATATATAGAAATATATTAAGAGGAGCTCCACATTTACATTAATGCATCAATAATTGTAATCTTATAATATAATAAATGTATTATTATGAAATGGGCCATTCTGCATGATGAGAACTTTTACTATTTTAGCAAAAAAGAGAATACACTTTGTAATTTCTGGTTTTAATAAGTGCTATATAAATAAATTATTATTATTATTATTGATGGTGTTATAATAAAAGAAATGTAGGAAAAAGTAAAGCTTCAAATAAATTACCATTCACTCAGCCTACATTGTGAGGGATCAACACCGAGTCACACCTGATCAGAACAACATAAATGTCAACATGTACATCAAAATAGGTAAATATATCACTCCACTGATCTCTGAACAGCTCCACATTTTAATTAATAGTAACATTTTGCTTGGAAAAAATATTAATTAATAAGGGTGAGCTTTTTTAGCTCTGTAAAAAATAAATAATCATATTATGCTGTTACATTGTTTCTACGCTGCGCAGGTGGAGATATAGCATCATTTTACAATTACATCTTTTCTGTCTTTTCCACTGTACGTTCCAATAAACAAATTGCTGTGCAGCCATCTTGTGGACTGCAGGCTGAAGGCGAGCTGGTTCCAGGCTGCTTGTTGGCCGGGAGGCTCTCAGGAAAGACACTGTGACTCAATGAGAGCGTTTAGGCCTCTGGAGAAGGGACCAGTCAGAGCCCTTTATCACATTTAGAGACTTCAGCAGCAAAGAAAAAAACTTCTTCAGCACGACCCACACCGAGCCGTCGGCAATACCCAAACCATGGCCTGATGATGTGGAGGAGGAAATAAAAAAAATCATCCCTCTGAATCAAATCCACTGAAACGGTGGAAAGAAAACGAGCATCTGTATAGTATCAGTCATTCCTCCGGTCCTCTCTCCTCCTGGCTGCTTTGTCTCAGCTCTTTGCTTTTTCTAAGCTGAGGAAAACATAACGATTCTTAGTTTTGGGGGGTTATACACTGATTAAAACATAGTTATGAATATTAAATTCAATATCTGCCAATAAATCCGCCTAAATGTTACACACTGTGCCATTGAAGAAGAATGTGAGAATGTTAATGACAGTTGCCAGGGCATTACACATGTCTAAATAACACGAGACATTAACTGTTTATCATTCAGATATTAGTTTGTTTCAAAGAATGTGGGGAAAACGACAGTTCTCAAGTCTCCTAAACGCATCATTCCATCATCATCCTTTAGGATTTTACAATCAGGCTGTTTGATCATTATGCTTTTGTTAACTGTGCCAGTATCCTCTACAGGTTTCTTTTTTTTTTGCTATCAAGAGCTTGAATGGCTTTTGACACTGCAGTTAAAAGAATTGCCACTAAGATAAGATATACTTTATTGTCTCCCACAATTGCACACAGCTGCAATCCAATCAAATTAATACACAGCCGACACACATTACAGGTCATACGGTCTTAATGTAATAACAATAACTTATTTCACAGGCCAGTGTGGAACAAACTGTTAAAGACAAAACAGAAAGAAGAGCCACTAGATGGCAGAAGGGCCCTTCACAACAACAGCTGGAGTTCCCTCACCTCCCTCATCAGCTCAAGCTGATTCTCCAAATAAGAAATCCCATTAACACCATGTGGCCTTAGTGTGGCGCATTCCCCAAAAACACATGGCAGTCACTTGATACCATGTAACCTCTCACTTTAAAGAAAATGTAAATGACAGTTGTCAGGGCATAAAACCAATGATCTGTTGATCTTAACGGATCAAGACTCAATAGTCAATTTTGCAGTTACTTACAGCGTCTTTAATGAACGACTGAGAGACAGAACTTATGTGTTGCTTCACTGTTTGTAGATGAAACTTTGTGAAAAATGAACCACAGAAAAATAGAAACCTTTAAACAAAAGGGCCTGAAGTGTGATGTCACCAAGATACTACTTATTTAGCTCATCTGGAAGACTACCTTTATAAGAAATGTTCTGTTTTTCAGACCTGAATGAACAGGTTTTCATAATCACGTGAGGATAATAACTCCATCTGGATGGGTTCATGGTGTGGGTGCCACTTTAATCATCAGAGATTTATGGAATGTCTATACACCGGCCCGCCACAGACTAGGTAGGCTCGCAACAGTTTCATAATGAAGCGTAAATATTTGTACACTTCTCAGCGGGTGGGGTTGGGGTTCGCGCTTGTCTGCTGAGAGGATTCAACTCAGCGGGAAAGGCCCAGAGTGAAAGTAGCCATGAGCTATACGGCACCGTTCGCCACGGACCTCGCGGCTCCCAGGGGCCACTGAACCCCCTCTCCTTGCAGACCCTGTCTCTTTTACAAAGCTTTGTGGGTGTGACTTTTGGCTACATATCTATACAACCAATGTGCTTATGATTACATTGTTTACTAGGGCACAAAACTGTGAACAAGAGCGCAAAGTTCTGCATAGATCAGCCCTGTAAATTGCACTGTATTTACATTGCAAACCCTATTTTAAACACTAAATGTTGACTAAATATAGTGAACATATTTCTGTTAACCTCTTGGCACAGAAACCAATATTTTGCCATGTCTGCTTGTTCTGTTAGTTACATCTTAATATTAGACTTACAGATTTATATTTTAGTTTTACATTTGCATCTTAATCTTTTAAGTGGGCCCTTAGGCCACGTTCTTCCTGCTTTAACTTAACCTTTTTACAGATTCACACACATCACAATATTTTAAGTGACCATTGAGGCCATTAGTTTAAAAGTATTGAATTATTTATAATTCAGTACTTTTAAACTAATACAGTTTATTATAAGATTATTTTTCTATGACACATTGGGATTTGTGATCTAAAAACATAGATTTTTTTGCTGTGTAACTTGAAAACTACACATTCACTATGGTTTGGAATGTGAATTTTTCTGTATATGACCCAAAAACAAGTTTGCCCCAACCGGACTTACATGATTAAAACAGAGAGGACAACAACAAACCAATAATGAAATGTTTGTTTGTGGTACAAAAATCACTCTGGCTCATAGTGATGGGTATCGTTAGGATTTTAGCGATACCAGTACTCTTAACGATTCCGCTTATCGGTTCGGTTCCTTATCGATACTCTTATCGGCTCTTTTTGATTATTTTGTGGGGAAAAAAATAAAATGAATTAAGAAAACAAGCAATATTGTTATATTATTCTTGTATGTAAACAAATAGTCTTTCTTGAGCAGCAATACAAGAAGTTCCAAAATATTTCAAATACATTCGCAGTTAAACAATTAGCTTAGTGATGAGCTTTATTAGAAACTCTGTGTGACATCGCTAACGTTACCTGCAGAGGACGAGGACGAATGGCTGCTCGCCAAACAGTCGAAAACTTTGCATTACTGCAGATTTATGTTCTGCTTGATCGCCAAATGTTTTGATAATATGCTGGTATTACCTCAATTACTTCTGAGGGTTTTACTGCATTAAGTAAAATGTAGCCACACCTTGGATCTCTTAGTACTGTACTGAGCCGGAATCTGTGTGTGTGTGTGTCAGAGTCAGGCGGCAACCTCCGGTTCTTAAAACTTGCATTCCAAAAATGGTAACTTCCGTTCATCAGTTCAGCAAAAAAACAACATGGCAATGGCCGTAATCCAAGATGGCAATGGTCAAAATCACCGAAATCAAGGCTTCAAAGCAGCAGTCCACAAACCAATGGGTGACGTCCCGATGACAACGTCCACCTCTTATATACAGTCTATGGTCAGAGTGAAGCCCAGCTCCACCCCTCATGCAAAGACAGGCACAGAAACAGAGAGAGAAGGTTTGAGACGAGGAGATCTCACTCCGTAACTTCTAAAGCACCGATAGCAGAACCATTAACTCAGGACCTTATCAATACTCCGGCTGTTTAACACATTTAGAACCAGTTCCCGTTTAGAAATGAGTTTCATGGAGGAATCCCTATGGTTTACAACTGTGGATTAAATTTGAAACCCTAAAATCATCCTAAACTCCATACTCAGACAGAGCAGTCATATCTCTATTAACCACATCAGATGTTTCAGCGGTGAGAAACTGAGCAGAGCGTCGGACCAGGCCTCTGTTAAAGATCAGCAGATCAAGGGGCTTAGACAAAAGCGGCTTTAAGTTTTTCCCCTTTAAAGAGCCTGTTCCTTAAATCAGCCAGATGAGTTTAGTGTAATGTGTCTGGGAAGACACCCGCCCTGAAAACAGTGTAAGCTTCCATCCACAATGACCGTAGTTGATCCGTGAGCCCAGACTCTGTTGTGGAAAACAAAAAGGATTTAAAAATATGGTGACGGTGCATAAGCCACGCTACGAAACCCACCCTCGCTCACCCACGTCAGTAAGAAGATCGTGCCAGATATTTATGAACTGGAAAAGGTCAGAACTGTGGACACGACGACGTCACATCAACACCTCTGACATGTTGGAGCGCCGTCTACTCTGCGCTGACAGGCAAGGCCTTGAAAATAAACACTAAAAGACATTTGTCACCTGGTCTGATGCTGATGTGAAAGTGGCAGAGGAGATCCTCGAGGTGCTGAGACCCTCTTTGAAACCATCTGAACCCTGTTGAGCACTGAAACTGAACAAGCATTCTGCAATCCATCAGCCTCACGTGAGGAGGACTGCACCATCACAAGAGATGTAAAGACATGCCATTAGAGGGGACTCGAACCCCAGATACACTGAGGCCCCCTAATCTACTACCTTCTCACCTAGTCCTTGATACCGGAGGACACACGAGGGATCTCACCACTAATATTATGGCCACTGCAGAGGTAAAAAAAAAAAAAGACTAAGAGTGAATTACTAACTTAAGTCTTATTTTATTCTATTGCAATTAGAATTTTTATTTGGAATAATAACTGCTTTTATTAGGCCTAAATGTTGTTTACAGTTCAATAAAGCATGAAAATACAGATAGTTTAACAGATCAAGTCTTTTTTTTCTCTGCAGGGTCAAGCCACAGAGCTGACACCGACAGGAGCTGTGCCTGCTCCTTCAGATTCTAGCGAGAGGGTGTCCCCCACAGCAGGGGACATAGTGACTGCAAAGAGGTCTTCCCGTTCCCCGGACCATGTCCACATCCCCATCTTTCCATTACAGTTGTAAACATAAACGTGTCCCAGTTTATTCGCTGTTTGTATCTCTACCCAGGACTGATTGGTTTTTAACCAAGCAGGGCACTAGAAGTATTGAAGATATGTCTGGTTGTGATATTATTATAGGCTTTAGCATTTTTTAGTTGTAGATCAGCAGGTGGTGCTTCAAGCCTTGACTAAGTTTCCAACAGCTGATTTGCTGACCCTAAATTTAGCTTTTACTGCCACCTCGTCTCCCCCATGTTCTGTCGAGTAATTACTGTCTCCTGTCACTGCTGTCTAAGCTTTCAGTGCCACCATCTTCCTCAGGGACTACCACACAAAGCCAAGTGTCCTCTGAGTGTCTTTTAGGAGAGATTATACTGAACTGGCTAACAGAGCTCAGCAGGAAGAGATGACGATAGTCACTCTGGGCCGTAGTAGTGTTGGGAGGGGACCAGCTGCATCTGCATGACATCAGACATCACCGACTGCCAGACAGTTGATGAAATTCCTACCCTGCACTCATTCACAAATTTGCCCCTGCTGATACACCTGACAGTCACAGGTAAATACAGCAGATGGGCCATGTGCTGCAATAAGCAGGGACTAAATACTTGGACTCTGATGAGTCTGTACTCTTAGATGTGGCAAGGCAAAAAACTATGTAGGACTAATGTCCAGCCACCCTTCTCCCTTTCACAGTTAATTGGGAACAGGTTTTGCTGACTTCCTCATGGTTTTGGATTATACAACCCTTGAATGGACAGAATGAATCAAGTACTTGGTCAAATAACGAAAGGGGAGATTTAAAATGGACGGAAGTTTAAGGAACTTAACTTTAAGGAACGGATAGTTATATGCAAAGACGGTGGGAGCGTTACTCGTGTCCTGGGTCTATAAGCATGTTTGTGAAGATTTATATCCTGCCACACTTCAGAGCTAAATGAGATGACATAGTCTTTTAAGACATGCAAACATGCTGTGTGTGAAATAGAATTCATCAATTTCAATACAGCACGTGCAGCGGAATGTAGATAAGTAAATTTACTCAAGTAGCCTACTGTAGTTATGTACAATTTTGAGGTTCTGCTACTTTAAAACTTTAAACCTCTGCACCACTAAATTAAAGAGGCAATATCGTAGTAGTTACTGCACGACCTCAACAAGCTACAACATTGTGCTCCAGTAATGTTAAAACAATACTAAAATGTGTTATAATAATAATAATAATAAGTAGACCTTTGAGTATTTTTACACAGCAGTATTGCTACTTTTACTTAAGTAAAGGATCTGAATACTTTGTTTACCACTAGAGCAAAGGTATCAGTAAGGGAAATAAAGCTTTTTTTGTGGTTTAGCAGTTGATTCGTGCGTGCCGACACATCCACACACAGCGCATGCGTGAACAAACACACTTGCGCTTTTCTTCACACATTCACTCCTTCACACTTAAACTGCAACGGCAACAGATGGAAAAACTAGGGGGAGGCGAGAAAAAGGGGAGAGAGCCCCGGAGTAAAATAAATGCTGTTCGACTTGGACCGTTAGCGAGCAGCATTTCTCATGACAGGTGTAACATGTTTACCAAACAAACAAGCAACACAGATGTCGGAAAAATGAAAATGGCGACTTGGGAGTTACACGACCTGTGAAAAGAAGCCTGGTATCGAAGCTAGCATATATATATATATTCGGGGGCTTTGAAGGCATCTCAGAGATGAGAAGACTGCGTGCCACACCAGCATTGCAAGAGTGTCTCGCAGAATTCGTTTTATGTTACTCGCCCCAAGCAACTCTGGTTGTTAGCCGGGGTCATCCAGGGTCACAAGCACTGCTGGGCAGTTTTTAAGCCTCTTCGGGGCAGTGGGGAAATCATCTCGCATCACAATCAAGCTAGACATGTCGACTTCCGATGTGACCTGGACCTGCAACAAGACCACCATCTCTCCAACATGGCCTCAGGTTAACAAGCTAATTTGTTAATTGCTAACTTGATACTGTTAAGGTTCAGGGACCCCTCGGAACTGTGGGAGAGCCACACGTCTCCCGGCCGTGCCAAACACTCAGCCGGTTGAAATTATGATCAATGGTATTTAATTTTACAGAAGTTAAAACAATTGCAAAGTGAATTACACTATTTACACTATCGATAGAAATATGATCCAAGGAAAAGAGTTCACACACGCTCCAATCAGGAAGCTTGATACCTGCAGGATGGAATGTGATGAAGTGAAAGAACGATTCCTTTGAATCTCCTTTCATAGTCCGTAAAATATCTGTCTCAAATACAATTGGCTTAAGTCCAGCTGACTCCTCCTGGCCTCAGTCAACTAACCTCCCTCGTTGTGACCTATTGGTCTTGGTCTGTTGCTCCTTCTGCGCGTGGGTCCCTCTGTTAGGCCCAGCTCCCACTTCCTGCTCTGGTCCTGGTCCTCCCTGTAATGCCTGTAATGCCTTAAATGTCTTAAAATCTCTGTCTGTCCCTATTGACTATTCTTTTCAGTTTAATACATTCAATAATTGTCTCTTATGGTTCAACACTTCTATAGTAAACATACTGTAAACATATTATACACTTGATAAGTATTCTGGTGACATTTCACATCAGTGGCGGCTGGTCCATAGAGGGCGCTAGGGCGCCGCCCCCCCTTGAGCTACAAATAATACAAAATAAAATAAATAATAATAATAATAAACTATACAAATTGACAATATTTGTGTTTTTGAAACATGGAATCACCCAGTAATATGTGTAAAATATGATATCTGCGGTACATATATGCTTTTCCTGCTCGTCCTCTCTGCCTGTCTGCAGGTCCTCTCTGTGTGTGCACGTCTCAGCTGGCTGGGGCGCTGGAGAAACTGCCCCAGAGAGGCGGGTCTATAAAGCAGTTTAGCCAATGATGCTTTAATGCTGACTAAAGATATAAATGAGTGACATACAATTTAGCCAATCAGCGTCCTCAAATAGATTCAGCTTGGGGCAGATTTCATTCTGCCCCAAGCTGCGCGTTCTCGTCAGGACTAGTCTCTACAGGCGAGAGCCAGCGCGAGCACTGCTCCTCCAAGACCCGTTTGAGAGGAGAACTGAGAGGAGAAACTACAGCTGAAAGAGCTGATCCCAGATCAGACTGACCTCACAATCAGACAGCAGACTAGCGGGAAAGAGAAGCAGTACATGAAGCTTCTCTAGTAGCTGTACACCAGACAGGTTTGGCTCGCTGGATGACGTCATGCTAATAACTTATTTAGCTTTTTAAAACAACGGGGACAGAACCAGCATGGACAGTTAGGGAGTGAGGGACATGAAGCACCTGTCTGAGAAATGGATATATAGTTATATATAAATAATTATATATATATATATGTGTGTGTGTGTTTTATATTATAGTGAATATTATTATATGATATATATATATTATTATATTATACTGAATATTATATGATATATATATTATTATATTATACTGAATATTATTATATGATATATATATTATATTATACTGAATTCCCTGTGAGGGTGACTAAAATAAGATGACGTGTTTGTCAAAGTGTTATTTGCTGCTTTTTTTCCTGTTGGAATGAATGTTAAATATTTAACTGCAAAGTAGTAATGCGTGTTTGATACCTTAATTTGTTTGCATTAAATCATTCTGGGATGTTTGCTGAAATTGATTGGATGTGGCACAGCCCTACCAAGAAAATGTTCCACCAGCCGCCACTGTTTCACATACTTTGACAGTTTTTACAAGCATAATGTGGCATTCCACATGCTTCCTATTCACCACTAGGGGCGCTATAAATCCTAATAAAAAACACTTCTAACTCTAATTCCTCACAATACCGTTTTTATACATATCGTGCTATTTGTTTCTAGAACGAGACTGAACAATCCGCCAGAGAGTAAGGATAACTCACTACGGGACTTTTTAAAAAGAGCAAGATCCGAGAGTGGGAGAATTTCAATTGCCTCTCAACGGCGCCTAGCATGGCAAAAGTGCTGACAGAGCTAACAGTGTTGTAACCGCCACATGCGAACAGTGCCAATCAGCACCGTGAACCTCCCAGTGGGGCACGCTCGAGTTATTAGGCTCGTTCGAGATGAGCCAGTCCTGCGCAGAACCGATCCCCGGCGATAGGCGCACAACGCATTCCGGTTAGATTTGCGTCCGATTTGAGCCTGACTTCCTCTGTCAGGACATTTAACTGGATCACGTTACATTTAGTAACGATCCAGTGGATCCTTCACCGTCAGTGATGTCAGGTTAACATGAAGCTTCTTAGATACTCAATCCTCTGCAGGTGTCACAGTATTTGTATCGGCTAAACTGTTTCATACTGGAAAATATATTCACATATTTAATGCAGGGCATTTTTGTAACAGATGATATAAAACTGTAATTCTTTTACTTTGATTTGGACAAAGTAACAAGAGGAATCATGGTGGAATCAAGTCTCATTTTTATTCAAATGACCTCAAGGCAATAAAACCTAAAGTTTGGGAGTTTTTTATTACTTTTGTTGATTAAAACAATATGATAAATATACTGGACATGCACATGTTGCAACATTTTTTTATATACCACTGTAGTGGCCATTTGTCAGAAAAATCTTAATTAAACTTAAATCAAAGGGCCACTGATGCAACATGGGTACGTGTATTACTCAGGTAAAAGAGTTCATTGTCCATTTAAAATGTCAGGGTTATATGATTTATTTTGCAAACAAAGAAACAAGCAAGCAAACGAACAAATCAAAAAATGTAATGTACTGAACAAAAAAAATAATTAAACTAAACAAATAACTAACGAAATAAAAAGCTATCTAAATCTATTGAGAAATATAATCTAAATAAGCAAACATCTAGAATAATGAAACAATACAATTTATGAATAAAATATCTATATACTAACATCAAATAAATAGCTCCAACACTCCGGCCAGTAACTGTGCATAAAGTTACTTTAATTCTCAAAAGGAGCCGTTCCTGCAACATGAACTGTGACATGAAGTATGGAATTAGGAATATTCTATGTGTCGTGCGTTAACCTCTTCTTCTCAATAAACCTACAACAACAAAAGAAGATAGAGAGAAATAGAGGTAGAGAAAGCATCAGTCCGTGATGCTAGACTGCTGCTTCCAATAGCAGACAGAGCTTTGTCACAGGCCTCTCCAGAATGCTGGTCCTGGTTTGAAGCTGCACAGAGCGCATCACACCCTTTGCATCTGGTCGAACATCCCAAACTTTCCCCATCATCCAAGATCCTCTTGGAGCTGTGGCGTCCGCAACAAGGACAAAGTCTCCAGTAGTGAGGCTTCTTCTTGAAATAATTCTTATTTAGAAGCCTTATTTTTCATTGACTCGTATATGTAACAATAGGCAAATAATTTCCCCCCATAGACAGTAGGCTGTCTCTAACGTGAAATCACAAAACACAGACGTTTCAAAACCGTCTTTCACAGCTCAGTGGAGTTGTGCACTGATATTATATTGTAAAAGGAGTAACAAACTGTAGGGATTTACAATAACAAATGTCAAATGTATCATCAAAGATAAATTCCAGATTTCAATCTGTAATACCTGGTGTAAACGTATCGTTTTGTCTACCGAGATTCACCACAATACAACTGTGGTGAATGAAGCAAATTGTGTTTCAAGAAGCTTTCCCAGTTCCTCTGGATAACCCAGACCTCACTGTGAACCCATTTCATTAGAACTACTGTCAAATGAACAGTTTTAACAATGTAGTCACTTTAAAACCCCAAAGTCTATTGCTTTATTTCAATGAAGTTCACTCCAGTTTTACAACTCATTGATTCAACCAAAAACACTCAAACTCAAACAGCTATATCTATGACTTCAGTCTAAAGGCAGACAAAAAGAATCTATTAAATTCAATTAAATATCCCAGAAAACAAAGCCTTCATTTCATTTGTTTATTTTTACTTCAATTTGTACAATATCTTCATATGCTGGTTCTGTCTACTGAGGAGACGAGAACCTGCCGAGGAAGAGGATGGACTTGGTCTTATTGTGCCTGATGAAGAAGAGGAAGGGGTGGTCCACTGTGAAGTGCTCCTCCCTGAACATACAGAATGCAAACCATGACAATAAGTAATGCTTTTATATGCAGGATAGTTTTGATGGACCCCACCGGCCTACAGGAGGAGGAGGATGAAGGACAGGATGAGGAGGATGAGGGAGAGGACGAGGACGAGGTGTGGGATGTGGACCCTCTGACCCTTGACGCTGACTCTTCTGAAGATGAACTAGATCAGGGGTCTCTAACTGGCGGACCGCGGTCCGGGTCCGGATCCGGACCCAGACGCCGTTGTATCCGGACCCAGGACCTAAAACCGATAGATAATTGAGATTTATGAAATTTTGACGGAGCGCTTCTGTTTTAACCGGCGCAGCTTTCCCAGCATTTACGGCACTTGTTCAGCGGTAAATCACATCACGTGATGCAGCTCAGCCAATCTAATATGGGTATTCTGACAAGTTTCCTGACTCGACACCGTGACACACTGGGGAGAGACGAGGAAAGAGAAGGAAGAGCAGGAGAATAACTACGTGAGTTGTAAAAGTTAAAGCACAGGACGATCTCCACAAAGAGAGAAGTGTTCAGAGAGACCACAGTCTTTAACCAAAGATGCACAGTCTGGTTTAGGTGAACTCTTCCCACGGGCAGCTTAAAAAGTATGTCTCATATTGGAATGCATCATCGAATGAGATCTTATAGCGAAAATAATCATCTCAACTCTTTCAGAATAAGTAGATAAAACAAGCCCGAAGAGTATCTAATTGATACGAATCAATAGATCCTTATGAGGATATATGTACTGTATGCGCTTATGTATCATACTATATATGTGTATATACATGTATGTGTAGATTACCATATAGAACTAGGAGTTTGAATATGTGTGTGTGAATCTGTGTATGGGCGGATCAGTATGTATATTATTTATAATCAGAAATTCAATCAATTGAAGCAGTGAAAAGAAATTGTGTGATTCTCTCTATTCTTATCATGAGTACAATAATGATATGCTATGGTGTACTAATAACACTGTCATATAATTATGAGTGCTTTCAAGCCCCATGTAGTTTAACCATCAAGAGGACATGGGAGCAAGTAAAAACTAAGCACACAAACATTATTCAGAATGGTGAGTCCATACAATATGTGCCATGGTAATGTATTGAACACATCCATAAGTTTCTTAAGCACCAAATAAACTTTACGAACAGCACGGCATGCAGCGGCATCACCCACACTGTACAATAATGTACCACTCGCTCACAGCTCAAGGCTCTGATACAGTCTGTGAGACGGTCAATGCTCGTGTGGTGTTCACAATGTATGACTCGAGAAGGTCTTGTTAATAAATGATTCCTTGTCGGCAGAATCGATAGCGCTCGTATAGGTAGTCATCGTGATGGGATAAGGGATCTTGGCGATCTCGGTCCGTGTACGTTTTAGTCATCTGTTTTACCGTTAAAATACGGACATTTCCGTATTTTCGTTTCATCGAATGAACGGTAAAACAGACGATCAAAACGTACACGGACCGATCTCGAAGAACTCTCTCCCTATAACACGTTAATCTAACTAATATCGCTCCTTCATTAATGGGATGAGGAAGGGAGATGACATTTTTGCCGGGGGAGTGGCAAATGTATCCAGCTTCCTTCAGCTTGAGCCTGCTCTGGAGCAGGTTCACGCTTATTGATGTGTTGCCATGGTGATTGAGCTAAACCTGCTTCGAGGAACCGGAAAAGCCTGATGTATGTGATCTCATCCTCAAACTTATCCCGCTAATCAGTTAGCGACGTACGAGGAACAGGGCCCAGGCCTTTACTGTCGATATTGTGTTTTCTTACGAAGAAGACTTCCGGTTACCAGCTCATCACAGCCTCCTTTACAACTTTATTTTCAGCAAAAAGTGGCGTCTTGTGTTTTATCCTTGAAACATCTTTCAGTGCGCTGTAGAGGTAGATAGACAGACAGATAGATAGATAGATAGATAGATACTTACTTTATTAATCCCGCAAGGGGACATTTTTTCGCTGGTACAACGATTACTGAACTATGTGGCCATGTAGGAAGTGAAATGGTGAATATTAGGTGATGACATGACACAATATTACAAACATTTATTAACGATACCCATTTCATAACAGGTGATAATAATACATATCTCATGCTAATCACGTGAGATCTCAGCAACTACGTGGCTCGGAATAGCCAACAGAATGTTTGCTATAATGTCGTCATTAAACGTTCTAAATGATGCAGAGAACGTTCGGTGAGGGCTGCATAAGAACGTGTCTGCTCTCTTCTCCTCACTTCACCTGTTGACTTCACTGTGTAAGCAACTGTTTCTCCTGGAAGAAAACCACTTTACACAAAGCTAGTTAGCGAACTCAACCGCCAGTGAACAATAAGGTAAGTCCTCTAACAGCTCATTGGCTCAGTGTAAAAGTTAAACTCATGAAGTGGATTTTATTATCTCTCTAAACTTTACTGAAACATATGTCCTCTGGTCTGTTAATTGTCAAATTGTTCACCTCAAGGAATTGTTGATGAAAGATTCAGAAGTATTATCAGCACAATAACTCAAAATAAGAGCTTATCATGCAGATTGTCTCATTTTTATATCATATTTTATATTATTGTATTATTAATACTGATTCATCAACATGTAAGCTGTATTTAAATGTAGCATGTACGTGTAGTGGAGTAAAATGTAAAGTATTTCCCTTTGAACTGTAGTACAGTAGAAGTATAATTAGCAGAAAGAAAACATTGTATTTTACATCGTGATTTTATTATTCTGTCAGTAATAGATTGTTATTGTGCAGCTGTGTGTTTACTTTAGCTAATATTTCTAATTCAGCTATTATTATTATTATTTTATTATCATTATTATTAGTAGTAATTAGTAACTATCAATGTTTGTCACATCCCAGTTCAGATAAGAGTCATTATTCTGAAAATGAGAACTGAAATGAGGAAGACAGCAAACAAAATGTCCTCCAACATGGATCAGAGTGCAGAATCACCATTTGATATGGATCAGGAGTTAAACAATCTGCTATCGGATCAGGAATTCGACAACCTGCTATCCATCCTCTGGGATGATATTGGTGATCCAACACCACCTCCAGCTCTGTCTCATCCTATTGTCCCTGCTGGGATGGATGGGTGCACCCCCCTGGGAGCAGCACCACACAGATTTGAGCAGCTAAATACATCAATGGCTCCTCAGAGACTCAATGTTGGACCGGCTGCTCCCATCGTCTACCAAGAACCACTAGACCTCATGCAGCCAGGTCCCCTGTACAATCAGGCAGCTTCTCATAGCCAGGGACAGGTAAGATACTAAGAGGTTAGGGAGAGATATCATAAGAGTTTTATCAATACCTGCATCAGAAAAGATCAGCATCAGTCAGAGCAGAAAGGATCAGTCCATTCATTATAAGTCGATTGGCAACTTTTTTGCCAATCAGTAAACCAGTAACATTGTCCAGATGTTCTTGTAGTACTGTAGCCTGATAGACAGGTGACACCATCGCAGCTTCTCTAACCAGCTGTTCTGTGTGTGTTTGTGTCTCCAGTATAACAATGTTCCTGTGGTGCAAGACCTGTTCCAGAACCTGCCTATTGCTGGAGTCCTGTAAGTAACACACACACACACACACACACACACACACACACACACACACGCACACACACACACACACACACACACACACACACACACACACACACAGATATTGAGCTTCTGTTTCTATCTTCAAACACTATCGTTCTATGAACTAAAGTATCTCTGTCTCTCTTTATCTGTGTAGGAATGGAGAAGTCGTGTACAAGCTTCCAGAAAGTTTCTCTTTCAACTCTGCTGCTCCTCCACCGAACACCGTTGAGACAAAGTAAGCTCTGCCGCTTTGGTCAAAGTGTACTTTTTTATGACTGGCTCATGATCTTTGGCAGTGCTCACCAACTCTTAAACAAACCACATTCATCTTTTTGTATTTTTTCAACTGTTGAAATGTTATTTGTCGACCAAGATTCCTGCATGAATATTATAATAATCCGTCTTTATTAATGAACACAGCACAGACGATGATGCATTTCACCCATGTCTTGTATTATTCTGCTCTCTTTAGTGTTTCTTCCTAAAATGCTTCTGTTTTGTTCTGTATTCCCACAGAAAGAGAAAGCGTGAAGGCCAGCACCACGATGGGCCGTATGTCAAGAAGCCGCCAAACGCCTTCATGCTGTTCCTAAAGGAGCAGAGGCCGAACTGTGTGGCTGAAATGAACACCAGCAGCGGGATGGCAGCTGTCAACACCATCCTGGGACAGAAGGTAAGTGTGTTTGCTCTGAGAGACACTCGATGTTACACAACCTTCATGACAGTTTGGTAAAAGATTAGCTGATGTGCTTATTCTTTATTGATCAGAAAACTCTTTCCTCTAAATCTAAATCTTTACATCTGGACAGGAACCTTTGGTTTTCAGTTATTGTCTCATAACTAGAGAACACGTCTTAATGCAAACTGTTCTGACACAAATGCATTGTGGGAGTTTGTGGAAGCCCGCTCTCATGAATGTTGTCCTCTTTCCACAGTGGAAGTCTCTGTCCAACGATGAGCAGGCCAAATACTACCAACAGGCAGACATAGAGAGGCGTCTACATGCTCAGCGCCACCCTGACTGGTCACCCGGCAACAATTACGTATGTACAACTCCTGTTAACACCAGAATACTAGAACTTATGAGTCTTGTTTTTATCAGCTCATGTCAGATGGAAAGTCTAACGTGTTTGTTTTTGTGTAGGGAGTAAAGAGAAAGAGAGTCAGGAGGCAGGCCGCCAACATGGCTGAAGGTAAGACAATATTTCTGAGGATCAGTTTGTTTTCATGTCAAATGGGATGAAAACTCCATGACAGGCTCATATTGGACTATGATAGATCATTGTGAATCAAAATACATAGAAAAAGAAGCTTTTACCATCTTTTACCAAGTGTTAGAGGATTGATCAGTGTTTTGTTTGTTTGTACTGCAGCATCTCCTTCTGGAGAGGTCATCCAGCAGACAAAGAAACAGTGTGTGACCTCAGTGTACACAGGCGTAGTGGAGGCTCCTCCCACACACACATATGTGACGGAGCCACCCACCCAAAGGGCAAGTGAGATGGAGACCATCCAGTTGCAGCATCCTTATACGGACCCTTTAGCCACTGTGGACGTCAGCAGCTTCACTCACCTGCTCACTGACTATGACTCCTGCTGCTTTGACTCCACTACGACAGCGTCCACAGCGATGGAGTCCCCCGCTGCTCCAGCGGAGTCGGGCGACTTGGATTTGGCCAAAGCACTGGAAGCCCTGATAGCAGGGCTGATGGAACCTCTTCCCGTCGAGTCAGAGCCTCAGCCTTTCTCTCTCATAGACATTCCCGAGGAGAATCAAATAGAGGCTCAGTGGCTTGATATGTGGCTTCACTAGTTCACATTTGGTTCGCAATTGTTAAAATATAATTGTTAAAATATAATTGTTAAAATATAATTGTTAAAATATAATTGTTAAAATATAATTGTTAAAATATAATTGTTAAAATATAATTGTTAAAATATAATTGTTAAAATATAATTGTTAAAATATAATTGTTAAAATATAATTGTTAAAATATAATTGTTAAAATATAATTGTTAAAATATAATTGTTAAAATATAATTGTTAAAATATAATTGTTAAAATATAATTGTTAAAATATAATTGTTAAAATATAATTGTTAAAATATAATTGTTAAAATATAATTGTTAAAATATAATTGTTAAAATATAATTGTTAAAATATAATTGTTAAAATATAATTGTTAAAATATAATTGTTAAAATATAATTGTTAAAATATAATTGTTAAAATATAATTGTTAAAATATAATTGTTAAAATATAATTGTTAAAATATAATTGTTAAAATATAATTGTTAAAATATAATTGTTAAAATATAATTGTTAAAATATAATTGTTAAAATATAATTGTTAAAATATAATTGTTAAAATATAATTGTTAAAATATAATTGTTAAAATAAAATTGTTAAAATATAATTGATGTGTACTTTCTTTATTTTATTTGACAGTTGTTGACTACACAGAGACGTTACTACTACTAGACTTCTTGAATATATATATACACATGGCGCTAAATAGCGTAAGTTAGATATTATTGTAATGTTCCGGACCTTTGCACGAGGAGATTTTCTCAATCTGGACCTTTTGGAAATTGACTTGAATACCCCTGCCGTAGATCTTATAAAGAAGAGGAGTCCGTGACTTTGTGTTGCATAATTTCCATGTTTATTTCATATATGACAATGTGTTTAGTGTACACAAACATTTTACGCTAAACTCTCAACACTCAGAGACACTGACTGAACTACTGCCCATTGAAGATTTTGTAAATGGGTGCAACTTTATAATACACTGTTCACAGCAATCATGTTTATATACAATGCAAAATAATTTGAAGACAGGAAAAAAAATGAAATTATTTGAAAATAGAAAAAAAACTAAGATTAGATGGAAGCACAACAATGTGAATGAGGTTCCTTTAAAGGGGGAGGGAATAGAAAAAGTAGATTTGTGAAGGTTGTCAGAGCATGATGGTGACGGAAAAAATACAAGTGAGACAGTAAGGTTACTACAGCATTACTCTGTACAAGATGCAATGCCTAACAGGCCCACAATGAACCAAGCTCCCCTCACACATCAGTGGACTTATTACAGGTATATATCGCACCACCTCCATTTGGTTCCCTGACAGTAACCTACCCTACAATCAATAAGGAACCAGACTGTGAAAACAAAAGACAAGTCAACATAACCAGTCCAGTAGTTTAACTTTTTTCCAATATCAATGTACATTCAGTGTGATTTCTTTTTGTGTGACTGCACCAAGAAAACTTTGGTTGGCTCAAATGTGACGCACATTAAAATGCCCAATGAAAACACGGGGATTAATCTCAACACAGAGATCAGACTTGGAGCAATACCGGGCTCACATTTTAAGACTGGGGTTTAAAGGATATGAGACAGAAATGAGTGATCGAGACAGTGTAATGCACAGCTGGGCATTCCCTCAATGACGATGCTATAGCTGGATAAGATTTCACATCCTCATCGGTCCGGCTCGTCTTCTCGACAGCTTCGACCTGAGAGGTGAGAGAAGAAAATGTATTTGTATCAAAGATGCATTTTGTGTGCGTTTACTTTTTCCTATTGACGTATATTTTTTACCTGATAGTTCCAGCAAGGAGGGGATTAAACGCATACAGCCAGTCATGCATCTCCTTGTCATTAGTGGCTTGTAGCAATATTCCGCGGTGTTCTGTACACACGGCAAATGTGTACGGGGTCTGGTGAAAGAGACAAGAAAAAAAGCTTAAGATACCATACGTGATGTTTTCACCAATAACAGATCAGAAAGAGGGAGTCTTTGGTTAATCACCAACCTTCAGCATTGCCTGCTGGTCCTCGCTGTACTCCACCTGGGCAGAGGAGAGGTTGAGGATAGCCCGCTCCACAGAGTCTCTCTCCGCGTTGTAGATGTAGACGTACGGCCGCCGCACGACGACAGAGCGCTTCACCCATCCGTTGGTGTGTGGCTCCAAGAAATGCAAGTAACCCTTCTTCGACACAATGGGGCTGCAGAAATAAGAGATCAAATGTTACCGCATGTGAAACCAAGAAAGATGTCTCCACAGCACTAAGTGATGGAGTCACTGTGGCGGACTCACCTGACTCTGATCTCCTGGATGTCTGGGAAAAATCTGCGGATCCGTGGTTTGGCTTCAGAGGCTCCGTTGACGGACTTCTTTGCCTCCGCGTCCTGCTGTGTGTCAGGACTCGGGCTGACGGCGCGAGAGCGAGGCATCGGGGGTCTGCCGCACAGAAACAGGAGGTCTATGAGCCCTAGTAACAAAGTAGCTACCTACACCTTATGCGACCAAAAGTGATGAGTGACATAACCCTCATTAGAGCATCATCATGTTATCACACTACAGCACATTCTATTCAAAAGAAGGGACACGCAGTCGGCAATACTCAAAATGCAGCTAATCACAAGTGTGTCTTAGCACTGTCTTTCAAAGAGCCCATTGCCAAGAGGCTGAGGTGGGACGTTTGCAGCGACAACTTCTTCCAGCGAACGATCGGAAGACCTGAAGAGCCGACTCCCTCAACTTCCGGCCCTAACTCCTCCAGAAAGAGGAGCAGGGAGGAGGGCGACAAGGAGAGTCGTTCCAAAGAGCCCATTGCCAAGAGGCCGAAGAGGGACGCTGTGTGTGTCCTCTGCACTACCTTCCTACTCAGTTTGGTTTTGTGTTCAATAAAGTGGACTAAGTGTAACGTGATCCAGTGTTCTGTGAGATCCTTCACCGTCAGTGATGTCGGGTTAACATGAAGATTCTTAGATACTCAATCCTCTGCAGGTGTCACAGTATTTGTATCGGCTAAACTGTTTCATACTGGAAAATATATTCACATATTTAATGCAGGGCGTTTTTGTAACAGATGATATAAAACTGTAATTTTTTTACTTTCATTTGGACAAAGTAACAAGAGGAATCATGGTGGAATCAAGTCTCATTTTTATTCAAATGAGCTCAAGGCAATAAAACCTAAAGTTTGGGAGTTTTTTATTACTTTTGTTGATTTAAACAATGATATGATAAATATACTGGACATGCACATGTTGCAAATCTTTTTTATATACCACTGTAGCGGCCATTTGTCAGAAAAATCTTAATAAAACTTAAATCAAAGGGCCACTGATGCAACATGGGCACGTGGTTTACTCAGGTAAAAGAGTTCATTGTCCATTTAAAATGTCAGGGTTATATGATTTATTTTGCAAACAAAAAAACAAGCAAGCAAACGAACAAATCAAAAAATGTAATGTACTGAACAAAAAAAATAATTAAACTAAACAAATAACTAACAAAATAAAAAGCTATCTAAATCTATTGAGAAATATAATCTAAATAAGCAAACATCTAGAATTAAACAATACAACTTATGAATAAAATATCTAAATACTAACATCAAATAAATACAGTAGCTCCAACACTGCGCATAAAGTTACTTTAATTCTCAAAAGGAGCTATTCCTGCGACATGAATCATGAAATTAGGAATATTCTATGTATCGTGCATCAACCTCTCCTTTTCGATAAACCTACAACAACAAAAGAAGATAGAGAGAAATAGAGGTAGAGAAAGCATCAGTCCATGATGCTAGACTGCTGCTTCCAATAGCAGACAGAGCTTTGTCACAGGCCTCTCCAGAATGCTGGTCCTGGTTTGAAGCCGCACAGAGCGCACCACACCCTTTGCATCTGGTCGAACATCCCAAACTTTCCCCATCATGCAAGATCCTCTTGGAGCTGTGGCGTCCGCAACAAGGACAAAGTCTCCAGTAGTGAGGCTTCTTCTTGGCCTTGTCCATTTTTGTCCTCTTGCATCATAGGTAGGTACTCAGAGATCCATCTCCTCCAAAAGAGTTCAACCATGTGCTGCATTTGCTTCCACCTTTGATCAAACTGTCCTGGTGACATGAATGGTTTGACCTCTAACATTAGAATGTGGTTTGGTGTGAGAGCTTCAAGGTCATCTGGGTCATCGGAGACTTTTGTGATGGGTCTCATTTAGTATTGCCTCAACCTCACAGAAAATGGTCTGGAGCCCTTCATGTCGAAGAACTGAGGTGAGAACACTTTTCACTGAACGAATCAGGCGCACAGATGCTGTCTTGATGGGAAGCTGCTGGTGTGTTAAAGTTCTATTTTATGCCGTCCTGGACCAAAGCCCTCTGAAATTTGGGACAAGTCAACTCAAAACAAAGTTTGTGTCGTTATCAGAGCTGATAGCGGAGACTGGACCTCGTCTCATACAAGAGTCTGTATGTACAGTGGGTACGGGAAGTATTCAGACCCCTTTACATTTTTCACTCTTTGTTTCATTGCAGCCATTTGCTAAAATCAAAAAAGTTCATTTTATTTCTCATTAATGTACACGCAGCACCCCATCTTGACAGAAAAAAACAGAAATGTAGAAATTTCTGCAAATTTATTAAAAAAGAAAAACAAATATCACATGGTCATAAGTATGATGCATGCTCAGTATTGAGTAGAAGCATGCTTTTGAGCTAGTACAGCCATGAGTCTTCTTGGGAATGATGCAACAAGTTTTTCACACCTGGATTTGGGGATCCTCTGCCATTCTTCCTTGCAGATCCTCTCCAGTTCCGTCAGGTTGGATGGTGAACGTTGGTGGACAGCCATTTTCAGGTCTCTCCAGAGATGCTCAATTGGGTTTAGGTCAGGGCTCTGGCTGGGCCAGTCAAGAATGGTCACAGAGTTGTTCCGAAGCCACTCCTTTGTTATTTTAGCTGTGTGCTTAGGGTCATTGTCTTGTTGGAAGGTGAACCTTCGGCCCAGTCTGAGGTCCAGAGCACTCTGGAAGAGGTTTTCTTCCAGGATATCTCTGTACTTGGCCGCATTCATCTTTCCTTCAATTTCAACCAGTCGTCCTGTCCCTGCAGCTGAAAAACACCCCCATAGCATGATGCTGCCACCACCATGTTTCACTGTTGGGATTGTATTGGGCAGGTGATGAGCAGTGCCTGGTTTTCTCCACACATACCGCTTAGAATTAACGCCAAAAAGTTCAATCTTGGTCTCATCAGACCAGAGAATCTTATTTCTCATAGTCTGGGAGTCCTTCATGTGTTTTTTGGCAAACTCTATGCGGGCTTTCATATGTCTTGCAGTTAGGAGAGGCTTCCGTCGGGCCACTCTGCCATAAAGCCCCGACTGGTGGAGGGCTGCAGTGATAGTTGACTTTGTGGAACTTTCTCCCATCTTCCTACTGCATCTCTGGAGCTCAGCCACAGTGATCTTTGGGTTCTTCTTTACCTCTCTCACCAAGGCTCTTCTCCCACGACTGCTCAGTTTGGCTGGACGGCCAGGTCTCGGAAGAGTTCTGGTCGTCCCAAACTTCTTCCATTTAAGGATTATGGAGGCCACTGTGCTCTTAGGAACCTTGAGTGCTGCAGAAATTCTTTTGTAACCTTGGCCAGATCTGTGCCTTGCCACAATTCTGTCTCTGAGCTCCTTGGGCAGACCTCATGATTCTCATTTGCTCTGACATGCACTGTGCGCTGTAAGGTCTTATATAGACAGGTGTGTGCCTTTCCTAATCAAGTCCAATCAGTTTAATTAAACACAACTGGACTCCAATGAAGGAGTAGAACCATCTCAAAGAGGATCAGAAGAAATGGACAGCATGTGAGTTAAATATGAGTGTCACAGCAAAGGGTCTGAATACTTATGACCATGTGATATTTCAGTTTTTCTTTTTTTTTTTACACTATTTACACTATCGATAGAAATATGATCCAAGGAAAAGAGTTCACACACGCTCCAATCAGGAAGCTTGATACCTGCAGGATGGAATGTGATGAAGTGAAAGAACGATTCCTTTGAATCTCCTTTCATAGTCCGTAAAATATCTGTCTCAAATACAATTGGCTTAAGTCCAGCTGACTCCTCCTGGCCTCAGTCAACTGACCTCCCTCGTTGTGACCTATTGGTCTTGGTCTGTTGCTCCTTCTGCGCGTGGGTCCCTCTGTTAGGCCCAGCTCCCACTTCCTGCTCTGGTCCTGGTCCTCCCTGTAATGCCTGTAATGCCTTAAATGTCTTAAAATCTCTGTCTGTCCCTATTGACTATTCTTTTCAGTTTAATACATTCAATAATTGTCTCTTATGGTTCAACACTTCTATAGTAAACATACTGTAAACATATTATACACTTGATAAGTATTCTGGTGACATTTCACATCAGTGGCGGCTGGTCCATAGAGGGCGCTAGGGCCTCAAGCTGCGCGTTCTCGTCAGGACTAGTCTCTACAGGCGAGAGCCAGCGCGAGCACTGCTCCTCCAAGACCCGTTTGAGAGGAGAACTGAGAGGAGAAACTACAGCTAAAAGAGCTGATCCCAGATCAGACTGACCTCACAATCAGACAGCAGACTAGCGGGAAAGAGAAGCAGTACATGAAGCTTCTCTAGTAGCTGTACACCAGACAGGTTTGGCTCGCTGGATGACGTCATGCTAATAACTTATTTAGCTTTTTAAAATAACGGGGACAGAACCAGCATGGACAGTTAGGGAGTGAGGGACATGAAACACCTGTCTGAGAAATGGATATATAGTTATATATAAATAATTATATATATATATATGTGTGTGTGTGTTTTATATTATAGTGAATATTATTATATGATATATATATATTATTATATTATACTGAATATTATATGATATATATATTATTATATTATACTGAATATTATTATATGATATATATATTATATTATACTGAATTCCCTGTGAGGGTGACTAAAATAAGATGACGTGTTTGTCAAAGTGTTATTTGCTGCTTTTTTTCCTGTTGGAATGAATGTTAAATATTTAACTGCAAAGTAGTAATGCGTGTTTGATACCTTAATTTGTTTGCATTAAATCATTCTGGGATGTTTGCTGAAATTGATTGGATGTGGCACAGCCCTACCAAGAAAATGTTCCACCAGCCGCCACTGTTTCACATACTTTGACAGTTTTTACAAGCATAATGTGGCATTCCACATGCTTCCTATTCACCACTAGGGGCGCTATAAATCCTAATAAAAAACACTTCTAACTCTAATTCCTCACAATACCGTTTTTATACATATCGTGCTATTTGTTTCTAGAACGAGACTGAACAATCCGCCAGAGAGTAAGGATAACTCACTACGGGACTTTTTAAAAAGAGCAAGATCCGAGAGTGGGAGAATTTCAATTGCCTCTCAACGGCGCCTAGCATGGCAAAAGTGCTGACAGAGCTAACAGTGTTGTAACCGCCACATGCGAACAGTGCCAATCAGCACCGTGAACCTCCCAGTGGGGCACGCTCGAGTTATTAGGCTCGTTCGAGATGAGCCAGTCCTGCGCAGAACCGATCCCCGGCGATAGGCGCACAACGCATTCCGGTTAGATTTGGGTCCGATTTGAGCCTGACTTCCTCTGTCAGGACATTTAACTGGATCACGTTACATTTAGTAACGATCCAGTGGATCCTTCACCGTCAGTGATGTCAGGTTAACATGAAGCTTCTTAGATACTCAATCCTCTGCAGGTGTCACAGTATTTGTATCGGCTAAACTGTTTCATACTGGAAAATATATTCACATATTTGATGCAGGGCGTTTTTGTAACAGATGATATAAAACTGTAATTCTTTTACTTTGATTTGGACAAAGTAACAAGAGGAATCATGGTGGAATCAAGTCTCATTTTTATTCAAATGACCTCAAGGCAATAAAACCTAAAGTTTGGGAGTTTTTTATTACTTTTGTTGATTAAAACAATATGATAAATATACTGGACATGCACATGTTGCAACATTTTTTTATATACCACTGTAGTGGCCATTTGTCAGAAAAATCTTAATTAAACTTAAATCAAAGGGCCACTGATGCAACATGGGTACGTGTATTACTCAGGTAAAAGAGTTCATTGTCCATTTAAAATGTCAGGGTTATATGATTTATTTTGCAAACAAAGAAACAAGCAAGCAAACGAACAAATCAAAAAATGTAATGTACTGAACAAAAAAAATAATTAAACTAAACAAATAACTAACGAAATAAAAAGCTATCTAAATCTATTGAGAAATATAATCTAAATAAGCAAACATCTAGAATAATGAAACAATACAATTTATGAATAAAATATCTATATACTAACATCAAATAAATAGCTCCAACACTCCGGCCAGTAACTGTGCATAAAGTTACTTTAATTCTCAAAAGGAGCCGTTCCTGCAACATGAACTGTGACATGAAGTATGGAATTAGGAATATTCTATGTGTCGTGCGTTAACCTCTTCTTCTCAATAAACCTACAACAACAAAAGAAGATAGAGAGAAATAGAGGTAGAGAAAGCATCAGTCCGTGATGCTAGACTGCTGCTTCCAATAGCAGACAGAGCTTTGTCACAGGCCTCTCCAGAATGCTGGTCCTGGTTTGAAGCTGCACAGAGCGCATCACACCCTTTGCATCTGGTCGAACATCCCAAACTTTCCCCATCATCCAAGATCCTCTTGGAGCTGTGGCGTCCGCAACAAGGACAAAGTCTCCAGTAGTGAGGCTTCTTCTTGAAATAATTCTTATTTAGAAGCCTTATTTTTCATTGACTCGTATATGTAACAATAGGCAAATAATTTCCCCCCATAGACAGTAGGCTGTCTCTAACGTGAAATCACAAAACACAGACGTTTCAAAACCGTCTTTCACAGCTCAGTGGAGTTGTGCACTGATATTATATTGTAAAAGGAGTAACAAACTGTAGGGATTTACAATAACAAATGTCAAATGTATCATCAAAGATAAATTCCAGATTTCAATCTGTAATACCTGGTGTAAACGTATCGTTTTGTCTACCGAGATTCACCACAATACAACTGTGGTGAATGAAGCAAATTGTGTTTCAAGAAGCTTTCCCAGTTCCTCTGGATAACCCAGACCTCACTGTGAACCCATTTCATTAGAACTACTGTCAAATGAACAGTTTTAACAATGTAGTCACTTTAAAACCCCAAAGTCTATTGCTTTATTTCAATGAAGTTCACTCCAGTTTTACAACTCATTGATTCAACCAAAAACACTCAAACTCAAACAGCTATATCTATGACTTCAGTCTAAAGGCAGACAAAAAGAATCTATTAAATTCAATTAAATATCCCAGAAAACAAAGCCTTCATTTCATTTGTTTATTTTTACTTCAATTTGTACAATATCTTCATATGCTGGTTCTGTCTACTGAGGAGACGAGAACCTGCCGAGGAAGAGGATGGACTTGGTCTTATTGTGCCTGATGAAGAAGAGGAAGGGGTGGTCCACTGTGAAGTGCTCCTCCCTGAACATACAGAATGCAAACCATGACAATAAGTAATGCTTTTATATGCAGGATAGTTTTGATGGACCCCACCGGCCTACAGGAGGAGGAGGATGAAGGACAGGATGAGGAGGATGAGGGAGAGGACGAGGACGAGGTGTGGGATGTGGACCCTCTGACCCTTGACGCTGACTCTTCTGAAGATGAACTAGATCAGGGGTCTCTAACTGGCGGACCGCGGTCCGGGTCCGGATCCGGACCCAGACGCCGTTGTATCCGGACCCAGGACCTAAAACCGATAGATAATTGAGATTTATGAAATTTTGACGGAGCGCTTCTGTTTTAACCGGCGCAGCTTTCCCAGCATTTACGGCACTTGTTCAGCAGTAAATCACATCACGTGATGCAGCTCAGCCAATCTAATATGGGTATTCTGACAAGTTTCCTGACTCGACACCGTGACACACTGGGGAGAGACGAGGAAAGAGAAGGAAGAGCAGGAGAATAACTACGTGAGTTGTAAAAGTTAAAGCACAGGACGATCTCCACAAAGAGAGAAGTGTTCAGAGAGACCACAGTCTTTAACCAAAGATGCACAGTCTGGTTTAGGTGAACTCTTCCCACGGGCAGCTTAAAAAGTATGTCTCATATTGGAATGCATCATCGAATGAGATCTTATAGCGAAAATAATCATCTCAACTCTTTCAGAATAAGTAGATAAAACAAGCCCGAAGAGTATCTAATTGATACGAATCAATAGATCCTTATGAGGATATATGTACTGTATGCGCTTATGTATCATACTATATATGTGTATATACATGTATGTGTAGATCACCATATAGAACTAGGAGTTTGAATATGTGTGTGTGAATCTGTGTATGGGCGGATCAGTATGTATATTATTTATAATCAGAAATTCAATCAATTGAAGCAGTGAAAAGAAATTGTGTGATTCTCTCTATTCTTATCATGAGTACAATAATGATATGCTATGGTGTACTAATAACACTGTCATATAATTATGAGTGCTTTCAAGCCCCATGTAGTTTAACCATCAAGAGGACATGGGAGCAAGTAAAAACTAAGCACACAAACATTATTCAGAATGGTGAGTCCATACAATATGTGCCATGGTAATGTATTGAACACATCCATAAGTTTCTTAAGCACCAAATAAACTTTACGAACAGCACGGCATGCAGCGGCATCACCCACACTGTACAATAATGTACCACTCGCTCACAGCTCACGGCTCTGATCCAGTCTGTGAGACGGTCAATGCTCGTGTGGTGTTCACAATGTATGACTCGAGAAGGTCTTGTTAATAAATGATTCCTTGTCGGCAGAATCGATAGCGCTCGTATAGGTAGTCATCGTGATGGGATAAGGGATCTTGGCGATCTCGGTCCGTGTACGTTTTAGTCATCTGTTTTACCGTTAAAATACGGACATTTCCGTATTTTCGTTTCATCGAATGAACGGTAAAACAGACGATCAAAACGTACACGGACCGATCTCGAAGAACTCTCTCCCTATAAAACGCTAATCTAACTAATATCGCTCCTTCATTAATGGGATGAGGAAGGGAGATGACATTTTTGCCGGGGGAGTGGCAAATGTATCCAGCTTCCTTCAGCTTGAGCCTGCTCTGGAGCAGGTTCACGCTTATTGATGTGTTGCCATGGTGATTGAGCTAAACCTGCTTCGAGGAACCGGAAAAGCCTGATGTATGTGATCTCATCCTCAAACTTATCCCGCTAATCAGTTAGCGACGTACGAGGAACAGGGCCCAGGCCTTTACTGTCGATATTGTGTTTTCTTACGAAGAAGACTTCCGGTTACCAGCTCATCACAGCCTCCTTTACAACTTTATTTTCAGCAAAAAGTGGCGTCTTGTGTTTTATCCTTGAAACATCTTTCAGTGCGCTGTAGAGGTAGATAGACAGACAGATAGATAGATAGATACTTACTTTATTAATCCCGCAAGGGGACATTTTTTCGCTGGTACAACGATTACTGAACTATGTGGCCATGTAGGAAGTGAAATGGTGAATATTAGGTGATGACATGACACAATATTACAAACATTTATTAACGATACCCATTTCATAACAGGTGATAATAATACATATCTCATGCTAATCACGTGAGATCTCAGCAACTACGTGGCTCGGAATAGCCAACAGAATGTTTGCTATAATGTCGTCATTAAACGTTCTAAATGATGCAGAGAACGTTCGGTGAGGGCTGCATAAGAACGTGTCTGCTCTCTTCTCCTCACTTCACCTGTTGACTTCACTGTGTAAGCAACTGTTTCTCCTGGAAGAAAACCACTTTACACAAAGCTAGTTAGCGAACTCAACCGCCAGTGAACAATAAGGTAAGTCCTCTAACAGCTCATTGGCTAAGTGTAAAAGTTAAACTCATGAAGTGGATTTTATTATCTCTCTAAACTTTACTGAAACATATGTCCTCTGGTCTGTTAATTGTCAAATTGTTCACCTCAAGGAATTGTTGATGAAAGATTCAGAAGTATTATCAGCACAATAACTCAAAATAAGAGCTTATCATGCAGATTGTCTCATTTTTATATCATATTTTATATTATTGTATTATTAATACTGATTCATCAACATGTAAGCTGTATTTAAATGTAGCATGTACGTGTAGTGGAGTAAAATGTAAAGTATTTCCCTTTGAACTGTAGTACAGTAGAAGTATAATTAGCAGAAAGAAAACATTGTATTTTACATCGTGATTTTATTATTCTGTCAGTAATAGATTGTTATTGTGCAGCTGTGTGTTTACTTTAGCTAATATTTCTAATTCAGCTATTATTATTATTATTTTATTATCATTATTATTAGTAGTAATTAGTAACTATCAATGTTTGTCACATCCCAGTTCAGATAAGAGTCATTATTCTGAAAATGAGAACTGAAATGAGGAAGACAGCAAACAAAATGTCCTCCAACATGGATCAGAGTGCAGAATCACCATTTGATATGGATCAGGAGTTAAACAATCTGCTATCGGATCAGGAATTCGACAACCTGCTATCCATCCTCTGGGATGATATTGGTGATCCAACACCACCTCCAGCTCTGTCTCATCCTATTGTCCCTGCTGGGATGGATGGGTGCACCCCCCTGGGAGCAGCACCACACAGATTTGAGCAGCTAAATACATCAATGGCTCCTCAGAGACTCAATGTTGGACCGGCTGCTCCCATCGTCTACCAAGAACCACTAGACCTCATGCAGCCAGGTCCCCTGTACAATCAGGCAGCTTCTCATAGCCAGGGACAGGTAAGATACTAAGAGGTTAGGGAGAGATATCATAAGAGTTTTATCAATACCTGCATCAGAAAAGATCAGCATCAGTCAGAGCAGAAAGGATCAGTCCATTCATTATAAGTCGATTGGCAACTTTTTTGCCAATCAGTAAACCAGTAACATTGTCCAGATGTTCTTGTAGTACTGTAGCCTGATAGACAGGTGACACCATCGCAGCTTCTCTAACCAGCTGTTCTGTGTGTGTTTGTGTCTCCAGTATAACAATGTTCCTGTGGTGCAAGACCTGTTCCAGAACCTGCCTATTGCTGGAGTCCTGTAAGTAACACACACACACACACACACACACACACACACACACACACACACACGCACACACACACACACACACACACACACACACACACACACACACAGATATTGAGCTTCTGTTTCTATCTTCAAACACTATCGTTCTATGAACTAAAGTATCTCTGTCTCTCTTTATCTGTGTAGGAATGGAGAAGTCGTGTACAAGCTTCCAGAAAGTTTCTCTTTCAACTCTGCTGCTCCTCCACCGAACACCGTTGAGACAAAGTAAGCTCTGCCGCTTTGGTCAAAGTGTACTTTTTTATGACTGGCTCATGATCTTTGGCAGTGCTCACCAACTCTTAAACAAACCACATTCATCTTTTTGTATTTTTTCAACTGTTGAAATGTTATTTGTCGACCAAGATTCCTGCATGAATATTATAATAATCCGTCTTTATTAATGAACACAGCACAGACGATGATGCATTTCACCCATGTCTTGTATTATTCTGCTCTCTTTAGTGTTTCTTCCTAAAATGCTTCTGTTTTGTTCTGTATTCCCACAGAAAGAGAAAGCGTGAAGGCCAGCACCACGATGGGCCGTATGTCAAGAAGCCGCCAAACGCCTTCATGCTGTTCCTAAAGGAGCAGAGGCCGAACTGTGTGGCTGAAATGAACACCAGCAGCGGGATGGCAGCTGTCAACACCATCCTGGGACAGAAGGTAAGTGTGTTTGCTCTGAGAGACACTCGATGTTACACAACCTTCATGACAGTTTGGTAAAAGATTAGCTGATGTGCTTATTCTTTATTGATCAGAAAACTCTTTCCTCTAAATCTAAATCTTTACATCTGGACAGGAACCTTTGGTTTTCAGTTATTGTCTCATAACTAGAGAACACGTCTTAATGCAAACTGTTCTGACACAAATGCATTGTGGGAGTTTGTGGAAGCCCGCTCTCATGAATGTTGTCCTCTTTCCACAGTGGAAGTCTCTGTCCAACGATGAGCAGGCCAAATACTACCAACAGGCAGACATAGAGAGGCGTCTACATGCTCAGCGCCACCCTGACTGGTCACCCGGCAACAATTACGTATGTACAACTCCTGTTAACACCAGAATACTAGAACTTATGAGTCTTGTTTTTATCAGCTCATGTCAGATGGAAAGTCTAACGTGTTTGTTTTTGTGTAGGGAGTAAAGAGAAAGAGAGTCAGGAGGCAGGCCGCCAACATGGCTGAAGGTAAGACAATATTTCTGAGGATCAGTTTGTTTTCATGTCAAATGGGATGAAAACTCCATGACAGGCTCATATTGGACTATGATAGATCATTGTGAATCAAAATACATAGAAAAAGAAGCTTTTACCATCTTTTACCAAGTGTTAGAGGATTGATCAGTGTTTTGTTTGTTTGTACTGCAGCATCTCCTTCTGGAGAGGTCATCCAGCAGACAAAGAAACAGTGTGTGACCTCAGTGTACACAGGCGTAGTGGAGGCTCCTCCCACACACACATATGTGACGGAGCCACCCACCCAAAGGGCAAGTGAGATGGAGACCATCCAGTTGCAGCATCCTTATACGGACCCTTTAGCCACTGTGGACGTCAGCAGCTTCACTCACCTGCTCACTGACTATGACTCCTGCTGCTTTGACTCCACTACGACAGCGTCCACAGCGATGGAGTCCCCCGCTGCTCCAGCGGAGTCGGGCGACTTGGATTTGGCCAAAGCACTGGAAGCCCTGATAGCAGGGCTGATGGAACCTCTTCCCGTCGAGTCAGAGCCTCAGCCTTTCTCTCTCATAGACATTCCCGAGGAGAATCAAATAGAGGCTCAGTGGCTTGATATGTGGCTTCACTAGTTCACATTTGGTTCGCAATTGTTAAAATATAATTGTTAAAATATAATTGTTAAAATATAATTGTTAAAATATAATTGTTAAAATATAATTGTTAAAATATAATTGTTAAAATATAATTGTTAAAATATAATTGTTAAAATATAATTGTTAAAATATAATTGTTAAAATATAATTGTTAAAATATAATTGTTAAAATATAATTGTTAAAATATAATTGTTAAAATATAATTGTTAAAATATAATTGTTAAAATATAATTGTTAAAATATAATTGTTAAAATATAATTGTTAAAATATAATTGTTAAAATATAATTGTTAAAATATAATTGTTAAAATATAATTGTTAAAATATAATTGTTAAAATATAATTGTTAAAATATAATTGTTAAAATATAATTGTTAAAATATAATTGTTAAAATATAATTGTTAAAATATAATTGTTAAAATATAATTGTTAAAATATAATTGTTAAAATAAAATTGTTAAAATATAATTGATGTGTACTTTCTTTATTTTATTTGACAGTTGTTGACTACACAGAGACGTTACTACTACTAGACTTCTTGAATATATATATACACATGGCGCTAAATAGCGTAAGTTAGATATTATTGTAATGTACCTTTGCACGAGGAGATTTTCTCAATCTGGACCTTTTGGAAATTGACTTGAATACCCCTGCCGTAGATCTTATAAAGAAGAGGAGTCCGTGACTTTGTGTTGCATAATTTCCATGTTTATTTCATATATGACAATGTGTTTAGTGTACACAAACATTTTACGCTAAACTCTCAACACTCAGAGACACTGACTGAACTACTGCCCATTGAAGATTTTGTAAATGGGTGCAACTTTATAATACACTGTTCACAGCAATCATGTTTATATACAATGCAAAATAATTTGAAGACAGGAAAAAAAATGAAATTATTTGAAAATAGAAAAAAAACTAAGATTAGATGGAAGCACAACAATGTGAATGAGGTTCCTTTAAAGGGGGAGGGAATAGAAAAAGTAGATTTGTGAAGGTTGTCAGAGCATGATGGTGACGGAAAAAATACAAGTGAGACAGTAAGGTTACTACAGCATTACTCTGTACAAGATGCAATGCCTAACAGGCCCACAATGAACCAAGCTCCCCTCACACATCAGTGGACTTATTACAGGTATATATCGCACCACCTCCATTTGGTTCCCTGACAGTAACCTACCCTACAATCAATAAGGAACCAGACTGTGAAAACAAAAGACAAGTCAACATAACCAGTCCAGTAGTTTAACTTTTTTCCAATATCAATGTACATTCAGTGTGATTTCTTTTTGTGTGACTGCACCAAGAAAACTTTGGTTGGCTCAAATGTGACGCACATTAAAATGCCCAATGAAAACACGGGGATTAATCTCAACACAGAGATCAGACTTGGAGCAATACCGGGCTCACATTTTAAGACTGGGGTTTAAAGGATATGAGACAGAAATGAGTGATCGAGACAGTGTAATGCACAGCTGGGCATTCCCTCAATGACGATGCTATAGCTGGATAAGATACAACTGCAGTGTCTGCCAAGAAAGTCTGTGATAGACTTTGATGATCACAGGACTTTTGTTACATAAACACACTAAAGACAATAACAGACATTTGACTGTTTGATTAGCCCCAACTGACAGTTGTGCACACACGTCGGGTTGTAAAATGTTTTAAGATAAGTCAACACACGGAATACTTTTCAGCCTCTGAACATATGGTATTGTATGGATTTGCTGTTACAATGTGATCCCCTGCTAAAATGTACTTTGCCGTTAGATAGAGCGCTTTTAACAGTTTGCTGCTGTGAGATGTTGTCCTCGTGTATCAGTGAGCATGCGCTCTAGGCTGGCTGACCTGAGGCATGCTCATCAATCAAACTTCACACAACAACTCACAAGCTGTCACTTCATTTTGAAGTCAGATTCATAATCAAATGAAATTCAATAGAAAATGCAGTCGCACTTTTCCTCAAAGTTGAGATGAATGGATAAAAAAAAGAACAGGTGTACATTGATTTTTTTTCCCCCATTCAAAACACGATTGTTGAACACAATCCTGAAATATGTTGAAGTAGTTTTTACTGTTTAGACATGAAGTATACTCTATATACTGCTGTGTTTATGGACGTTCCGTGTTATATGAGAGCCGATTGCCATATTAGATATGTAACATGGACATAAATGATACCTTTTCTGTCTGAATATGTAAGTGATGACGACGATGAGAAGCAGGGAAGTGATGTGATATGATCTGCGGACACTTCCAGAACAGTACTATAGCAGCATGAAGGATGTAGTTTGATGGTCCAGAGGCTTACTGTACAGTATGAATGAAAAAAGAGAGGCACTACATTTAATCAATGTACTCATCGTTCAGAAAACCAGTTTCTTCATCTGTACTGCAGCTTTGTGCAGCTGAGGATGGTCAGACCACCGTAATATTTTCGACCTAACAATTTGGTGACCTTTTCAGATGGTCGTATATCAGTTGGGTCAAAGGTCAGGTGTGACTATCCTTAGGGGGATGGTGTCATTCAAGTAATCTTCAGCACAAAGAAAGGGGCCAATCATAAACGGTTTTAAAAGCATTAACTGCATGGGGGGGGGGGGCAAGGTTGTATTATTCATAACATTTAAGGAACTCATATTAAAAATTGCACGGTACTACTACTTTAGAAATATAAATGTCTTTGTAAATAAATACATGCGGAAATAAATAGTAAAGCTGTTAAATATCTAAATATATCACATTTTAAAACAAATATCAACGTGGGAGGATTAAAGGTGACGACATGTGATTACTTATTGTGTGAATGCAGATGCCCTTGGTGCTCCTACGAGTAGCTAAAACGACATGGATTGATCAAAATGCCACAAGAACTATGATGATATGCCATTCCCTTACCAGGCGGTGTGCTAAAGTTTCTAAGAAGTTTAAAGATTCAAGTACCAGAAAGAAAAGAGAATTATTCTCCAGAGTTACACTCAACTGTCTTTTTTTTTTTCTTTTAGCGTGTACTTTCTAGCTGTACGTTGTATGCAAACCAGTTTACACACTGTATAGATATATATATATGTATAGCTGTAGAGTTGAGAGGAATCTGCATGTTTTTTTTTTCTGTTTACTGATGCAAATGGAGCAATGTGATCCTCACTGACATGGCAGCTTTAGGTAAAAATAAATGTCACTGCATTGTTTTTAAGGAGTAAATGTATAAGGCTCGATGTGTCACTGACAACAACTACAGTACATTACCATACGTATGTGTTCTGAGATAAGAAACTGTTGCTACTTCCGCCATTTTTCCTCGATCGTACAGCTATGAATAAACTCCAGTACAGTACAGTGACAGCTTTTTGGAGAGGTTCTTCTGACTACGAGACTCACGACGCAGCAAAGGCCTGACACGAAATGGGCGCTTTAGGTGCTGAGGACACTAGTGATAAACTGAGAACGTACAGGGGAGAGATGGTTGTTGGTGACTGTGGTGGGGGGGGGGGGGGCTCAGCACAAGGGGAGGAATAAGGACAAGGATCTATGTACATCTCAAGTTCATCCTTCCCTCATGAGATGTGAGTCTTGTTTCACATCCTCATCGGTCCGGCTCGTCTTCTCGACAGCTTCGACCTGAGAGGCGAGAGAAGAAAATTTATTTGTATCAAAGATGCATTTTGTGTGCGTTTACTTTTTCCTATTGACGTATATTTTTTACCTGATAGTTCCAGCAAGGAGGGGATTAAACGCATACAGCCAGTCATGCATCTCCTTGTCATTAGTGGCTTGTAGCAATATTCCGCGGTGTTCTGTACACACGGCAAATGTGTACGGGGTCTGGTGAAAGAGCCAAGAAAAAAAGCTTAAGATACCATACGTGATGTTTTCACCAATAACAGATCAGAAAGAGGGAGTCTTTGGTTAATCACCAACCTTCAGCATTGCCTGCTGGTCCTCGCTGTACTCCACCTGGGCAGAGGAGAGGTTGAGGATAGCCCGCTCCACAGAGTCTCTCTCCGCGTTGTAGATGTAGACGTACGGCCGCCGCACGACGACAGAGCGCTTCACCCATCCGTTGGTGTGTGGCTCCAAGAAATGCAAGTAACCCTTCTTCGACACAATGGGGCTGCAGAAATAAGAGATCAAATGTTACCGCATGTGAAACCAAGAAAGATGTCTCCACAGCACTAAGTGATGGAGTCACTGTGGCGGACTCACCTGACTCTGATCTCCTGGATGTCTGGGAAAAATCTGCGGATCCGTGGTTTGGCTTCAGAGGCTCCGTTGACGGACTTCTTTGCCTCCGCGTCCTGCTGTGTGTCAGGACTCGGGCTGACGGCGCGAGAGCGAGGCATCGGGGGTCTGCCGCACAGAAACAGGAGGTCTATGAGCCCTAGTAACAAAGTAGCTACCTACACCTTATGCGACCAAAAGTGATGAGTGACATAACCCTCATTAGAGCATCATCATGTTATCACACTACAGCACATTCTATTCAAAAGAAGGGACACGCAGTCGGCAATACTCAAAATGCAGCTAATCACAAGTGTGTCTTAGCACTGTCTTTCAAAGAGCCCATTGCCAAGAGGCTGAGGTGGGACGTTTGCAGCGACAACTTCTTCCAGCGAACGATCGGAAGACCTGAAGAGCCGACTCCCTCAACTTCCGGCCCTAACTCCTCCAGAAAGAGGAGCAGGGAGGAGGGCGACAAGGAGAGTCGTTCCAACGAGCCCATTGCCAAGAGGCTGAGGTGGGACGCTGTGTGTGTCCTCTGCACTACCTTCCTACTCAGTTTGGTTTTGTGTTCAATAAAGTGGACTAAGTGTAACGTGATCCAGTGTTCTGTGAGATCCTTCACCGTCAGTGATGTCGGGTTAACATGAAGATTCTTAGATACTCAATCCTCTGCAGGTGTCACAGTATTTGTATCGGCTAAACTGTTTCATACTGGAAAATATATTCACATATTTAATGCAGGGCGTTTTTGTAACAGATGATATAAAACTGTAATTTTTTTACTTTCATTTGGACAAAGTAACAAGAGGAATCATGGTGGAATCAAGTCTCATTTTTATTCAAATGAGCTCAAGGCAATAAAACCTAAAGTTTGGGAGTTTTTTATTACTTTTGTTGATTTAAACAATGATATGATAAATATACTGGACATGCACATGTTGCAAATCTTTTTTATATACCACTGTAGCGGCCATTTGTCAGAAAAATCTTAATAAAACTTAAATCAAAGGGCCACTGATGCAACATGGGCACGTGGTTTAGTCAGGTAAAAGAGTTCATTGTCCATTTAAAATGTCAGGGTTATATGATTTATTTTGCAAACAAAAAAACAAGCAAGCAAACGAACAAATCAAAAAATGTAATGTACTGAACAAAAAAAATAATTAAACTAAACAAATAACTAACAAAATAAAAAGCTATCTAAATCTATTGAGAAATATAATCTAAATAAGCAAACATCTAGAATTAAACAATACAACTTATGAATAAAATATCTAAATACTAACATCAAATAAATACAGTAGCTCCAACACTGCGCATAAAGTTACTTTAATTCTCAAAAGGAGCTATTCCTGCGACATGAATCATGAAATTAGGAATATTCTATGTATCGTGCATCAACCTCTCCTTTTCGATAAACCTACAACAACAAAAGAAGATAGAGAGAAATAGAGGTAGAGAAAGCATCAGTCCATGATGCTAGACTGCTGCTTCCAATAGCAGACAGAGCTTTGTCACAGGCCTCTCCAGAATGCTGGTCCTGGTTTGAAGCCGCACAGAGCGCACCACACCCTTTGCATCTGGTCGAACATCCCAAACTTTCCCCATCATGCAAGATCCTCTTGGAGCTGTGGCGTCCGCAACAAGGACAAAGTCTCCAGTAGTGAGGCTTCTTCTTGGCCTTGTCCATTTTTGTCCTCTTGCATCATAGGTAGGTACTCAGAGATCCATCTCCTCCAAAAGAGTTCAACCATGTGCTGCATTTGCTTCCACCTTTGATCAAACTGTCCTGGTGACATGAATGGTTTGACCTCTAACATTAGAATGTGGTTTGGTGTGAGAGCTTCAAGGTCATCTGGGTCATCGGAGACTTTTGTGATGGGTCTCATTTAGTATTGCCTCAACCTCACAGAAAATGGTCTGGAGCCCTTCATGTCGAAGAACTGAGGTGAGAACACTTTTCACTGAACGAATCAGGCGCACAGATGCTGTCTTGATGGGAAGCTGCTGGTGTGTTAAAGTTCTATTTTATGCCGTCCTGGACCAAAGCCCTCTGAAATTTGGGACAAGTCAACTCAAAACAAAGTTTGTGTCGTTATCAGAGCTGATAGCGGAGACTGGACCTCGTCTCATACAAGAGTCTGTATGTACAGTGGGTACGGAAAGTATTCAGACCCCTTTACATTTTTCACTCTTTGTTTCATTGCAGCCATTTGCTAAAATCAAAAAAGTTCATTTTATTTCTCATTAATGTACACGCAGCACCCCATCTTGACAGAAAAAAACAGAAATGTAGAAATTTCTGCAAATTTATTAAAAAAGAAAAACAAATATCACATGGTCATAAGTATGATGCATGCTCAGTATTGAGTAGAAGCACGCTTTTGAGCTAGTACAGCCATGAGTCTTCTTGGGAATGATGCAACAAGTTTTTCACACCTGGATTTGGGGATCCTCTGCCATTCTTCCTTGCAGATCCTCTCCAGTTCCGTCAGGTTGGATGGTGAACGTTGGTGGACAGCCATTTTCAGGTCTCTCCAGAGATGCTCAATTGGGTTTAGGTCAGGGCTCTGGCTGGGCCAGTCAAGAATGGTCACAGAGTTGTTCCGAAGCCACTCCTTTGTTATTTTAGCTGTGTGCTTAGGGTCATTGTCTTGTTGGAAGGTGAACCTTCGGCCCAGTCTGAGGTCCAGAGCACTCTGGAAGAGGTTTTCTTCCAGGATATCTCTGTACTTGGCCGCATTCATCTTTCCTTCAATTTCAACCAGTCGTCCTGTCCCTGCAGCTGAAAAACACCCCCATAGCATGATGCTGCCACCACCATGTTTCACTGTTGGGATTGTATTGGGCAGGTGATGAGCAGTGCCTGGTTTTCTCCACACATACCACTTAGAATTAACGCCAAAAAGTTCAATCTTGGTCTCATCAGACCAGAGAATCTTATTTCTCATAGTCTGGGAGTCCTTCATGTGTTTTTTGGCAAACTCTATGCAGGCTTTCATATGTCTTGCAGTTAGGAGAGGCTTCCGTCGGGCCACTCTGCCATAAAGCCCCGACTGGTGGAGGGCTGCAGTGATAGTTGACTTTGTGGAACTTTCTCCCATCTTCCTACTGCATCTCTGGAGCTCAGCCACAGTGATCTTTGGGTTCTTCTTTACCTCTCTCACCAAGGCTCTTCTCCCACGACTGCTCAGTTTGGCTGGACGGCCAGGTCTCGGAAGAGTTCTGGTCGTCCCAAACTTCTTCCATTTAAGGATTATGGAGGCCACTGTGCTCTTAGGAACCTTGAGTGCTGCAGAAATTCTTTTGTAACCTTGGCCAGATCTGTGCCTTGCCACAATTCTGTCTCTGAGCTCCTTGGGCAGTTCCTTCGACCTCATGATTCTCATTTGCTCTGACATGCACTGTGCGCTGTAAGGTCTTATATAGACAGGTGTGTGCCTTTCCTAATCAAGTCCAATCAGTTTAATTAAACACAACTGGACTCCAATGAAGGAGTAGAACCATCTCAAAGAGGATCAGAAGAAATGGACAGCATGTGAGTTAAATATGAGTGTCACAGCAAAGGGTCTGAATACTTATGACCATGTGATATTTCAGTTTTTCTTTTTTAATAAATTAGCAAAAATTTCTACATTTCTGTTTTTTTCTGTCAAGATGGGGTGCTGCGTGTACATTAATGAGAAATAAAATGAACTTTTTTGATTTTAGCAAATGGCTGCAATGAAACAAAGAGTGAACAATGTAAAGGGGTCTGAATACTTTCCGTACCCACTGTATGTGCCACTTCCAATTGCACAGCACGACTGGTGAGACGGGTGAAAAGCTTTGTGCATATGAGCATTTACAATCTCATTTCGACCCATTGTTCTCAACAGAATACTAGTCCTTTAACCTCTCCAGTTCAATTTTCTCTCCTGGATCCAAAAAGGCATATGTCTTCACCGTTTTGTTGCCCCTCTGGCTCTTAACTTTGACTGCACCAATAAAAAAGATGGAACCATCTTCATAAGCGGTCCCAATATGGCCACAGGTCTGAGACATTGTATGTAGTTGAAACACTCGGAGGGCTCACAGACTGTTGGGCTTGTTGTGAGGTTGTCTCTTTATCTTGGCGCTCTATATGAAGGACTCCCGGCTGCTTTTGGTGACACACATTGCGATCCAAGAGACTCCTGCAGTCTTTGCTTGTGTGGACTTCCAGGCAATCCAAACAAATTCTCTTTTCATCGATTCAAAATAATCTCATCAAGATGTACTCTCACTTTAAACTGTGAGCATTTATCCAACGAGGGACTACTTTGTGAACAAAACAGAGATGTGAATAGAGGAAGACTTGGTCTTGTGTCCTGTATTCTGACTTATGACTTTCTTTTACTGCAGTAACATTGGTGGCAAAACTGCCTCCAGTTGGTAGCTTGTGAGTCTGAGGCAATTTTGACTTTCTTTTTCGAGGAAGGCAACAGGATCTTTAAACAAATCGCTCTTATAGATCACAAGCAACATTCCTCCACCTTTCCCTTAATTTATAAGGTTTCAAGATGATGCTCCTCATATTGGACGGTAAGTCCAGTTCCTTCATCTGCATCATTTGCTGTTAATTTTGAGCGTCCTCGAAGATACAGGAAGAACAACTGTAATGCTTTAATATCCTCACTTTTAACAGACGTCCAGCTGACAATCTTTTCCATATCAGCCGATGTAGTTTTGTGTTCATTTCCAAAGTGCTCTGCTGGAAGACTTTTGGCTCTGTGGTATTGCTGCTCAGAAGGTTGAATGTTGACAACTGTACACCAAGTCTCTTGGCTGCTCTCTGCTGTATTGTTTGAGAAAGTGTAACCAGTCCCTCCAGTTAGTTGTCTTCTCCACCACTCCATTTTCAAAAGCTCTGAAGAAAGACCTGTATTGAAGAGGGTCTCCATCAAACACAGGAATATTTTTTACAGGAAGGACAGAGCACAAATTTAGCTGGACCAGCAGAGCAGCGATGTCATTTTGTCTTTGCTTAACGTTCACAATGTCGTTGTGATAGCTCTCAGTCAGAGCTTGGGTTTGAGGTTGAACAAGTCAGTTTTCTGTCTGCCGTAAAATGGAGAAAACGAGACCAATCGTCCTTGCCTCGCTCTCCTCCCTGCACAAGCAAGGTGCTCGGAGACACCCCCCACCCCCCCACCCCAACCCCCACCGGCTCGGGCGTTCCTGCAGCGCTTTGTTGCAGCTCTTTCAGCGTCTGACAGGCTCTCGCGCGGCCGTTACATTTTTGGGAAACGGCGTGGACGTCGCAAAGAAACTCGATTCGACTCAATCCGCAGCATTAGAGATTGTTTGCACGAGATGCCGCTCGCTAGGCGTTAAAAAATGCAAGTTCCGTTCACCGAAAAATATCGACATTTTACGAAACTTTAAAGTCGTACATGAGTGACAACCCCCCCCCGTCGTACGCTTTGTACAACCGTGAAAATGTTGAAAACTCTGGACGGCCCCTTAGTCGACAGTCCACATTGTAGAATTGCCAATAGGCCTAGAACTCTTCATTTCTAAAGCTTAATGTCACTCTCATACTTCACTACACTGTAAAATCAAATGACCTTTTTATCATTAACTTAAAGCAGCACTAATATAAAAATAAAAATAAATAATTAAATGACTAATGTAAAAGAGGCCATTTGTAGTAATAAACCATCACCTGACTAGCTCAAGCCTCCAGGAAGAGGGCAGGGATTTGAAGCAAATGTAGCATCGTGGTCAAACGGTGGAATTTCAATTACCGGGTCCGTCTCGTGATGTCATGGGGTCTAAAAAATACTTTTTCCCAAAGACTTACATTGGGAAAGAGACTTCTAACCCAGCAACTAATTATAATTGTACGAACGAAGTGATTAAATTGACATCAGGATCACCGTTTGATCTTCACTCCTCCTTCAGTGTTGGGCAGTAAAGCAATATTTATTAATGAGTTACAGTAATAGGATTACGAGTTAAAATTCAGTAATAAGTTACAGCAAGTTCTCCCTGTTGCGCTCCGTTACTTAAGACATTTGGAAATGTGTGATAATATGATTCACTGCAGCAACAGGACAGTGGTCACCACTGGGTTTATCTTCCAGCATGCATTCTTATTTAGTATGGACTTGGGTTAGTGTATGATAACGGACAGTGCGAAGAAAAATCTGCATATTTTATACCACCACAAAGGAAAAGAGAACGATGCGTACTGTGACACCAAACCAGGTGGAGCGACATACAGAAAACACACAAATCAAGGGGAAACTGACACTGTATGCACTGTAAAAAATACATAGCGGATGATGAAACTATAAAGTGACAAATGTGCCCCCTTGCTCCGGTGAATCTCTCGAGGGGCTGAATGGCAGAGGAATGAGCTTTTTAACAGACACGCCGGGGGAGGAAGAAAGGAGTCCCGTTGCAAAAACAGTTGAATTACCATACCGCTGAGGAGCAAATACAAAGCTCCCTGAGAGCAGCGCGGGGATCCGTCATCCAGTGCGGAGCGGTGTTGAAATGCGGATGTTTCACAGTGGTAATAAGCAGAGGAGAGAGATCACACAGTTGTTTAAACCTCACACAGAACATCCTGAGAATCCAGGCTTCAACGCGACACTAAAGCAAACCCGAATATGGAAACGTCTTTGGTCAATCCTGAAACAATTTGACTGAACAAACGTACAAATATGAATTCAAGGCTGAATAATCTTTTTCAACTATTTGAACGACAACAAAACTATTATATGAAAAGCAGAAGATGTTAGAAGCCGAGGTTTCCTCGAGCCATGCAGTATCCCAGTTTGTTCTGGTTCCCGAGGAAAGACATGAGGCCCACGTAGGCCTCGATGTGGATCGGCTGCTTCAGCACCAGGACGCCGTTGGCCTTCCCGGGAAACGGCTTCATGGCGTGGGCTTTCTGCGCCGCCTCCTTGAGCCGCTCTTGAAAGTTCTGGATCTGTGGACGTCGACAAGAGGGTGGGAGGATCAGGAATATAACACATTTATTTCCTGTGTACATGAGGTCACACAAGCCTTTTTCAGAGGGATTTCATCTTTTTTTTGTCATGTACGACCTAAGCGATCGTGTCAAGCACTAATTGCATTAGATCATTAATTTTGTTTCAAAGTAACTTAGGGAAGTGTATTGATGCCAAAACATTTGAGAGCACAAAACTAAATCGAGTGCTCAGTCTGCAAGTCAATGTTTAAGAGCACAGATTTGTAAGAGCAGAATCACATTTGTGTGTGTGGAGGACAGAATTGTGACAGAGGATTTGAGGAGGAATTGTTTAATTACATGCGAGTCACTAACATTTAGTAAATGATGGTCCATTTAGAGTCAAATAAACCATAAAGCAGAGTATGCTTTTAGGGCGGGGCTACCTGTAGGTCGCTACTACAGCGTTGTCTGGGACTTGACCGTGTTTTCGTCTTACAACTTTAACCCTTTCACTGTGTTTTCACTTCATGAAAGTTAATTGTAACCCTTTTTTTGTCACCTAAAAATGTTTCCATTCAGCGTTTAGCACCAAGATGGCGACGGTCCAAATGCCAAACTCTTCAAAACCATAGTGAACAAAACCAGCGGGTGACGTCCCAATGACTACGTCCACTTCTTCTCGACAGTCTCTGATGTGATTTGACCACATGATGAATCTCACCACGCTGTTGTTTTGCTCAAGTGATAATAGTTAAGTGTCTCCTTTCAAGTGTCCTCTCACCACCAATGACAAACTGTCTCATAGTGATACAGAGTCCTGCAGCCGGGCCATGGTTTCAGTTTTATCGGTGATGTGAGATGTTTTGAAATATGTGACTCTCAAACTTTCACTGGAAATAGAAACCAGGATATTGGTCCTAAAGATACTTTTTTTTTTTTAATTTAAATGCTACGAGCACCACAAATTAATTTCCAGCACATAAAGTCACAACTATTTGCACGGCTCCACACCAATAGTGGTAAGTTGGAAACGTTTGTGATTTTGGTGAACTGAGCCTTTCAACAATTCCATACTGTTCCCATCGACTGATCAACTCACGTCGCAGAGGGAAGCGAACGTGTCGCTGACGCTCCTCACAGGGTGGTCGATGAAGGTGATGCAGGGGAGGTCAGTGGTGAAGGGGTTCCACCTGGAGGTAAAGGAGGGCTCCCTCAGCCGGTCCCAGAAGACTCGCAGCCCCTCCCCCTCCCTCCTGGACACATCAACACACAGTGGAACATAAATGTCAAAGAGTCTCTCTCTGTCAGTGACACATTTGACTCAAACAGGTGAAAAATAACATCAGATTCCTCAGTTCACGTCACCAGATCAATGACATTACTCAACAAGTTCTTGTTTTGTTTTCCATTGAGAGTTATGCACAAAAAATAAGTAAATATAAATGCTTTATTTATAAGTGACAATTATGTGGCATAGAATTATTTTCGCCTATAGCTTTTATCACAGGCATCATGTAGGAAAAGTAATGTTAGAATACAAACCAGACTGCAGTTTATATTTCCACTATTGCCGGAACGCAAGAGAGTTCAGTTATATACATTCCAATGCTGCGCTGCTTCTCTTTATTTATTTATTGCATGTCATTCTGTTCAAACCCAGTATTTGGCAAGACTAATTTATTTATTTATTTAATTTTGAATAATCTATTTGTTGAATAAGATTCCAGTGGAGGCAGAAGCGAAGCGCGGGTTGGGCTTCGTTTACTAGGAAATATCACGGGTTCCTAGTAAAGCCGGGTTCACACTGGACGCCGGAGCGCAGCGATGTGTCAACTGTCGGGCGAGCAGTCGTTCCAATAATAATTGTAGATGGACAGAGACACAGAAATATACACAATCCCTAACTTAATAAATGAATAATGAACGTAATAATCAAGACAAAACAAGAATAGAATGCTGAAAGAACACATACTGCCTTTTCCCCTTGGATTTGGCACTTTCAGGTATTGTGTATGATCCATAACAATGACTTTTGGAGGCGAAATGAAATGGAAGAAAAAAATAAAGGTACTACAAAGATAAAAACCAAAACATTTCAACTTCCCTGTTTCTTACTGCTCTGTGCTTTTCTGTACTTTACAGTAACTGGGTGCACAAATAAAAACCTTTTAAAAAAGGGACATCAGCTTTTGGGTGCCGAAACCGAAAATACGGTTGCCATTTATAGACACCTTATATTTTGAGTAATACAAAATATAAATGGTAAATGGACTGTCCTTGTAAAGTGCTTTTCTAGTCTTTCCGACCACTCAAAGCGCTTTCACACTACTTGTCATCATTCACCCATTCACACACTGATGGCAGGGGCTAAGTGACACCTGCCTATCAGGTTCTATCACATTCACTCACCGTACAGCACAGCTACGGGAGCAATTTTGGGGTCAAGTGTCTTGCTCAAGGACACATCGACATCGAACCTCCGATCCTCTGATTGAAGGACGACCCTAATCTCCACTTAGCCAAGGTCGCCCTGCTATGCAGGTATGTGTTAGCTTAACAAATACAAATGTATGCATGTCATATACATACAAATTTCCTTTTTGTTTTCCTGTCGGGTCCGTCTGCTTCTTTTCAGTTAAATATATTTGCACATCTGTGTGACGTTTACGGGTTGGTCGAACTTTTCACCCCACAGTCAAACAACATCATCTGCATCTTCTGGTTGATTAAATATCACTAATGCACCAAAATGACAGAGTTTGGGTGCACGATTTCTCTCCCTATATTTCATATGTTAAAAAACGGTTGACATGTTGCTAATGGCAACCAAAGGCCGAGAATTGGTCACAAAATGGTTTCCAATGGCAACCGGGCAACTGTTAACATTGTGTTTGCTTCAACATCAGTTCACATTACTTCCCCGAAAGGCGGACCACCGGACCTGTTGGTTCCATGGAAACAATGTAAGAACAATGGAGAACAATGGCACTAATCTGTCCTCAGGGCAGTGTCATGTCTGCCAGTCCTTGAGGTAATCTACAGCGTGTTCCTCATATTAAAGTAAATACCGCAGGCTTTCATGAAAATGCCCCGGGGCATATCTTCCCTCAGCCTAATGAAACCTCAGAAGACTGAGAGCAAAGCAAAGACCTCCCAACACTCCTAGATCCCATCTTTGAAATGATGTTGGCGTTCATCTACATGCTGTAAAGATTCTCTATCTACTGTTTGTCCATCAAATGTGATCTCTGGCTCTCATATCCCTCAGACTGTAATAACTGTGGGCAATACAGTATCTTTGTTACTGTTCAAAAGGTACAAGGTCATAGTGAGTTCAAGACACCCTCCTCTGCATCTCTTTTTACAGCCAGTTAGAGCTGTGCGATAAATCGATTTTTGACAATGTGTTTGAAAAGTATGACGATTTTTGCTTGATCTTAAAGTACAGAACAGCACAGCCCCTTCCCTGAGCTCCCATAGTTCATAGAAGCGCCGCAAGAGTTTTCTTTAGTGTCCGACCTCAAACACACTGCTGTAAAGTTTGTCTAGAGTCTGTGGCAACTAAAAACAGCAGCACAACTAAACTATTCCGGCAGCTGAGTGGGAGAAGTGTGTGGCACTGCATGCACAAGACGGCGGCAGCCCCCGAGACACCCGATGAAAAGCACCCAACATTAGCGGAATCATTCTCTCATGCGAGAAGAAGGCGGGTGCAACATGCTAACTCCGTCAGAGAGGGTCTTAAGTTGAGCTGGTCTTTTTTTTTCCTACGCTACAATGAAGCGTCAACCAATCGTATGTTTTTGTTTGAATCTGTTCTGTTCCCGGTGAAATTTAACGACATAACTACGTCAACGAGCGCTTGAGCAACATTCTGTTTTAAGGAGCATATTTATTGTATATTATTTAGTAAGTTAGGTTTGTACTTTATTATCCCAATAATTAACTTTTGGGATTAATCAAAGTTTAATTGCTGGGTTGGTCACCTTGGGTGCACTTTCACTATTTCCTGATATTATAGAGACCAAAAGATGAATTGATTAATCAAGTAAACAGTTGTCAGATAATTGGATAATAAATCATTTCGACATTATGCTATTGTTAAAACATTTGCGCCATGTGTTATGTAATGCGAGTCATTTGCCGGCTGCATGCTCACTGAAACACTAAAAAATATTATATTTTTGTAGGTCTGACACCAAACCCACAAATGTGTGTGCCTTTGTAACCTCTTAAAAGCTGTATAAGAATTGTGCAAACAGGGCTCATGAAGGGAAGCTTGTTACGGCAATCAAGCAGAATGTTTTGGTGTTTTTGTGAATCTGATCTGAACAGCTTTAACTGTGGGATAGAAAAGTGTACCTCCGCAAAGTCTTACCTATAATGAACCCGCTGGTTTGCATCCAAAAGTAAGAAGGAAGATAAATAAATCAGCGTGCGGCCGATTTCCACAACGGTGTTCTGATTTCTTTAATGATCCGTCACTCCTTTTGACCACATGCTTTGTACGAGAGCACTTCCTGTCAACAGAATGAAACACTTGAGGCTAAACAATAGTGGTGTAGCTGTTAATCTCCTAGCCCTGTTTACACAAGTACTTTCCAAATGACTACTGCTGCTAAACATGCTGTGCCTCCTCCAGAGCAAATGTTGTGCAGGGAGAAAACTATAAAAACATTTAAAGTATAAATGGGAAGCTTTGGCGAATTCCACAGGTAAGCTATCTCTGGTAGTTGGACCAACCCAAACAGTGAGAGCAGGACTGGGGATTTCCAGCCAGAGGCCGCAGAAGTCTTCCCTTTGTTTATGTTGCATAGCTGGGGTTTTGGACTTTCACCGCTTCGACACTGTCACGAAAACACAGACAGGGTGGAAGCTGGCTTCGTTACGTCATTCATGAGTTTTTCAAGGAGACGAGGTTCGTATCGAAAATAAATTGCCAAAAAACGGACTTACAAACACCTCAAGAAAGAGGACCAAACTGAGGAAAAGCACCTCCAACTAACCTCCCACTCAATCCACACTGTTCACACGAAACGCACACGTGCATGAGAGCAACGCTGTGTTCTGAGCTTAAGGGCAAGTGACGAGAGATTCCTCCCTGGGATTTTTCAAGCGCTTGGGACTCATAAGTCAACACACAAGATGTAAACATCAAAGCCAGCTCCAGTTGTCCCACACCGTCTCAGAGCGAACAAACAGATGGGGTCCGATCGCTCAGTGGAGCCTGCATGGTTTGTCAGCCATCCATACGCGTATCCATCCAACATGTGAAAGGACTACAGAGGGAGAAACAAGGGGGTGGACTGAAGACTAGAAAACAAACAAAGAGAAGCTCACTTGTTATACACAACGTCCCTACAATATTCGGCCCTTGAAAAGACATTTACATTATTCATGATGAAGCTGCTCGTGCAACGCTCCGAAGCCTAAAACATACAGCCACGTTGCTGCGGATGTCATGATGCAAAAAGCTGTGATATCATAGCTGCGGGCTGTTGGCAAACACGTTTCCACCCCGAACAGCAGAGTCCACGAGCTGAAAAAACGCTCCAAGGTGTTTGAATTTAGAGTAGCGAGCCCAAAAAACATTATACGCCTATTGGTGAAAATTCTAATGTGTGTATTTGCATTTATTTTCTGCAATTTATGCCGTGGACGTCCTATTTATGAAAGTGCAGTTGAGGTGAATTTCATGGAATCAAGTCATTGAAGGAAGCAGGGAGTGTGAAACTTCATCCTCGATGCTGATGATGAAGAAGCTGCCTAATCGTCAAATAAGTGCCGGAACTTTTATTTTCAGCTATTAAGCAAACGCATTTAAAATTCCTCATCTATCAGTATACAGTGTTCAATGCTCTCAAAGTCAAAACACCTAGGAGGTCTCATGAACTCATTGCTGCAAATATTATGGGTTTATACGCGTCCATTTTAAAATGCACACCAATATTCTACACATAGTAAATACAGCAGTAAAGAAATCTCCATTGAAAATGTCATTAAAATTGAACACATGACATGCAAACAAATAGAGCAAATTGGAAATGAAAGCAAAATTCCATGTAGAACTGCACCCATATATCTATACATGATGTGTTTTATCCAGCGACTCACTTTGTCAGCCGGTAAGCGAAAGAACGAGTGAGACCCGTTGTTTGTGTGAGTACATCCTGGTATTTCTAATTACATATTTTCACAGTGTCATACCTCAACAGGTTTACGATAAAAATTTCTTGACGTGCAAAATTATATTTAAAATTGATTTAAAATTTTTGAAATTCATGGCACAATTCAAATGGGATCAAATAACTATTTGTCTCTCACTATTGACTACCGAACGTATTTTTTTCCGAAATAAGGTCTAATGGTGGTCCACCGGAAGGGGCGGGACTTCGCCTTCGGAATCTTATTAACACTTTTTTTTGCGGCAGATTACCGAGCAGTAATGGAGATGAGCCAGTACCACGGTTTGTACAACCTGTGAGCTCAAACGTGGAGTCAGACGTAGAACAAACACTCCTCTTCCTGTTTTTGAGATGTATCTATTGATACAATTGCTCCAGCGACGTCGCCCCCCAAGGGTGACCCCCTAAAAGTTTATCCTCACCGACTCCTCACCAGAACACTGTGTGTGTAGTTTGATCTGGATGAGGAGTCCTCATTTAAGGAGAACTGGTGGTGTGTGTGCATCCCTCTTACTTTGCTCCACATGTTAGCGTTTCACAGTTGTGGCTCTGATTAAATCATCTTCTGATGAGGTGCATAATGCTGACGAATGATATCTTAAATAGCCACTATGTACTGACTGCCCTCTGCTGTCTGAACGTGTGAGCTGCTTTGGTTTGTGCAGAACGAGAGGAGGATTGTTTGTAAAGAAGCTGTAAAAGACCCAATGCAAAGTCTGTCTCAAACTACAGATTCCCCACCCTATTGATCTGTATATCAAAACAACGGTAAAAATGTATAATAAGCCAACCTGAGTCAGCAATGTGAGGAAAGAATTCTAGTTAATAAAACAGTTCTTAATAAGTTGAAGGCGGAGGCTAAATAAGGCATCGTTCCCTCTGAAACCTTAATACAGAGAAAAGAAAACTAATAAACAGAGAAGAGCAGTGCTGGGATCATTTCCAATAAATATATATTTATATATATTTCCTACAACAGTTATTGAAGCAACATCCAGTGGGGCTTCTTTAAACCTCCACACCCAACTCTTTCAGACAGGAATAAAAAATAAAAAAACCAGATAATGTGCTGGGTAATTAGTTTGTCTAGACAGTTTGGAAAGAAGGCACGTTAAACACAATCTCTCCCCATAGATGCAGAATATGGGTGCACCTGGAGATTGCACGATGAAAACAAAAAATCTTCAGCACTAAAAATACCGACGCTCCCTCAACGGTATCTATTGGCATCATGGACGTTTCAGGGAGGCTGATGGAGCACAGACGCCAAATAACACGCTCCACAGACGGAGTTAGATATTCTTTGTTCTCAGGCTGGTGGCCTGGGAACACAAAGGGGTCAAACGTTCATGAAAGTGCTCTGTCTCAACTAATTCTTTTATACAATATTACCATTTCACACTAGCAGTTGGAGATGAAGAACTGTGACGTGGCGTACTGCTGCTTGGAAAATGTGTCTACCACGGGCGCACACTGACATCGAGTGATTATTTACATCAGCATATGGAGCTTTTAATTGCGTTCAGCAAGGAATTTTATTTTGGGGAAAAAATGGATAATTCCATTACTGTCTTAGCGTTTTGGTACATCAAAGTGAAAAGGTCTGAAAGGTCCAAAGTGCGGCCTGTTGAGTCTTTTACCTCCAACGTCAATCAGACCACTGAACACAAAGGGAAACATCCATAGACGTATCCTGCACAACAGAACTCAAGCCCAAGAGCCCAGCTTAGAGAATAAATTCGACATTTCGGAATATGTGCTTATACAATTTCTTGCTGAGTCAGATGAGAAGCTTAATATCACTTGTCGGCAACAATCAATACTCTTATATCAAAATGGATCACATCCTGGCTGAGTCAGGGCTGCTAGCTGTGGGGTTGACTGACCAATTCTTACGATGTCCAGCTCTGAAATGTCCTTTCTTGAGAAAGGCGTTGTCAGTAACTCCGCCACTAAATCCGTTTCTCTTCAGTCGTTGAGTGTTCAAAAAACAAAGCTAGGTAAAAAATAAATAAACTACACCAAGCAAAACCCTACAAATGTTATAATTTCTTCCATATCTTTCAATTTGAACTCTTACTCCTCCAACTAAGCTCTGCTGGCAAGTTACATTTCGTTTCACTTTAGTCACGTGCTCGCACTGACCAATCACAGCACACTCTGCATCTCTCGGCAGAGCTGCACCTGGACTCTGAGCTGCACTAATGCTGACGTAGTTGTGGGCCGGCTAGTATGGGGCTAGCAGGCTCTGACACTCAAAGAATACGCCCAACATGTCAAACTAAAGATCTGATTGGTTGAACACGATGACAATCAACAATATCGTCCCCATTCACTTAAACTACACATGGATTCACTTGTGAGTCTGCAGGCCTCGGGCCTCTCTTCTTACCTAGAGACACAGAGGTGAAATCTGATTGGATAAAAGCTCTACTTAAAACAAGCTGCACTGGAAGCAGAGCAACTGAGGAAGACAGTAGCTGTGCAATGAGAAAATAAGATAATGGGAAAAATATTTTTATAAATTATGATACATGTAGTGTATTTAAGAAAAATTATTAAATTATAAAATAGCTACAACTTTGTGATTCTGTTTAGGCCAGCAGAGAAGGCTTTGCAGGCCCTGACGGCCCACCACTGCATTAAACATAGCAGCCGAAAAATCTTCAAAGCCTGACTTTTCCTACTTTTCTCTCACATTGAATTTTGTGATGTGGAAACAAAGTTTCCTGTACCATCAGAGCAGTGGGGAGGATTCATTCTCATATACACATGAACTTTACTGTAGATCAATTTTCTGCCAAAAATAAGACGGAATGACCTAGACGAACAAAAGAAGACACTTCCTGAGGGAGAGGCAGAGAAGAAGACAGGGAGAAAGAGGGAGGAAGTGGTGAAGATGAAGACAGAGAGGGGGGGAAGTGTTTGAGGGTCGAGTCTCTCTCATTCCAATCCGTCTCTTTGCTGTTGGACTCCCGGGTGGCTTTCACGAGCGCTTTATGTATAATTCAGCGTAATGTGCGGAGATAAAGCCCCCAATACAGGCCGCGTTCTTCTAAGCTCTTCACAGCGCATTACGTTTTATTCATCAAATTAGTTTTAGTTGGTTTGGTATCCCCTGAGCCGTCTTTAAAAGGTTTGGATGAAAGGACTACATTAATTTTGCCACTAATCAGTTAAGCGACAGCTCCAAGTGACAGCTTTGCACTCCTTACCCCTCCTGAAAAAATAAAAACTCTCAGCTTGTCTCGCTGCCTCGCCTGTTTCAGGCCATTCCGCGTGTCCCCGGTTGCCCTCCCGGCGCCGATCCTCTGCACGAATCCCCCTTCACGGCCTCCTGATGCTGCCCTCAGCGCCGTGTCACTGCTCTCACTGACAACCCCGATCACTGTCCATGCTTTCAAGTAAATCATGCATACTTCAACCTTTGAAATCCCCCCCAAAAATGCTGCATGTTACATTCTTCATTACATCCTCTAAAAATGTTCACAGAGCTTGAGAAAGCATTGTGTGACACATGACTTGAGAAGAAAGGTATGAAACAATAACATACCTTTCTGTTTGGTGTTAAAGCTCAATGGTTATCGTGTGCTAAAAGGGATTTTTACTTTCCTGAAGCAAATAAGAGCACGGAGCAGATAATTAGGGCTAATACTTGTAATTCTCCAAGTGAGTATTTTTTTTATTCATTAGCGACGAAACACTCCGAAGATTAATTTTAAAAGCAGACTCACTGAAAATGACTGAAAAATGAGACGGGACACCAGAGATCCAAGGCTTTGTCTATACACACAATGCATGTGTCTCTATGAAGTTAAAGAGTCGGGAGTTTCCTGGTTATCATTTCCCACCACAAATGAAAAGACCTTGTGAGGTTAAAGCTGCAGCTTTTTATGGATAGTAGGTATAAGTTCACTGTTGAAGGACTAATGAGAGGACTTACTGAAGCAGGGTGTGCTTTGGGAAGCTGAACTCGCCGTGGGAGATGCGGTCTATAATGTTTAGTGGGATCCTCTGGATTTGGTCACAGTTGAACATGACAAAGTCGTACTTGAAGACCAGGAGAGAGTTGTCCGTGATGAGGACGAGGCGCTCTTTTTCATTGTTCCAGTGATCCACCCTGAAACAACCAGAGAGAGAGAGAGAGTGTTAGAATCTGTTCTTGATATCTATATTTAAATTTTGACACACCATACAGCACATTTCTGTACGTCCAATGAGAAAAAGGTGACAGTCGTATTGTCTTTATGTATACAGTGTGTAACAAGCATAAGGACCAGTATGCACTAAGTTGACAGTTTATTAGTTTATTATTTCACTAACAACTAAACAAAGCAACGCCTGCTTGCGATCCCTCGTCACTGGTTGCATATGTTCACTAGTTATAACCAGTTCAACCACAGTGTAATTTTCTTTCCTTTGTTTAATATCGGTCATTTTTAGAGGGGAAATTATTCGCTAACTCACAAGAAAAAACACAAAGACTTAAAGGAACGTCTGACAGACAAATATCATTTTGTGTTGTTTGTTCTGCTGTCCTATGCTGTTATCCCAGGTCTCCCAACCTAGGGCTCGGGACCCACTATTGGGTCATACGCCAAATGAGAGGGGTCACAAGAGGATCAAAGGAAGAGTTCAACCAACTGCAGTAGAGAGGGATTTTCACTATGTATATTTGAGTCTTTTTGTATGAAGCTTAGTTCTTATGTTGATAGGGGAGTCCCCGACTAAGAATGTACACAGTGAAATCTGATTGGTCAAGTCTTGCCTATGGTGGACTGATAGATGCATTGTTTGTTTTCTTGCTCATTGACCCCCCCCTAATTAAGCTTTATTTATCTTTAGAAAAATAAAATAAAATAAAAACAACAAAAGTATTGGCAGAGAAACATGTGACTCGTTTAGCTGTTGTTTCAAATTAATGGACACAACTGTCCATTGTGCATGTGTTTGTAGCAGGCGGCAAACTCTGGTTCTGTTGAGTAAGGCCAAAGCAGAAGAGTCTTAAAATTGAAATTCTCTCTACTGACCATCAACTCCTCTGGTTGCAAAAATAAGTCTGATTGTATAGAAGTCTATGAGAAAATGACTCTACTTCTCACTTGATGTATTCCCTCAGTAAACATTGTAAACATGAGTTTATGGTCTCAATCTCTAGTTTCAAGTCTTCTTCAAGATAGTGCTACGTTGTTATTGAATTGCTCTGATTAAAAAGCCTTGTGTTGTTGTTATTTAGCCTTTCTGAGGCTGTCGCCAAGATGTTGCTCCGATGGTCTTTGGATAGAGCAACTTAGTCTGCATGGTGATTTAGTCATGCACACCAAGGAGATTGATTGAATGCACAACTGTTGTTTTCAAATAACATTTCATCTTTTTTTTTAAACAGTATTATTAATAAGCTAATATTTATACCAAAATAGGCTATACTTCACAGCCATTCAGCACCCCCATGTATGCAGAATGGAACAATTTGTTTCATGACCACATTTTCCCGCCACTGCAACAGGCTCTTTAGATCGAACCATAAATAGTCGAATATTCACCTCTTGATGTTAGTATTGTGCAGGAGGTTATTTGAAGTCAACACAAAAATATGTATAACAAAGCTGCTTAATTATGTACTATAAAAGCTTCACAATTTCCAAAACCGCCGTTGGCAAAGATCATACAATATGCATGCAAGCATTTCTAAGTTGCTAAGTTTTTACCACCAAAAAAAGAAAAAAGGAAAGCAAAATCTAATGAAGAGAAACACCTTCAAAGCAAACAAACTAGAGTCTGCTTTCTATTTCAGCCTCAAAGTGCGTTATTAATTCGAATCACAAAAAGTATAATATCACACACACACACACTCCCTCACTGCTGCGCACACAACTGATTCATGGTGCCATGGATTCTCTTTCTACGGCCCGCTGAGCCGCGCTCGTGTGGCCCACTCCCAATGAAACACTCGATTGCTGCTGGCAGCCGCAGGCCAAAAAAAAAAAAAAGAGACAAGTTCACTGAACAGCTGCGGCATCATGGGAAAGGTGTGGGTGAAGAGATATGACTGTGCTAATGAAATGAGTTAGCCCAAACTTGACTGGGCACGGCATCGCGGACGGTACAGAGGTGTTACAGAGATGCACCATCAGACCGTGGGTGGTCTGACAAGCTGCTGGCACTTGGCCTGACAGAACAACACACGGGGATGTGCTGGACTGAGGTAGCCAGCTAGCAGCTGTACTGTAGGTACACACATACAACCACCTCCTCTATGTGTAAGTCAAAAATGAAGTATTTTATGATCAGAGAAGGCATAAACAAATGGGAACTAAATAATCAAATGGAGAACACATGACAAAAACGAAAAAGGAACAGTCTAAGCAATAAAAGCAGATGCATTGAGATCATCTTGCTCTTTCTAAAGCTAGTGACAATCCTCAGCAAGGCCAGATTTTAGGAATTTTCTCATGCTCTTATGACATAAGTCACCGTCCTCCCTCTGGGGAAATTCTGCAGCAGCGTCACAGAATTGCCGTATAATGCACTCTCTATGTCGCCAGACTTCCTACAGCGGCGTCTGCGTTGATGGTAACTGCGGGGCCAAATGTAGGACAAGCGTTAACGTGTGTTGGACAGAGCTGCATAAATGGGATGCATTATTAATTCTCACACGGCCGGCCTTTAAAATGTTTCCTGAAAGCTTGTGCGGTGAGTGATACAACCTGACGTCTCACAAGTGCACTTGGTAAATGTCTTGCAGTCGTGTCATTTTGCTCCGTGTTGGAGGCAGTTAGTTCACTGCCTCTGCATTGGCTTGTGTGATATTCAACTATGGTATTAGGCTTAATTAATACGGATGTCTCTATTTGATCATGCGGAGCCAATATGGACTGTAGTATATCATGTGTAGAATTTAAGACTGTCTCCCTATGGGCCTCAGATTATCTGCGGACGTCTGAGCCCCTCACCGTATCTTTAAGGCTGAGCCCAGCTACCCTACAAAAGAAACTCATTTTGGCCACTTGTAACCTCAATCTCATTCTTTCGGTCAATACCTAAAGCTCGTGTCCATAGGTGAGGGGATGTAGATGGAATGGTAACTTCAGAGCTCAGCTCCCTCCCGTTGTACGGTCCGGTGCAACACCCGCATTCCTGCGGACGCCACATCGACCCACCTGTCCATCTCAAGCTCCATTTTACCCTCACTCGTGAACAAGACCCTGAGACACTTGAACTCTCTCGCTTGGGGCATTGATTCACTCCCAAGCCTGAGGGCGCAATCCACCGCTTTCCGGCAGAGAACCATGGCCTCAGACTTGGAGGTACTAACTCTCAATCCAACCGCTTCACACACAGCTGAAGGTCTTGGTTTGATGGAGCCGACAGAACCACATCATCTGCAAAGACAAGAAACGCAATTCTGAGGTCCCCGAACCGGACACTCACCTCCCCCCGATTGCACCTTAAGATCCTGTCTATGAAACAGAGTCGGTGACAAGGGACAACTCTGGCAGAGGCCAACATCCACTGGAAATGTGTTTGACTTTGTGCAGAGCATACCGACACAGCTCTCACTTTGGTTATACAAGGACCGGATGGCTCGTCGAAACGGCCCCGGTACCCCATATGCCTGCAGTAACCCCTACAGAACTCTCTTGGGGACATGACCATAAGCCTTCTCCAAGTCCACAAAACACATGACGACTGGATGGTCAAATTCCCATGACCCCTCCAACAGACCTACAAGTATAAAGAGCCGGTCTACTGATCCGAGGTTTGACAATCGGTCTGAGGTCTCCTTTCCAGCCCCTATGAATAAACTTTGCCGGGGAGGTTGAGCAGTCTGATACCTCGATAATCCTCTACAGTCCCCCTTTTTAAAAATGGGAACCACCATCCCGGTCTGCCACTCCACAGGCACTGTCCCCGAACCTCCAGGTGACACTGAAGTGGCGTGTCAGCCAAGACAGCCCAACAACGTCCGCAGCATTCAGCATCTCAGGGCCAATCGCCCTGCCGCCCAGCTTTTTGACCACACCGCCGACCTCTGCCAGGGATATGGATGAGTCTTCTCCCGAGTCTTCAAACTCTGCCTCTTCCATAGAGGATGTGTTCGTCGGTTTCAGGGGTTCTACAAAGTGTTCATTCCACGGCTTGACAATGTCCTCAGCCCTGGTCTGCAGTTCTCCGCCCCGAGTTGTATCCCCATGCGGGATAATAAAGTTGATCTGAATCTGAACAAAGCTGTGGGTTTTCATTAGAGAGCCTGGCATTTTCAGCTGGGGAAAATAACGCTTTAGTGGACACGGCCCCTAAGGGGGTAATGACACATAATCTAATCAGCCGATCAGAGTGTTTCTTAATAGTATTAGTTCAAGATATTTAAGTATATAACATTGGGCGCTGAAACAACTAGTTGATCTTGATCAAATTAATTGTCCATAAATTTGATCGATTGTGTATGACTTTTTACAGAGAAAAAATGCCAAAAACTCACTCTGCCATCAGCCAAATGCTGTGAACGCTGCCATCTACTTCTTCATCCACCATAGCTTCAACGTCTTTGATACCCTGTTTCAGAGTGCCAGGCTGAGGAGACAGAAATGCATGGGTGTCACTTTTTAATTTTTCATTGTGACAATCACAATGTGTGACAGAAAGCTTAAGGGCTGATCTTTGAGGCAGACGCACAGCTGGGACTGGTACTCCAACAAAATGTCAGCGCGTCTGTGTGTCAAACAAAATGACAATAAACAAAAAAACACGAAGCCTCCGCATATGAAAATGAATGCTAATGAAGAAAGCTGAGCGTGCATCTTCCGTGTGTAAAAATCTGAGTAACTCAGGTAATTGAAGACAAGAGAAAGCTTCTGGACATAATACACTACACATCCAAATTTCTGTTTTTCAATGCAATCCACACTCATTTCTATAACATGCAATTCTATCCTTCCACGTTTTATTATTTTAATGGCGAGTTAAAAAGATTAGGAGTTCATATTGTGGGCTCCTGGCAGTCTTACTGAAATCTGAACCCGGTGTTGAGCCGACCTGGCAACATGTGAGGACTTCTTATAGCAACCCAACCCAGGCCTGCAATGAACATATATATAATATTTTGCATTCTCCGTTGAAATTTGAATAATATATAATAGAATAAAAACATATGCTAATAATGTAACAAAAACATTGTAATAAACTTGCGCTATTCGCCAAAAATATAGTACGTGTCCCTAAGAGCATTATGTTGCATTATATTGAAAACCAGCGGTAAATCACCAGTTTCATATACACTAAGTTTCATATACTATGTGCTGTTTATTTCCTGAGCACTGGTTAGCTAGCAAAAATGCTCAATGACAGCAATGCTATTGTTAATATTTTGGCACAATGTTTAGTATATGTGAATCCACTTATTTTCTATGTAAATAATACAGTAAGTAATACAGTTCAAGTTGCCTCAGTTAACTTTGGCCAAGAAACAGCAAAGGCTGAGTTCTTAGTTAACTTGATTCCTTGAACTCTACGTTTCATAAGTTTGTGTGTATGCTAAAAATGTCTGTCAACAATAGCAGACTTGTATAAGTATAAATGTCAGAGGGAAAGCTTGTATAATGTGTTATAATGACAAAGTAGTGGTCATAGTGAGTGAAGCCGTGATCTGAGATGGACGTTGCAAAATGTGTATCTGGAATTGTTCATTGGCTAAGTTTGATATCTGTCAAGATGAATGGATCCATAAAACGGATTAATTCTGGTCAAAAGACTGAAAAATAACTCTCTGTGAGAGAAAGGACATCGGATATATCCTGGAATGTAATTATAACAAGTGATGCTTTTGAGAAACCATTGTAACTAAAGCAAACTGTCGCTGAAAAGGAACAACACACTGCCTTCACTGTTTACAGCGTTTTCCAGCATCTGTTCATTGGAACTGTTTCTTCATTCTGAAACCGGGCCTCTCACAGGCACAGCCTCCTTTTACATTAGATGATTTGATTGCAGTTATTGTATCAAAATGAATTACTCAGTATTTTATACAGTTGGGTAAAAGTAGCAATAACACAATGTTGAAATACTCATAAAGTATTAAAACTTGAAGTAAATATGATGCTGAACAGCCCAGTAATATTGTTGTCTCTTATCACGTAAGCAGGTTAATCATACAGTAAATACAAAATAAATTAAATATACTAATAACTACAGCGTTAACTGTACTGTAAAAGAAGTATAAAGCTAGAGTAACAAAGTATAACCTAAGTACAAGTAACATTGTCAAATTAAAATAAAAAGAACAGTAAGTTAGGTACAACTTAAATGTATTAAATAGGTTAACACTTGCCAGACAATTTTCATGAATATTAAATAACATATCAGTCGCAACGTGAAGTGAGATTTCTACAACTGTATCAAAAAATATATTGTTTCATCAACATATAGGCAGCACAAAGTTCCCCGTTGTCAAGTGGAAAAGTGGAAGTCTTTACCCTCAACACGAAGAACTTCCTGATCTTAAACTGGTCCAGAGATGGCTCCGCGGAGATGTCACTGCGCTGGGGGCGGGCCGCTCCGACCTCCGCTGCCCGCTCCTCCGTGCCCTCTGTGGGGGCAGTCGGCTGAGTGTCCGCCGGGCCGCCGGCGGAAGAGCTGAGCTGCTGCTGCTGCTGCTGCTGCTGGTCCTCATCGCTTGGCGGCGCTCTCTCTTCTTCAGCTTCTGCCATGATGGAGCTTCAACAACACCTCTCTCAACATTAACAACACTTGTGTAGAGCTATTTAGGCTATCAAGTTAAAGACTGTCACATACATGTCGACTCCGCTGCAGTGAGGCTTTTACGAATTTTAAATCGTTGCCTCTAGTAGTCACTCTGGGTGCACAACTTCCCCAGTATCGAAACTTACAAACACAGTCCCGACACATATTTACCCCTACATCCCTTGAGTTCAAATTCCAAAGTGCTGGTAATAAATATGACTTACTTACCGCTGGTTATCGGCGTCGCGGAAGGTGTTGAACAGATCAGCAGGTCTCGATAAAGAGGCAGCACAGGAGCATAACTTCCGTGTTCCGACTGTAACATTTGTTTTAATGGGCGTGCACGGCAGCAGCGCACCAGAGCAGGATGCATTTCAGACTCGGGCCTTTTCATTGCTTGATTTACGATAAACCCTGCACACGAGCTGCACCTATACCAATCTATAAATAGGTACGCTGCTGGTTTGGGACTGGTTTCATACTGAATGAGGGCCCTTTGTGGCCTCATATTGACTCCACTTGCTTCAAGGTGCATGACCAGATTTACCTGTTAGGATGCAATGGGCCAAAAGGTTTCCCCTCACACCCCAGTATTTGTGCTTTGTAACTGTTGAGTCCGTTTGAGGCAGTTGGATTAAACTCAACTTTACACGCACAGCACAATATAAGCTAAAATAAAGTTGGGCCATAGAGTGGCCCTACAATATAGGGCCACAAAGTTAGGTAATAATGTAGGAACCATTACCACCATTGTTGTGCAATCTAATTTCTTGACAAATCTTTCAATTAATCATATTATGTACAGATGAAACACTGCGAATCAGCCGCCCTGTTGCAGCTGATATCTTTCCATTGTGTGTGTGTTTTTAAGATAAAGTGCACACAGTATAATATTGGTTCCCATTGTGTCATAATATATTCATATTTTGTGTCTTTAATTGATATAGGGGTAAAAAAAAACAAAAGTATCCACAATTACAAACCCTTTTGTGTATGATTAGTATAACCTCTTTCAATTTGATAGATTTTTTGTATTTAAAAAAAAGTATGTAGCCAGGGATGTCCACATACTTTTAGCCTTATAAAGTCTGCCTTTTGCTGGTATGAACTATACACTAGAAACTAAATTGAGGATTAAAAAGAGGTGCTGTATGAGTTGCATTCCAACAAACAGTTTATGATTACCTTTAGACCCAAAAGAGAGCTAAAAGGAGAGTGAATAATGTACTAAGATGAGAGAATAAGTAATTGTTTGCTAACAGGTTTGCCACAACAGCTTAATAAGACAATAGTATGTCTGTTAGCTTGTTTTGGAGCTTTTCATGTCCCAAGTGGCCAAAAAACATACAGTTTTAAACTATTCCTAGTCCTCTGGACGTAAGTTATAGCAAAAGTTGTTTACGCTGATGCTCTTATTGTCCTCTATTAGTCAGCACTAAATAACATAGGAAACAGTCTATGTGCTGTCATGTTGATAGGACTCCATCTCAAGCAGCTGATTATACCGCTGTGTGAGTTCTCTCTGGAAGGTCAAGGGTTACTTCTGCCAGTAATACCATAACTACTGTGGGGTGACTCATCACTTTCAAAACCTGTTTCTTTAGGGACGCTGTAGTAGACTATACATTGTATGCAAATGAACTATAACAACAAGGAAAAAGCAGGGAGGTTAGTACCATGATGAATGGGATCAACATCACACACAGCATTGTTCACAGACTCAGAGTTTTTTTTTGATTCTGTATAATAAAGCATAAATTGTAAAACACAAATCTCCTATTTAAGTTTAGAATCATTAAAGTTTTGAATAATTAACAACCACAGACAAATGTCAAACTGAACGCAATTTATAACGTTCATGAAAGATTTAGCTCGCTTTGATTTCCTCTCTCTGGCTTACGTTGCTGTCTTGATATCTCGATATCTATACGATTCAACTGGACAGTAACACAATCAAGCAATCGTGGGATGAACCAGATCACCGAAAGCGAATAAGACTTATTTTTCCTCCCACAAATCAGTCTGCGTGGAAGCTAATGTTTTCAGACACAGCATACTGTGAGGCAACTCATTCCACATCTCAGTCCTGTTGGAAGTTTAAAACCAAATCCAGTTGTAATCTGCAGCCGTCAAAGAAGTATAGACAGATTTCCAAAGGCGTTTCTTTTCCTGCACGGTTGCTTAGCTACTCCCACAGACTGCAAGCTGAGATTTTTCAAGCATTTTTAGTATTGTGTGAATGGCCAGTAGCTTTTAAGTCCACCTCTCATGTAAGTTGGGTTTTTTTTGGGATCTGCAGTCAAGTATTTACTTCTAATCAATCCAGAGCTCATTTGCTTCAGTGATGAATTAAAAATGATTTTTCTAAAATGTTCCTCTGCTCTAATAGAAGCACCGAAGCAAGACTTGTGTAAAGAATCTCCATGAAACCTGTGAATCCCCTTCCTTTATTTGATTCAGTGATAACTGAAAACTAAAGACCGGAGCATAATTGAATCACAGACCTGGTTGCAGTTTTATGGAAGTATCTCAGCATGACAGCACCGTAACATTGCATTTCTGCTGCTACCCACTTTACGTAAACCGGTGAACTTGGAAACCCTTTTGCCCCGCATCATTCAGAGGAGCAAGGATAAGAATAATCCATATTGTTGTATCTAGGCCAAGTAAATCAACACTGCATAACTGGAAATGTTCACTGTTGCCAAGCTGTGAGCGTTTCAGTTGCTACTGTATCTCCTTGGGTTCATGCTTCAGTCTCTTCATGCAGCTTTTTTTGGTGCTCTCCCAAGACATACGTGTTTATCACCGATGGAATTTACCATGAATTAATAATAGGTTAAATAATACATGTCATATTTTCGGTGGATGTTTTAGATCAAGCATGTAGTGCACTATGATGACATGGTGAGTGCAGCGTGTGTTGTCCTTTGTAGGCGCCAGTAACTTATCATCTTCCATATTTTAAAGCGTATCTTAGACTGTTTTATTAGTGTTTGCAGTAAGGTGGTATATTATTATGTACTATACGCCTTTATAAGCCCCCAAACACCCTATTGAGACTTAACTATAATTTACAGCTGCTGTAACTGTCACAGGGCATGGTGAAGGACTCAAGTGCAGACCAGGCAGAGTAGTGTGCAAACGAATATTTATTTAACAAACAACACAGGAAACTCACAGGACATAACAGGGGATCCACGGACAAGACAGGAGACGAAGGGGATAATCCAGCAGGAACGGGCAGGCAGACGGGAAAACCGGGAACAGGACGGGAAAACCGGGAACAGGACGGGAAAACCGGGAACAGGACGGGAAAACCGGGCAGGAAGGCATGAAGCACATGGGGTAATGATCTGGCGACGAGTGACTGAGAGGCAGGAGTTTAAGTAGTGACTGAAACAGGTGAGCAGGTGAGAGTAGTGAGCTTGATGAGGTGAGAGTGGAAGACAGGTGCGCTGAATGAGGGAGTGCTTGATTACTAACCAGAGACAGGTGAAGGGAGTGCAGACAGGTAGAGTGAGGAGCTACAAAAAGACACAGGAGGCAAAGCCTAATCGTGACAGTAACAAATAGTTTTTAAATATAGAATGGTTCAAATGACTAGTTTAAAGTGAAACGGGTCACTCGTACCCGACTCTGAAGTTCTCCTCAGCTTTATTGAGCATTTTAGCATCTTTCAGCTCATTGTTTCGGCAACCCAGTCGCCAGGAAAAAAAACCTGTTTGCATTGAACGTTTCCGCAAAACACGGGACACATGACATGTCGACGTTTCCAAACATAAAAATATATGTTTCATGAATACGTTTCATGTCAGCCTCGTATCACGCTTGCAGAAGGGCACAATGCTTCAGGGTTAACGTTGTGTAACGATTGGAAGTTTAGGCAAGTTTAGGTTTCACACAGGACACAAACAGCGGTCTCCTGGGTGAAAGTCCTGTCTGGCCTTTGTGGACTTTCTCGCTCTTTATACCACAGAACTATCAATTACGGCCGCTCCACAGACTACTTCACTTGTTCTGCGAATCGCAAGTTAGTAAGTGCCCAATATATCTGTTATTGCAAGTTTGGTACAGAAATTAATCTCCCAGATTCACAAGTCCATTGGTGAGCTGAACTCGTAGCCAATGGACCTACTTAAAGCTCAAGGGGAACTACATTTGGGCCCTCCACTTTTGAATATGACACGGAAAGCATTTTTTGATTCCTCCCCCTGTAGTAGACATGGGCTCATGAAATTTTAAGACTGTACATTATGTTAATCATTTTGTTAAGCTCCGACCAAAAGGCAACCTCCAATGATGAAAAATGAAGCAAACACAGCAGTTCCTTAAATGGATACTTGAGGCTGGCTCCAAAAGCCTGTCAACCTCCATTGACCCCTGTGTTAAAATGCCCAACTTTATGTGAAGGAACTGTATCACTATTATTTTGATGTGTATGAGTCATTTGTTTCCTTTTTTATTGAAATTCCCACTATCGTTTTACATTTTAAATATATTGTTGGAAGGGGGCTGAAATACTCGGTGTATTAAAATTAGTACTTTTTTCTGTCTGCTGGAATACATATTTGTATAGAATTAGTCAAATTCAATGTGAATCATTTAAAAAAGGAAGAAATGATTACTACATCTAAATTATATTTCTTCATGTTGGGCCTGTTGTACACTTGTGGAAACCAAACAAGAGTTGGTTGAATCTGGGTTAGAGCATCCTCTGCGAGATGACATCCGTTGACTTTACAGCTCAAACATACACACAAACATGTCCAGGGGCATCCACCCTTCATCTGCAATGTTCCTACTGGATGGAAGTAATTCAATTATGTCCCAGCACGTTTGTGTTTGTTTATCCATGTCGCAGCAAGGCCTGATTGAACTCTCCTGAGATATCACACGGGATCAGCAGATGTTGCGTAGACCTCTGCAACCCCATAAGTTCCACAGTCATGATCCGTGTGCGCGCAGTGGCTTGCTGAGGCGTAGCAACACTGGCAGCTTCTTTTTTTCCCCTGCTTAGCCTGTGAGTAATGCTCAGACCAGAGCGCGGGGGCAGGGCCATGAGGGTTCATTAACTCAGCTGGAGCCTGATGAGCTGGAAAACTCCTAACCTTCAATGATTTTAGCTCCAATTTTCTTGCCCAGCATGGCAAATGGCTTGAGTCTATGTTATGGTCTCCTTTCATTTATTTATACAACAGATAATAGAAAAGCAAGCTGAAATAAAAAACTGCATTGTTGTCAGAGCAGCCATATGATTTCCATGGTTTGCACATTATTGCAAAGCATTCATAACAGGAAGATGATATATCATATACTGGACTAGTATGAAGGGAAACATTTCCCTCAAATATTGTGTAGAGGAAATAAAAGGGTCAAATAAAAAAAATGTTGGTCCAGTTACAACCATTCTCATAGTTTTCATATGAAGTTAACTTTTGCATTTCAATTGAACTACACTTAATTCTGTCAGACAGTAATGTGCATCTCGGGACCAGTGTATGCTGTCTTGTGTTGACAGTGATGTGGCGTGGGAGAGCTGCCCATACCGACCGTGAGCTGACCACAGTGTTTACCGCCCAGAGGCTCCACTTCCAGATGAGCGCAGACAACTGTTTCACTTGACCTTGGCCGTTATGACCAGCAGGCCCGGACTTGACCTGTCAGGTTTCTGTTCACAGGGACGTTTTAGTTCAGTGATGGAGAGTTTCAGGGGAGTCTGCTTAGTGCCTGGTGAGCCTGAAAGTGATAGTACACATGTAAATCAGTGTGACATGTGGATGTCATTTCTCCAAGATAAAAGGGTCAAGGCCCTGACCCTCTACGTCCAGGTCGCAGACAAAGTCTCACATGATTGGCTTGGTTCACATTTGGGGTTAAGAGATGGAATGTCAAACTACTGCTGTGTGCAAAGTACACATATGTTTTAAAGGCAGTGAGAAAAATACAACTTTTTAAAAGTTAGTTTTGTTTAAAGGAATAGTTAGACATTTTGGGAATAGTGCTTATTTGCTTTCTCGTTGATTTTCTCTGTTAAGTATGAAGCTAGAACAAGGATACCTTAGCTTAATCTAGCATAAGACTGAACGCAGGGACAAACTGCTAGCCTGGCTTTGTCCAGTGTTAAAAAATACACTAGTTCCTCTAGTTTAGGTTGCAGCAACTCAATAGTGATGACAAGACTCCAGGAAGTCACTGCGACCAGCTACTAGACGCCAAAACATAGTAACAGCAAGTGACTTCCTGTAAATCCTAAAGCGAGGCAGTTAGCTTAGCTTAGCATAAAGAGTAGAAGCAGGGGAAACAGTTTAATATCAAAGGTTTAATACGTAGACCGAGAACAGTGTTATGACTTGTTCAAATAGTATAATTTAGAACATAACAATGTCTGAGATATTGTCAGAGCTACCATGATTTCCACTTCATTAAAAGAGATATAGAAGTGTCAACAAAACAAACTGGAATAATAATGTGTGAACACTGCCACGTATGAGTAACAGGACATAATCCTGTTCCCATTCCGTGCGTGAATGCAGCTTTAGGTTGGTAGACGTTTTAACTTCAACAGAGCCAGGCTAGCTAGCTGTTTCACCCTGCTTTCAGCCTTTATGTTCAAATAAGCTAGCCTCTTTAGCTTCTGACTTAATGAACAGACATGTGATAACATTGTTGTCTAAATTAGGTCGCAGCACAGCTGGATTGTCAACCAGCAAGTGGACAACTGCCCTGGGACCCCAGATCCTCACGGTTCTTGACAGTCCTTTGTTCACATTGAGTCAGTTGATAAATTGAACATTTGTTTTGGAAAAATCACCCAAAAGTCACAAAATCAACTGACATGTAAAGGTCTTAAAGGTGGGCCTTCCTTTAATATCTTGGCCCTGGTCTTTAAGAGGGTCCCTTTTCTCAATGTCTAGTATTCATTATATCTAATTATTCAATATTCCTAAATTCATTTGATCAAATTACCACATAGCAACTGTCACTATGTAGTAATCCAGCATAGAAACAAGGTGCACAAAAAGCAGTCAGTTGGGGCCTCTAGTAGGTTAATCCAGACATCAAAAACAAAAAATACAAAGACATTGGAATCTCACATACAGTACTGTATCAGAGTCAGAGCAGAGACAATGAGATGCATAAGAGTATTTTAGAGTATTTACATAGTTCCACAAGATGAAACCTAGCAACAGTTAAGTATGCAAATTGGGAAAGTACATTTTACCAGACATTTGTGGTACAAGATTGTGTAAATGCCACTTGGGTAATAATAGATAGCATGGTATTAAATCATAACAGCAGAACGGGCGGGATACAAGCTGTTCAGCCGAAAATTCCTTCCCCATGCCCCACATTTAAGCATGCAAAGTGTTTTTCCCCCCACGGGGCTAAACCTCAAGTGATCCTCATGAGTTCAGTTATGGTGCAAATATCACACAGGGCTAAGAGCGGTATAAGTGTGCTTAGGCAAACCTCGCAATGTTTTGTCCAGGGGGAAGACGATCCAGCCACTAAGTGGCAGTGTTGTTCCAGCGATGACATGACAGCAGCAGCAGAGCATGGAGAGGGGGACCAGAGGGAGCAAATTCATGTTCTACATGTGTGATTACAACATGTTTAACATGTATTAACTCACCATCCAGCCTTTGCTTATTAGCCAACAACCTGATGGGGAATATGATATGATTAGAATAGATCCTATCATTTTAGCTTACTGTGCACAAAAAAAAAGAAAAAAAAGCTTTCATGTCAATATGCCTTTGCCGTCTTTCTCCCCTCTCTTGCCATCCTGATTCTGTCTCATCTTTCTCACATCACCTCTGACTGTAAGGCAGACGAGCCCTCCTGGCAGATGTCATTACCAATCCATGCTGTTTCTCTTTGGCAAAACATGTGTCACCGTGGACACACTGACTGCTGCTTCCACTTGGCCAATCCACGCAACAGGAGATCAGACCGATCAGATATCGTATAATTTGTCGCAAATTGTGATGTTTTCTGACTCATCTGAGAAGCACTTTGGCCTTGAGCTCGGAGTGAGCGACTGCCACTGAAAAGTAGCCAGAAAATGATTGCTTTGATATGTGGTGCTAACAGGAGGAGGATGAAAGCCAAATCAGAGCTGAATTAAGGGTGGCAAGAAACACATTTATTCTTAACTGCTGCCTTTGAGCAAGGCAGTCTATTTTGGGCCTCATCAGTGACCTGCCATGCTCATTTGGTATTACGTAACCTCAATAAACTCTGCAGGAAAATTTGTGTTTAGACTTTAATTTCTACAAGACAAGCATCATCATCTTACAACACAATTGTGAAACTTCTACACACTGAATTCTGAGGGTTTACTGAATGCAACATCATGAGCGTTTCACTCGAGGTGAGTAGTTTCCTGGAAACATACAACCTCTGCAACCGTGACCCAGAAGGATGAAGGTATTAGACTGCTGTTTGCTCATGAACACACCGCCGCTCTGGTGCTGCAACAACCGTGATTTCCCTTCAGGTAACTAATGGCTTTATACGGTCCCCACACCAGCATGTGCGAACTCCTCTGGGAAACGTACACAGACAATCCTGCAAAAGCCTGCTATGCAAAGTGCCAACTCTTCCTTTGAGCGTCATCAACATTTTTCACCTGATTTTAATGTCAAAGTAACAACTTGAGTTGAAGGCCAAAATGAGCCATGATTTGCTTATGTTTCCTTTGCCTCTGGTGGGCCTGAGGTGAAACAGCCATTTAGGAATTCCTGCATGCAGACAATGCTCCACCTCTGCTGAGTAGAAGTTCACAGATTTGTCATGCAATGCCTGTAGGAATACAGTGCATTTTCTGCTCTGCCGCAAAATCGCGTTCTGCTCCACTGACATTCTCTTGCCCCGTTTGTTAGGGCAGTGCACGGCCTCATGTGATTTATTTAGCTTGATTGCAGAGACGTGCAGCAATTCGCTGCATCCCCCGCCATCATTAACAGTGTATAATCCTCAAACACGCCTGCCTACTTTTTTTTTTATTGTTCATTCCCTTAATTTCTTGCTGTTTAAATGGGTTTTTCTGCACAGCTCAAGTTCTAGTCCCAACATGTGCCACTTTAGGCTCTGTTTAGTTGACAAACTTTTGTGTGCAATTGTGGAACGTTAATCCAGTATAAGGTGCAATGTGAGGATGTTGTCTCTGGTACGCCTCCGTCACATCATCGCCCACAGTGTCACTTCTGACGGAGGAGAAGGCAGCAAACACTTCCTTTTCAAGTGCTTTCTCTGGGAATGAAAGGCAAAATGAGAGAGAAAACCCAGAAAATGAGGAGGAATTACAACAAGGTAGCCACGCGAGGTTCCCGGGACGTGGAGATGATGAAACAGGAGCCCACTTTAGAACAGAGAGCCCTACAAATCTTACAAGTTCCCAGTTTATCAAAGCCAATCCAGGAGGCGAAGCCCACTCCCACTCCCCCCCCCCCCCCCCCCCACAGCCTCAGTCATATCATGCCCTCACGCAGCTTCTCATCTCCACAGGGAGGTGAACTTTGAAACCAGATAAATAGTTCACCCCATTTACCGGCAAGTCGAACGCCTTCATTTTCCCCCGAATATTTGTTCAGTGTAGCTGGGGGGCGTTTCATCTGGAATTTGTGCCTTTGCTTGTTTGTAGAAAGGAGTGCGCAATGGCTACTAAAAATAGCTCCATTGACCCACTTTTTAATAGGACTCCCTGGCATTGTTGAAAGGGATAGATCAGATCACACAAGACCTTTTAATAGAAACATCCAGTCATCCTCTTTTCAGTATAATCTTGAGGTTACAGTGACATCACCTGCAGCATGCTTTTCTGTTATTTAAATGCTCACTGTGATCACTGAACATGGAGATTTACCCCTTATTGAAAAGCAGCTACCTTTGGACTGTGAATTGCCGTAAAATATTTTTTTATTGTCTGGTTTATCAGCATATTAGTGATAGCATAGGTGAACTCAGGGCTCTATCGATGTGATTCCCAACAAGGTTACTTGTACCTCTGCAGTTACTATAGGATACGAGGAAAGATTCTAAAGTACCTAAATTATTTGTATGCTGTTCATACATAGTTGAAATAGTTAGCTTTGATTTATTGATAAATAGTTGAAATAGTTAGCTAAAAGTTATAGTTAAGTAGTTGAAATAGCAGTGATGGGCCGTCAGGGCCAGCAAAGCCTTCTCTGCTGGCCCAAACAGAATCACAAAATTATAGCTATTTTATCATTTCATAATTTTTTATGTATTCTAATTATTTTTCCCATTAGCTTATTTTCTCATTGCACAGCTACTGTCTTCCTCAGTTGCTCTGCTTCCAGTGCAGCTTGTTTTAAGGAGAGCTTTTATCCAATCAGATTTCACCCCTAAGTCTCCAGGTACGAAGAGAGGCCCGATGCCCTCTAGGTAGACTTTGCAGATTAAAGTATATGGGGACGATATTGTTGATCTAGTGTTCAACCAATCAGATCTTTAGTTTGACATGTTGGGCGTATTCTTTGACGTCTACAAGTACGTCAGCATTAACGTGCGGCTCAGCAAAAATGTGCTGCGTGATTGGTCAGTGGGCTAGCATGACTGTTTTGACGCTGAAGCAGCTAGCAGAACTTAGTATTAGTAGTAACAGTTCAAGTTGAAAGATATGTAAGAAGTTATGACATTTTTAGCGTTTTGCTTGGTGTAGATTCTTTTTTTTTTTACCTAGCTTTTTTTTTTTAACACTCAATGACTGAAGGAGGAGAAACGGATTTCTCAAGAAGGACATTTCCAGAAAAAATGGACATCGTAAGAACCCAACCCCACAGCTAGCAGCCCTGGCCCAGCCAGGAAAAGGATTTGTACGAAAGGTATTCCTGGCTGACAGCGTCGGAGAAGTGTTGCACATTTTATGGCTAAGAATGTGTTTTATTTGCAACTGAGATTCTTGGTGTTTGGAGCTGTTTGGAGCTACGCTACGCTAACCTGAGGTGGCTAACCAAGGCAGCAACACGACACCATAGCACGGCAGGACACTTATAAGCTACGGTGCTTTTGAAAACTTTTTCAACCCGAGTGGATCTACAACTCAACAAACACGTTCGCAGGAGGAGCTCTGGCTGGAACTGAACCGCACCGATGTTCTGTACAACCGCGGTATTAAACTCTTTGTTAACAAAGAAAGGAGGATGGACTTTGTCTTTAAGTGAACAGCAGCTTTTAGTGCTTTTGTGTTTTTACATCTGCAGTAGCACTACTGTGTTAATTTGTCTATGGTGTCGTTTTTATGATATGGTTAATATTGATATATCTGATGTGAATAATAGTTGAATGGTTCGTACTCTTCAGTGTGCGGCGGAATACGTGTTTTAGTGCAGCAGTGTTGCTGGATTGATTTGTTGCTTTGTTGTCATATAAATATATGTGACTGGTTCTTGTGAGTTTGTTCTTGTCATTGTGTTAATTACGTTGATTCTGACTTGTCCGTTAATGACGAAGCATCCCGTCACGCGCGGGGGTTAGGGTCGGACATTTGATTCTCTGTTTGGGGTTTTGTTTTGTTTTACAAAGCAAGAATTATGGTCTGGAGAAATGGGGATTGTGTGGCGATTGCTTTAGCCCTGTTTGAATCAGTAGGGAACAGCTAAATGCTGCGGGGAGAGTTTGTAGCTTGTGTGCTGCTGTTGTTTTCCTGCTAAGCTAGTTTAGTGCGCCTCCCCGAACACACGCACCTCACCAGAGTACAATGTTGTGGTTCCGGGGTGGGCGTGTCAGACAGCATGTTGCCAGGTTGAGCGAAGTCCACCGAAAACATTATATTTCCCACAATTTAATCTTCTGCATTTTCCAAATGCACTAGTATTATTCAAACTTATTGTTCGGTTCGTAAGCCTCGTACCGAACGGTTTAATACAAATACGTGTATTGTTACACCCCTAGAAACAAATAATAACCGTTGCTGTGGCGTCATAATGAGGTTATTAGGAGGTGGTTCAACTGTAGTAGGACAGCACTGAAGGCCCAGGTATAAAATGCACGGCACTGTGAAATAGTAAGCTAAAAGTACATAGTTGAAATAGTTAGTGTAAAGTAATAAATAAGTAGTTGAAATAATTAGCTAAAAGTAATAAATAAGTAGTTGAAATAGTTAGCTGAAATTAATAAATAAATGATTTAAAGATGCACCTTCTGCCACTCCAAGGGGTTGTAATAGGACTGGTTACTTGACTAAACCCAGCTAAACACTGAATACTAAGTTGTATAAAAATATAACAATGTCCACTTTTTGCGGCGTTTCTTATAATTTACTTTAAATTAACTGAAATGAAGACATTTGTACCATGTACATGTCGATGAGCTCATCTGATAGGGATATCGGTTATGGAACCACTGACCTATAGGGACCCGTAGGGATAAGTGTGAGCCATTTGGTTGACTTATTTGTGACTGAGGAAAGGCCCTAAGCAGCGGAGAGCAGTGAATGGCATGTATCCAGGATAGTATGCTGACTTTTCTCTTTTCTGCTTGATTTACTGAGAAGTGTTTGAACCCTTCCCGGGTAGGGTGATAAATCAGCAGCAACAAAAGGGAGCTTAAAAAATCTTCCAAAGCAAATCAAGGCACGGGTATAACAAAACAGAGGCTAACAAATCCTACATTTGCACTTTATAATACTCACATAAAATGTCTCTTCTCTTCCACACGCTGGAGTACATATATGCTGTTTTTAAAGCTAAATCCACATTACCATGTACTCATGAATGGTTCTGCAATAATAAAGGCATTCTGAACTAAACATTTTCTCCAAAGTGAGCTGCAAGTCATCTAATGGAAGCGGTGATAAGTGTAAAATCCTGGACAACTCCCCTGACACCCTCTTGTAGATCTGAATCCAGACAGCGCGGTCTGAAGTGCTGCACTTTCATGGGAGGAAAAAAAAATAAAAAAGACGCCTGCTCCTATGGCAACAGAAAATCTGTTAAATGAAGACAAACAGGAGGCCTCTGAACCTCCACCTACGCATGCACTAAAAAACACAACCTTCCTTTCACAAATCCATCAATGTGGTAACTTTGTAGACTCGCTGAATGCTAATGGCTCGTAGCATGCACCGCTTAAATAGGTCACGACTGGGAATAATTGTATTAACTGCTGTAAATAGAAATAAACAGGGGAAAGTGAAGAGCAGTAATGGCTTGTCGGGATCTATTCTGAGGCTTTCTCAGAAAATGGTGGAGAAGTCTTGAGGGAGGCACTCAGAGTCACAACTTGGCTTTTTGTAAAAAAAAAAAAGCTGCCATCTGCTTAAGAACACCAATTATGAACAGAGAGACAGGAACGCAAAAAAGAAAAAGTCTTCAACCTGATAACATTCCTCAGTAAATGAACTTCAATGGTGTTCGCTCATATCTGAATAAGACAGATAAAATAACTATGAGCTATTATTCCACCGTCTCAGAATCAGTGGCGGGCCGTGCATTTTATACCTGGGCCTTCAGTGCTGTCCTGCAGCTGAAACACCACCTAATAATCTCATTATGACGCACGTAACAATACACGTATTCGTATTAAACCGTTCGGTACAAGACTTACGAACCGAACAATACGTTTGAATAATACTAGTGCATTTGGAAAATGCAGAAGCTTAAATTGTGGGAAATATAATGTTTTCGGTAGACTGCGCTCACGTAGGAGACAACGGGCTTTGTGACCTCTGAACCTGGAACAAAACAAAACAAAACAAAAGACAGCTGAGGCACCGTACTTCTGGGAGGCTACGCTAAACTAGCTTAACAAACATCAACTCCGCGCATGACGGCATGCTTCGTAATTAACGCACAATGCATACAGTCCAAATCTATATAATTAACCAACCTTCTCTGCTGGCCTAAACAGAATAAAAAAATAAAAAAATATATATATTTTTTTTAATTATTATAATTTCTAAAAATATTGTTCCCATTATCTTATTTTCTCATTGCACAGCTACTGTCTTCCTCAGTCGCTCTGCTTCCAGTGCAGCTTGTTTTAAGTAGAGCTTTTATCCAATCAGATTTCACCTCTGTGTCTCTCAGTAGAAGAGAGGCCCCAGGCCTTCAGCCTCAAAAGTGCTTCTATGTGCCGTTTGAAATTAATGGGGACGTGTTCAACCAATCAGATCTTTAGTTTGACATGTTGGGCATATTCTTGAGTGTTAGCAGCCGCTACCCCCAGACCAGCCGGCCTACTCCACCGTCATCGTTACACGTCCAGGTGCTTCTTTGCCGCGAAGTCCAGGGTGTGCTGTGATTGGTCAGTGGGCGAGCACGTGACTAAAGTGAAACGAAATTTAACTTGCCAGCAGAGCTTAGTTGGAGTAGTACGAGTTCAAATTGAAAGATATGGAAGAAATTATAACATTTGTAGGGTTTTGCTTGGTGTAGTTTATTTATTTTTTGACCTAGCTTTGTTTTTGAACACTCAACGACTGAAGACTATCGTGAAACGAAACTTAACAGCAGGCTTGCAGCTCAGCCAATCAAATATGGCCAGCCTGACAAGTTTCCTGACTCTTCCACACACCATGACACAGGGGGCTGAGACGAGGAAAGATATTGCAGAGCAGTACGTTTAATGTTAGGATTGTGAGAGTAAAATCATAAGACGCATCTTGTCGTTAAGGGATGATGGTGGGTCCCACAGCCAGACCAGCTGAGAACCACTGTCCTACATGAGCACAGAAAACATTATATTTTCCTGAATTTAAGCTTCTGCATTTTCCAAATGCTCTAGCGTTATTCAAACGTATTGTAAGCCTCGTACCGAACGGTTTAATACGAGTACTACATAGTTACAGCCTTAGAAACGAATAATAGCTGTGGCGCCATCATGTGGTTATAAGGTGGTATTTCAGCTGCATGACAGCAGTGAAGGCCTGGGTATAAAATGCACGGCCCGCCACTGTAATTAACACAATGACAACAACAAACTCACAAGAACCAGTCACATATATTCATATGACAACAAAGCAACAAATCAATCCAGCAGACCTGCAGCGGAATACGCATTCTGCTACACACTCAAGGGTCATTCAGATATTAGATGTAAAAAAACAAACGCAGTTAACTTACCAAATGCTGTTCACTTAAAGACAAACTCCATCCTCCTTTCTTTGTTGACAAAGAGTTTAATCCCACGGTTAAATCCCAACTCACAAATCCGTTTCTCCTCCTCCTTCAGCCATTGAGTGTTAAAAAAAACAAAGCTAGGTAAAAATAATAATAATCTACACCAAGCAAAATGCAAAAAAATTCATAATTTCTTCCATATCTTTCAATTTTAACTCTTACTACTCCGACTAAGCCTCTGATGGCTACTTTAAGTTTCGTTTCACAATAGTCACGTGCTCGCCCACTGACCAATCACAGCACACGCTGCACCTCACTGCAGTGCTGCACCTTAAAACTGAGCTGCCCATTAATGCTGACGTACTTGTAGGCCAGCTAGAAGGCTCTGGCACGTCTGGCAAGAATACGTCCAACATGTCAAACTAAAGATCTGATTGGTTGAACACTATGACAATCAACAATATCGTCCCCATTCACTTAAACTGCAAAGGGATTCACTTGTGAGTCTGCAGGCCTCGGGCCTCTCTTCTTACCTAGAGACACAAAGGTGAAATCTGATTGGATAAAAGCTCTACTTAAAACAAGCTGCACTGGAAGCAGAGCAACTGAGGAAGACAGTAGCTGTGCAATGAGAAAATAAGATAATGGGAAAAATATTTTTATAAATTATAATACATGTAGTGTATTTAAGAAAAATTATTAAATTATAAAATAGCTATAACTTTGTGATTCTGTTTAGGCCAGCAGAGAAGGCCTTGAAGGCCCTGACGGCCCACCACTGCTCAGAATGCATTTAACAGTGATTAAATGCTCTGTAATTCAGAATGGGGGATATTACGTATACGCACTAGAAGATTTAGTTATATTCAGTGCGATCAGTCCAGTCATCTGGACTGGAATGTTCTGTCTTGTCCTGAGTAACAAAGCCAAGAACAAGCTGTTCCCTGAGCGGCCCACAAATATGTGCAGCAGAGGCTTTCTCAGTGAAAACAGCAGGAAGTTGATCAATTCTTCCATCGGCCAAAAAGTTAACCCAGCTGGTCAGATGCGCACAATTAAAACATGTTTGCAGATTCGCTCTGGAGAAATATCATCACGGCCTCTGTGTTCTTCATTATCAGATGAATTCCTAGCAGCAGTCGATTCTTTATTTTCTGGTTTCGTCTCAAACAAATCTCTCTGCCCTTCTACCTCGGGAGCTAAGTTTACTCGACAGCAGATCCGTAATGTTTTCTGGTCAAGTTGCTGTACTCTCTCTCTCTGGCTGGCGAGAGCAAGGTATTCTTTAAATGTTTGAACAGATGGCTCCCAAGAAGTCTGGGGGTAAAAATATAAAACACGTGCGAGAGGCTTGAGAGCTCAGAATGCCATCTATTCTTCATCCCTTATCTCCTCTGGGATCCCGGCCTGGGGGCTGATGGTTTTTGTTGAGGCGCATGCACACTTGGCCAAAAACAACAGCCAAATGGTAATATGTAATTTTGAGGTTGTCTACGGTATGAAAGCATTCCACTGTGAGCAGTGCTGTAGATGCAAATCATGACTTCAAAAACCTAAATTACACTCCGGCTCCAAATCTCCCATTTCCATAATGTAAACTGGAAATATTGTTCATTGCAGTAGCGTTCACTGACATACAGTTGTGTTTTAACCTTTTAATGGCACAATCCCGATAACATTTTTTTCTTTAAATTATCTGATTTAGTCCTTTGGACACCAACAATAAAAAGGGATGGAAAGCCATTGTCATCCCCAGAGTCATGCCTCCTGCCCTCACTATCATTTTTTCCATGACAATATTCAGATTTACTAACTTACTAACCGTGGACATTGAAATCAATTGGTAGCACTGTTTTGTTTTTTTGCAAGTTATGCTTGCAGGGTTGCTCTAGGGATGGTAATGGCGGTCTGTGTCAGCTGACACGTACACTTTGTTATCACTGCTCGTCAGATGGTCCGATAGTGTCTGGAAACCCCCTCAACATTTCTGAAACCTTCCAATCCGACATTCACATCCACTTCACACCATGATTGGTTTTTCATTTGTTACACAACTGTTTGTGCACTTTTCGTGTGCACAACCGAGTGCAACACTACGAATGTCTTCCGGGAGAGACTGTCTGAGAATGTGCGTCTTCATTCCCATATGGAAACGATATCACGTATCCCAGCACTCTATGACGGCAGGCTCCACCCAGCGTGGCTGCTCGGAAGAACTACAAACACAGTTGTTGATGTCCGACACGGTCGCATGACAAACTAGTTTGGTTCGAGCATTTGTCGACCCCTTAGCATGTTGACCTTTAGCTCAAAGAACCGATTTTCCTCGGTGCGGCCTCTAGTGGCTCCAGACTCTTAGTCCCCTTAAGAAATGATTCCACATTAATTTACATAATTTTTCTGGTAAGTCCTCTGAAGAATCAAATAATAATAATTTAAAAACTTTACCAAAAACAGGCCACATGTCAAGAGCGATTTCTCTGGCTTCCTAGAAGGAAACCACCTGAAAAGCTGTGAGGCGTGCATGAAAGGGTTAAGATGTCTAATTCTGCATGAAGACTCTACAGCATCACCACAAGCCCGTGGACACATTACTAACTGCGCTCTAGGACCCCAACGTCTCTCTGCCTCATATCCAAAATCATCAGGCTGCCCAAACTCTGCCCTGGAGAAAAAAAACATTTGACAGAAACAAAACACAGATCTCTCCAGTTTTCTCATTGTATGCCTGGGGAATATACGCGAGATGAAGACACAGTGTGAAGGGTGACATGTATAAAACATGAGCGGATTGGGAGAGCGAGGTGAGCACCACCGAGCACTGCCTTGGCGAGAGGACTAAATATAAAGCGGATGTCTGATTTATGACCCCCCCCTGACCTTTTAACCTGACGGTTTTGAGCTGCTACTGTATATTTCAAACAATTTAAGAGAGATGTCAGCTGGCGTGCACTTAGCTCATCCTTTGTTTCTTTCTCCTACAGGATGATACTGTACATTAGCTCATACAGTGCGAGTTGAGCAAGACAGAAGCAAACACTCTCCACTCACACGACAGAGCCACTCAATGTACAGTGAGTACATCTTGTTCTATGGATACAATGAGAATGTTTGGACGCAAATGCGGAATAACACAGAAATAACATTTGTGAAATCCATTGTCAGGACGGATTTTTTCCCCATTAACTGTTTCTGTGAGCAGCAACCGAACATTATCCGCATTGTTGGAATCCCACGTCAAGTCTTTGCCACTCAGAGGATATGAGATGAGAGAGCTGACAGCTACACAGGAAAGCACATTACTATTTCAGTTGGCGTTGCTGCTTTCGTGCCGCTCTACAACCATTTTCGGAGTCATCCCTTACCCCTGCTCTTAATTGTTAATGATTTCTTCAAATGCAAAAGCTGGCTCCGCTCGCACTCTCCTCCTTCGGAAGGGGCCGCGTTGTCGAGATGTAAATCCGAGGGTTAATCCGCAAATTAGGTTTCCGCCGGCCGTGTGCGTGGATGTTGTGAGAATGGCAGATCGTGCCAGGAGCACGAGAGTGTGCCGTCTTACCATGCAAACCTGAACCGCAGACTAGATCTTCAGCGACTTTGATCATGTAGCTCAGAATCATTTACCGGTGGGATGGAGGGCATGTGAAACACGCGTGGCCAGTGAGGGATGAGGAAGCTAATGCTATAAACACGGAGAGCATGGTTATCCTCAAAAGGGCTTGTTAAAAATTGAAGAAGAGGTGGGGGAAGGGAGGGCCTCTTATCAGATCTCTAATTCAATAGAGCCTGCTGAGTGTGGAATATAGCCATCAACATGCCGTCAAACAACTACATGTAGGCTACATGCCCAAAAACCCTATTAGCCATATTTAGCCACATTTTAACACCTAAATGAGAAAATCACCATAATTCAAAGTCCTCATGGATTTGATCTCCATCAAAATGTTCTGTCCCAATGCATACCCGCTTGTTTCCTGGCCCCTAAAAAAGAGAATTCCACCTTTTCAATATTTGAGATGTTTATTAAGCATATGCAATATGATTACAGGGCAAGAAGTATTGGATACCAAATGTCTAAATCAATTCTCATATGCTAGCTAAGCCTGAAAACGAATTCTGGTTTATGACGCATACGCACTTTTCACAACCATCCTGCTGATGACAGTCAAAAGCAGTGATGCTTCCACTTTGTTGCCACCGCAATAATGGCCGAGTTATCACGTGAGCAAACCAGTCAGCAGGTTGGTCAATGTGTGACGTATAGTCTTTAAACAAGCATTGTTATTATCTTTTGGCCCCATGGGGGCAGCGCAACAAGCGTCATACTCGACACTGACATGTTATCACCAAACCAATAGGGCAAACGCGTCAGCAAAAATGAGCTGATTCTTTGTTGTTTATTGTCTCACAAGGAGTTAGATGAGAAGATGTGTTAGCCTAGCAGAAACACTGAAATCTGGGGAAAACTGCTAGCTTCTAGCATCTTTTAGTTAGTTTTAAATCGAAACATAGTTTCGAAATTTAAATGTTTAATTAGCATGTTAGCATAACACTACGGTTGAAGGAGCATTAGCTTACACATAAGAGCTATGGGCAGCTGTGGGCAATAACCGCATGCCGTATCTATAAAGTACTTTTTTAGTATTTTTATGGGCCAAATCTGAAGTTAACATCGCACTGGTTCCCTCGACTAAAAGCCAATGAGGTTTTTCCATTGGATTTGGGGTTATTGCAGTAAATATGCTCTGTGGCAAACAAACGTTTATGTTACTTACATGTTTTGTCATGGCGCTGATTGGCTAATTGTTAGTCCCCCCCCCCCCTGCGGTGATCGATTGCATTTTTAACAGAGAAACCACTGTTTCATATCACGATGCCAGACGAAGCGGTTCCACTCAAAGTTCTGGATCCAGGCAAAGTTTATTAAACACTTCCTATCAGATTTACATAGCTGTGCTTACACCTGAGAGGTTATATTTAAAAGAACAGTTGGATACCCGTCAGCTGGCGCAAACATCTTCACTGTAACTACCTTGAATAAAGGAAGTCAATGAACGACAGGTTGCTAGGAGACTGTTGCAGAGAGAGCCCAAGAGAGGCATTAATGCTGACCTTTACAGGGGACAAGGTAAGAAGATGAAAATGGTGCACGTTGTTCATGCCATGGATCATTTTAAAAAGTATAGATAAATCAGTCATTTATTGTTTGACTAACATAAACTAACCATTCACAAATGATTAAGAACCAATGAAGTGGATTCACCAAGGCTTTAAAGTTAATACCGTAGTTTGCTGTTTGGTACTAACATCCGTTGCTTGACTCACTCTTTCCATGACTCATGGTATAAACAACACTTCACACTGGTTCTAATACACACAGTGTTGACTCTAGTGCATTGTCTTTCAGTGACTGATGGTGAACGCTTGATTCAAGTTCCCCTAAATTCTGGTCTGAATTCTGAAATCTACCCCAGACACACTGACCACTGCTGCAGGCCACAGAAACGGCATCATGTTTGAAATAGCAGGAGAGTTTCCATCAACATCCACCAGTCCCGTGTGTGGGCCCTTGAGCTGAACTGTGTGCAGATGTGCCTCAAACGCGAATCCCTCGTGTGCCGAGAGCCGCAGTGTGAAAGTCTGGTCACATACAGTACAAGAGTGTATTCAAATCAGGTCATGTATCTGTCTCGGCGACGAGCAGAGATGTGAGAAGCACACACCTGTGTGAGAGAGCGAGTGCCACGGGGTTGCCCGGTGGAGCGTCTGTGTTCATGTGAGAAGAAGGGGGGTAAACTTTGCCTCACACTCTCAGATGGATTTCTCTTGGATTGATGACGAACTAGACAAGTGGGATTTACTGTTTAAGACGGTAGCTTCGCAACTGTGAGGGTTTCTACTTCACTGACAAGTGGTCTAAATATTTCACATGGCCTATATTCAGGTCATTGATGTTGGGCAAAAACAATAACACTTTCCAAGCTGTAACTCCAACACTTCCACATCAGAGTATTCTGCCGCTTCCAGGAATCTGTTCATATCCTGAGACATCTGATACTGTTTGAACACTGTCTGCACATTGGTAACAGCTCCTTGGCAGGAGTACACACACAAACTTTAATTCTAAAATATTTGACTAAATGACCTTCGATCAAAAACAATATGCAGAAGGAATATTTGTAAGTACATGGGAACGTGCTGTTTGGTTGTGTGGTAAAGTCAACCTCAAACCCAGTGAATCTGATGGCTTGACGGTGAAAAGAAGAGGCTGATGACTCCATGTTTATATCAGAAGAGCTGTGTGGCTGTGACTCCGTCTCCCCCTGCCTCCAGTCTTCATGCTAAACTAAGCTAAGCTGGCAGCTAGCTATAGCTCGTAGCATGCAGCCAGGAGCGTGACATCAATCTTCTCATCTAACTCTACTTAAAGGACACACACTACCTTGTGTATATAGGTAATTTAACAAATACGACATGCAGAGTTCCCCAAGGCTTCATTCTGGGGCCTCTTCTATTTAACATCTATAATCTTCCACTGGCTCAGATTATGGAAAACAACAAAATAAGTTTCCACAATTATGCAGATGAAACACTAATTTACATAACCCTATAACCCGGGGACTATGATCCAATACAAGCACTGAGTAATTGCATTGAACAAATTAACGATTGGATGCTCCAGAATATTCTTCAATTAAACAAAGACTAAACTGAGGTAAATGTTTTTGGAGCCAAGGAGGAACAATTAAAAGTCGCTGCTTCAATCGGCAATGTCGAAAACCACGGACCGAGTCAGAAAATCTTGGTGGTCGTGGACTCAGACCTGAATTTCAACCAGACAATTATAAAGTCAGCATATCCTATTAAGAATATATCAAGGTCTTCAGAGGTCTCCCTAAAAACGTGACTGCTGCAGCTGATTCGGAACACTGCAGGTCAGCTACAACTCTCCCTTCTTTTACATCCGGGCAGACCTTTCTGTTTGCTGCTGCCTTTTATTGAATCATTTCTTACACTGCACTGTAACTTTTATTCTTGTTATTCTATTTAGCTTGTTGATATTGTCTATTATTGTCTCGATGCTTTTGATATTTTATGTAAAGTGCTTTGAATTGCCTTATTGCTGAAATGTGTTAGCCTTGTCTAACACGGCAGAAAAGTGAATAAGCAAGTTTCCCAAAATGTCCACCAGAAATATATTTCACTTTATCTAAATTATCGCGCTGACCCGCTACTCTGCTCCCTGAGACACAGTAAGGGGGGAAACAGTTTGCGCACTGTTATTGTCCTGGACGGTGTGTTTGGCTGCCAGCTAACGAAGGAACTACAAACACAGCTGCTCTGCCAGAGAAGTAGTTATTCTTTTTTTTTTAACCGTAGCCTACGACCGTGAGACGGAGCTGAGACGAGCACTTTATGATTACAAATGATCCACTATAAAATCTAATTTGAATTTAAATAAAATAAAAATGAACAAAAGATCATTAAGGTGTTCAGTTTTGAACTGATTCTGAAGTCTACTTATTACCTCATAGTCACATGAATTCACAATGTGTCATACGTGAATTCATATCATGCATAGTCATAGTCATGCATTTATTAAAGAAGGATTGCATAAATATTTATAGTAAAAAAATTCATGCACTGCCTAACGAGTCATTTACAACTGTGGAGAAACCACAAGATGATGTTTTCAGTTTCTGAGCGAACAATTAATTTCTCTATCACAAATCCAAGAGGACGCTCAGTGAGCTGTGGTGCATCCACAGCCACTACACACGACCGTGGAGACATAATCAATAATGTTGATTACACTTTAAAACACAGAGGAACAGGGAGAGAAAGAAAACAGCCTCACGCCTGAAAAAAAATCCCTGAAAGAAACAAAGACACTATTCATTTTAATTCATATATCATAGCGTCTTTGTTTGATTTTTTTGTTTGCTTAGAAAGACACAATTTATATATATATATATATATATATATATATATATATATATATAAACAGATGTATCTAACATTGTAAGAACAAGCATGCTGTGTCTGTCATTGATTAAGTCCATTTCTTGGTTGTTACTGCTATTTCATAGCTATCAACCTTCCCATCTTTCTGCATCTCTAGCAAAAGAAGCCACTCAACAAAGAAGGAAAAGTGTAACATTTGAATTAGGAGCTATTTTCTGAGATGTGGCGGTAGCATTGTGTCACTCTGTGAAGTGAATGGACACGGTCATAATAGTGCACGCAACATGTGACATTCAGCTGTTTCTACACAAATGTTGGAGTGGTAATCCACACACACACACACACACACACACACACACACACACACCAAATCCCCTTAATCACAGCTGGTTGATCCTGAACAAAAACACTGTTAGTCTGAATCACTCTCTCGGGAGCGTTTTTAATAAACTGGAGCCTGAGAGAGGATGCATGACGAAGGCTAGAGCAGGTTAATGGAACGGCTTTTTAATACTGTTTATTAAAACTGAATCATCAATGTACTGTTCTCCAGATGTGTGTTGAAGGAATCAAATTATGATGTTGGCCCACGCCCCCACGACCTTTTGCTGCATTCTTGTCTATTTTGGCTGTATTATCTAATAAAGGCAAAAAATAAATAAAAAAATCTTTTGCCTTCAGATGAAGTCAGCCTCCGCGTATTTTTGTGCATAGGCTACCCTCACGTGTCATGCTAGTAGCATTATGAAGCTGTATTTAGTTGGCACTAAATGCTAATGGCAGTTGACATGCCCACAATAACAATGCTAACGTTTAGCAGGCGTAATGTTTGCCATGTTCACCGTCTTAGTTTAGAATTGTAACATGCTAACATGTACTTATTAACATTGTACAGCTGAGGCTGATGGGAGTTTCATTAGTATGCATGTCTTTGGTCATAAGGCGGCCAGATAACAGTTTTAAACTGTAAGTTTTAAAAGGTGTCTGACAATGAACATTATATCACAACTATGCAATCCATATTTGGTGTTTACTTTCATTATAATACAGGTTTTGGTGGATTTTAGAGGACAAAAGATGGTTTAAAGGTGCACTCGGTAGGTGTGCTAAGTGCTGAAAAATTGCTGAAAATACATATGGTGCGTACATAAGCGCTTACATATGCGTATTAGGGGTGTAACGATACGCGTATTCGTATTGAACCATTCGGTACGAGGCTCACGGTTCGGTACGCATGACGAACCGAACGAACCGTTCATACGTTTTTTTTTTTTTTTTTTTTTTTTTTTTTTTTTAAGGGGGCGACCGTGGCTCCCTGGGTTAAGAGGGTTGTCTGGTAACCGCAAGGTCGAAGGTTCAATCCTTGACTGGGCCGTGTCATGTGTCGAAGTGTCTCTGAGCAAGACACTGTACCCCTAGCTCCCCGGGCGCCTGTCATTGGCAGCCCACTGCTCCCTATATACAGGGATGGGTCAAATGCAGAGAAAAATGTCCCCCATAAAGGGATAAATATAGTGTATATATACATTATATATATATAGACATTCTCATCTTTCTGAAAAAAAACTTAAACATTGAGTAGAAACACACACACACACACACACACACAGTTCCATATAAAACAGGATTGTTTCTTTTATTTGTTTATAACTACAGCAAACAATGCTACATTTTAGTTTTCATAAGAAACTGTTTTTATTTTACACGCTGCTAAGAAGACACCCCAGAAGATGGGTCACTCAGGTATAGTTCCATCATTGTTCAAAGAATAACTTTATGATGTTAGTTTTAATGAATAAATATATTTTAAAATCAAGTACGTTTCTCTGGCATTTATAGTTTTCTACCGTATTGAAAACGTACCGAAACGTACCGAAAACGTACCGAACCGTGGCTCCACTGTACCGTACCGAACCGAACCGTGGATTTTGTGAACCGTTACACCCCTAATGCGTATGCCTGAAGGTGCGGTACACTTAACGGTCCCTATCTGAGGGTTTGAAAATCTGGTCAACTGTAACAAAAATTTGGACCCGATGATGGCAGTTAATGAAAACAATCTTTGGAGCTGTTACAATTCATCCTGTGGGGTACATGATATTGTGAATCAAATTTCATGGCAATCCATCCAAAAGCTGTTGAGACATTTCACTTAAAACCACAGACTTCAAAACTCATGTCGGCATTAGAGGTAAAGGCCTTACGATGCATCATCTGGGAACCACGAATACCCGCACAACATTTACAGCCAATCCATCTTCTAGTTTTTTCAGTGAACCGACCAGCTGACACTGCTGCTATCATGGCTAAAACCACTCGTCGTGTTACCATTCAATTGTCAAGCAAATTTTGTGCCAAAAAAAGAAATGTGAATTAGATGCATTTCCATCAACTGGTTTAGAGCCAATAAACTCGGCTACAGCAAAGCTTGGTCCGAAAATGGCGCTATGAGCTACGCATGGCTGCAATCCGCCAGTAAACAAAGTAGAAGAAGAAGAGGTTGTGAACTGGAAACAAAACAAGTCGGCTTGGCCATCTAACCATCTACGATAGAGAAGTGGAGCGAGGTCTTCAGGAATTAGTTTCAATTAGTTTGAATTCTTCTTTCATTTGAGCTACTATTGGCCATGTTTGTTGCTGTTCAGAGACAAAAACAAGCTCGTAACCAGACGACGCAACACATTGCGTAAAGGGTGAGGCGGTATACAGAACAGCACATGGACTTAACGACAAGAGCAGAGATGCACAAGTTCAGGCGTCTGAAGTCTCTTCTCCAGTAATTCAACTCAAACAGGCGAAGTTGGATTAGTTTGGAGTGCCTGGGCAACACAGTGATGGGGGGGGGGGGGGGGGGGGGGGGAGGGGCGACAAGTTGGATGTGAATAATTTATCACTGATGTTTCCACTGCCTTTGTTCTAGGTCCAAGGGATCCGGGTTTTAAATTTTAATAGCATTTGTGGCTGGACTTATTATGTGTGATCAAATAATTCTCAGTCCTGGGATTAAAAACCTATTCTTTCTTTCTTTCTTTCTTTTCTTGTAGCAATGTAAGTTACTGAGGCCACATGGGTATAGCCCATTTCACTCTACCCTTCACCCTCTGATTTTAATACTGCAAAAATACACAGATGTGTCTCTGGTATTTCCATGACTACGCACTCATCAAAGCTGTTCAATTATTCATCGATTTAAACATTTACTTAAGTAAAAGTTCACATTATTGAGCCTAACTGGAAACAGCAGATGGATCCACTAAGACAGTAAGTTACACTTGTTAATTCTTAATCTGTCTCGCAAGGCTCCGTTGTTGAATGCTCTGAAAGTCTGAGCAAGATATGCTAATCCACCCTGCACAGCCTTTGTATATATTAAACCCATCTAAATGAAACAAACACAGTGGCTGCAGAGGTTTAATAAACTACAAAGACAGAAAAGGTTTTATCTATAGTTAAAAGAGAAGGGACCTTGGCTTGGTAGCTGGCATTTGAGATAGTTTTGAAGACTGATGTTATCTTGTTTAAGTGTGATTATCACGTGGGTGATATGTTAAGAGAGAAACTCAAGTACAAAAATTGGAGCTGATGTGATCATGAGGCGTCTCTTTTCATCGTCATCTGGTGTCGACAGTTGAACCCTGTGATGTCTGGAGTTTCCAGCGCTATTTCAATTCAGACACCTCAACCACAGTTATTAAAAGCTCATGGACTAAGAGAGAGAGAGACATGCTACATGTTTGTGGGCTTCAGTGAAAAGGAAGCCAAATGAGGCTGAATATCTATTATACGACAACCTCTGAAGGAAAAAAAGAAGAGAAAATTAAATCTTTTCAAAATTGCTGTAACGTGAAGGTTGATGACCAAATGTTAAGTATCAGTTCATTGAGCTGCCTCCAAACCAGGGCCACTTCTGGAGCTGCCGCAGGCTACGTGGAAGAATTGAAAAGCTAATTTGAAAACAAAAATACAAATAGTGATTTTATCTCAAATGAATATCAACAGTCTGTTTAGGAGGAAAGTAACCATCCACATTGGTGTTATGCCGCCGACCAACCACACACCTTAACAAGCCATTGTGCATCATTTATATTATTTAAAATGTTATTCTTAGTTAATATAATTAGTTAATAATGATAACTAAATAATATAACAATTACAACAATAAAAAACATATTGATAATACATAATAAAGAAAATAATTAGATATATACGTAATGCATAAACAGTTACATAATTAGGTCAAACTAATGAAATAATTATCTAAAGGTAATGGATAAACTGCTGAAATAAAAGTAATTGATAAACCGACCTCAACATTGACAATTCAATTGTTTGAATAGATTATTGTGGCAGTATCATTGTTAATTGACATCCACTCCAAAATCAGCTGAAATGAACACATTTGGAACAAAACATGTGGTGTTGATGAAGGGGGACTTGATCTGTGGGGGTATTTGGGAAACACTGGCCTACCACAGTATAAAGTCTTTTCCCTGCATGATGGAATTGTTCGTGTTTGCACGATGATATAACACATTCCTGTTTGTAAGCGTGAAAAGCAGCCTGGTTCACATGGAAACACGTGGCTCTACACCTATTAAAATGTTATCTGTGGAGGTTCAGGTATAATTGGTGGCACTCAACAAACCCACCAACTGTCAAGCAAACAAGAAAGCTGTGTTCATTTTGCGCCTACTGTTCTGGCATTCAGATATCCTCGGCTGGCTTAATCAGTCGGCCTGCTTTAGTGTGAGAATGAAAGTTCACAGCGAAACACAAGGTTTTGCATTAAATCCACGGACGACTCTCTGCCTCTTACCCTTAGGTCAAGGGGTGACAGCTCAAAGAGCGCCTTAAATCATGAGAACTGCTTTACCTTTCAGTGGAGCTGGAGAAACGCACCTACACTAAGTCAGTAAAGTCTGTGGATTTATCCGGATCTCAACCCCTCCCCTGTGCTGCATATAAATCAGCCATGGGTGCAGTGTGAACCTGACAGTCAGACTGTGGCATGAAGGGTGAGGGTGAGTGATGGGTGGGATGTGGAGAGAGGCAAAGGGCAACAAGCAGCACTGCATTATTACCCTCTTATTGTGTAAGCAAATAGAAAGGTGAACCGAGTAGGGTACAGATCTCTGCCGGGTGTGTCTGCAACGAGCACTGCTGTATTGTGTGATTGAATTAACACAACCCACAACTGGCGCTAATGGGCTGTGACTCATTAAAAAAACACACTACATTCAGACTGAAAAACAAGCGCCGACGTATGCAGGCAATCGGCTCAAAGTCGTCGTATAAGACAGCCGTTAGCCAAACCCACCGTTCAAAACAGTAAAAGTGAGTCGGTACGGCAGCGTGTGTCCTGGTAGTCCCGTTAGCAAAACACAATGCAAACTGTCACCCCCCCCCCCCCCCCCCCCCCACACAGATGGAGGGTCGGAGATGTGCTCAGCTATGTTATCACCAGAGGCTCCTATTGGCCTGGGGCCGGTAAGGAGTAGTGAGTGAGGAGTCAGCGGGCAGTCAATGGTAGTATGAAACAGGCAATAAAACGTGTCTTGAGAAAGTCTCCGCAAACACGAGAGGTCCTTCAGCATGCAGCCATAACTGGCCACTCTAAATATCATGCAGTTTGCTGCAGCAGAATGCGAGATTAGCCGTGGACAGACACAGAGGTGCACACTCACTTGTGTATGCACGCACAATCTCGGCAAATCGCATAATCCTCCTGGCTGTTATAATAATGAAACAAATAGCTCAGGCTCACACCTCTGATGTCAAGTTGGAGTTTAAAATAATAATAAGAGAACCTTCTCATACCCACTTACAAACACACAACAATATAGATATTGTTGTGTGTTTTGTCCATGCTTTTATGGTACATGTCTACTAATGTGAAGTATCTTTGTACTTGCAGTGGCTTGTTGTTGCTGTTTTAGGACAGCAAACAGGAGGTATAATTAATAACAGAAGTGCATTTAATAAGTAATTTTAGCTCTACCAAATTCTCTGTAAATACATGGCCTCTCTGGACTCGTTTCTCAGTTACTAGGACTGGAAGCCTGAGGAGAGGAAATCCAAAAAAACGTCAGTCGACAGAGAGAGCCAACTATGGGAATACAGAGACAGATGCGATCCAACGTTCACAAAATGTCTGTAATCAGACAGAGAATTCTGCTGGACTCTGCCCATTATCTCTTCCTGTGTGTGTGGGAGTATGCGAAAGAAATAACAATATGGGGACAGATCTGTCTCTGCCAACATTAGTAACTGATCTTGGTTATGAAAGGACGCGCTTTGGCAAAGCGTGGCCATTCAAGGGAATGTTATGGACCCAGTCTCTCATGTCCAATGAGGAAAGTAGATTTTCTGTCATATCGTGATGGATTTTTTTGGATACTTGGAAAGTATCGATGTTTGCTCTCAAAACACATTATAACTGCAGTAATTAGCAAATAGCACAGTGACGCCCCTGTGTTTTATCCAGCTGAACCCAAGACTTCACTATCACAGCTGATTCTTATGATGATCGGATTTGTAAAAAAGGTTCAGGATGCATGAAGCCTCCGAGGTTATTATTCTACAATAAAAAGACAAGAAATATGTCTTCAAATTCCGTCAGCACATTCAAAAACAAAGAGGAGGAACGTAAGGATTGGGGTTTTTTTTTTTGGTACTGGAAAGCACATCTTTTACAGATGGACTGTAACAGGCACATAATGGGCACCACATGTGTGCCGCTCCCCTCTGCTCCGACAGTTTCTGGGACTTTAAGGAAAACACGTGTTACCGTTCAAGCTGAGCTAAAGGTACGGTTACTGAAGTCATTTAAGGTAGCGCACTCAATGAGTCCACCGGGTGGTAGGAAGAGGGGGGGGGGGGGGGGGGGGGGGGGGGGGGGGGCACTTCTCACATAAGTCAGTGCACAGATGTTTTTTCACGGTTACCTAACACGGCTAACAGTCTACAGTCATGCTAGCAGCTTAGTGAAGCCGTATAAAGGCAGAGCAGTACTTTGAGCTACAAGTTAAAGTCAGTATGCTAACATCATGATGTTTATCATGTACCTGTATCTTAGTTAGCGCGTTAGCACGCAAACAAAAACCACAAAGACTACCAGGCTATATTATTATACGCAGAGCCAGGGCCGCTTAAAACAAAAGTACCCTGCTCTTTAAACTGTAGGTAACTTTCACAAATACTGATTGAAATGATTCTGAACTAAACTGGACACTGTTCTACCGATTGGTGAGGCGTGTTAGCGCCCAGCTAGTTCATATGTTTCCATGCTGAAGTGCAAACATATGCAAAGGTTCATTTAGGCCAGTACAAAATAATATTTTATCATGAACATCCTGTTTGTTTCTATTGGATATCACCAGTTTATTGAACATTTTAATACAAAAATAAAAGACTTGGTTTGGTGTATATAATTAAATGGTAATGTATTTAACTAAAAGAATAAGGCGTTCAGATGATTGGTATAAGATTTTAGTTTGACATAATGGCCGTTGTTTTTAACACTGAATGAGTCATTTAATACTGAGACTTCTGCATCAGTCTGTGATGGAGATGGAGAATGTTTGGCTTCTGAGCAACCTGCCACAACAACTTCTACAGCCCCCCCCCCCCCCCCCCCACAAAGAAATGCAGGAAACGTTCTAGTCCTTTCAAAATGTTTCGATGGAAACGATCTACAACCAGCACGTCATAAAGATGGCTGCCACCCTTGAACTCTCTGGGATGCCCCCGGCCACTGAAGAACCAGTAAAAAAAACGGTTTCATACAACGTGCACATTGGGGACGGCTTTGGATTTGTGTCTCAGAGCGATCTGTCTTAAGTTCTACCGAGAGCAACACTGACTCCGTGATTACATCACCGCCTTTAGCCAACTCAAGGACGCACAAGAAAAAAAATCAATGCTCTTGATGCAAATGCACTGCGGGGAATTCACTTTAAAGCTAATAACATTAAGCTGGGAGCGCTGTGATGTCGGCCCACATTGTAATGTTATGTAAATCTGACCGTGTGACGGCTTCATTTAAAAATGGGAGTGTGTGCGGTTTTATTTATTTATCCATTTGTTTTTTATGCAGAGGAAGAAATTGGAGGGTACATCATGTTGGCTGGAGGGCCCATCACTCATCAATTTGTTTGCAAACACCAGATTTATGTGCAGTAAAGCAAAGTCCTCGGCTTCTCTCTCTCTGACACACACACACACACACACACACACACACGCTGTATCGCCTCCAGCGTGTTTTTGGAAAAAAAATGACGAGGAAATCTCCACGTTGCTGGCATTCCAAAATCCTTCAGTGCACTAGGCAGAGGAAACCAGGGAGGGGGGGTCGAACGTGCGCTCTGCAGTTCGCCGCTCACGCCAGAGGCCGGTGGAGCAATAAGCTGATGATATAACTACCGTCTTTACTGTAAGCTACGGGGTCGGCTGCGGATAAATATTTCCGTTTGATTTCAAAACTCTGCGTTACATCACTGGCTGCTGCTGCTGTCTTGGTGTCAATTTAGCAAATCGGCAGAGAGGAAATGAAACGCCGGAGTGACGCGCTGCTGATGTGAGGCCCCACAAGCAGAGGTGACAAATGGAAAGGTTTAAATCAGGCGACAGTGTGAAGGAAAGAAAGACTTGAGGGAGGTTCTTTAAATTAGTCCAACAACTCCATCAAGCTGATCCCAGCAGTAAGCGTACTTCATAGCCGAGTGCGTTTGCTGATTGTGGCCACCAGAAGACACAGCACACTGTATCTGTGTATAATTAAACCGTGGTCCCAGACGTGTACTCTAAAGACCATCGTGAGTATAGGAGTTTTCTATTAAGCAGGTGATTCCAACTGGCCCTATGAAGAGCGCTAGGGGACCGGCGGCGTGAGACAGGAGGAAATGAATCGGAGCTGTGTAAGCACAGAGGTGGGCCACTGAAGGGCTTTTTTTGTTTTTAAATGACTCTTAAAGAGAGCGAAGGAGCCCACCGGCTTACACCCGTAAGGAACGGAAAGGGGGGGGGGGGGGGGGGGGAGAAGACAGAGAGAGAGAAAGAGATCTTCTCGTAGAATCTGACAAAATACTGCTAAAAGACTAAAGAAGGACACGGACACGCGGTGCTGATGCAAAGCTTTTATTGAAGAAAGAGAGAGAGAAACACCGGTAGACTGCATGCCCCCCCCCCCTTCCATAAATCAAGAACACATGAGGAACAACAGGGTCAAGCTCTTTGTGGCAAGTTTCACACTCGACATCTCTGAAGACGTCGCCGCGGCCGATGGAAGCGTCTGCAGACTTGGCCCGAGACGCGGGCAACGTCTTTTTGAGCGGCAATACTGCGATTTGATGCCGCTCGGTTAAAGGCACTTTTACAAACACGGGTGGAACAAAAGACAGTCGAACAACACAAATACACTGAACGAATAAAAAAAACAAATGAATAGAAACCATTAGGCTCTTAGTTCCTGTATACGTGTAGCATCGAGCTTCATGGCCGATGTTCACACACTGCCCTGAAAACAAACACCGTAAATAAGAGTTTGATTCTGCTTTTATGGCACATTAAGGTTTAAATGTGACCTCCAGGGTACGTTTTGTAGAAAACACGTGCTAATAAGCCAATGATAACACATTTTGGATTGTTTATTCAAAATGATTTAAAACCCCCAAAAGACAGTTTGAGCCTATAATCTAAAAGAAGCACTTGCTGACTAGTTTTCTATATTAAATAATCTGATCAAATTCATATTTTTAGCCTCTTACACGTGCTCCACTTCGCCAGCTAGCTGCTAACTTCATTTACATTCTACAAATAGGACTTTGTGCAGCTTTAAATGTCCTCGCATCCTTTACCAAACTAACGCTAGCGTATCCTCTCATTATGCGTTACATAAAATAGATGAATGTTTGATTGTAAGCTGGTCCATTGTTGTGTATTGTCTAATTATCCAGCCAGCAGGTCGAAACCTACGTAGCAACACGTGGAACAAAATGATACACCGAGTGTGTGTTTTTGATGTCATTTGTTGCCTGACAATGGACAATCAGCTGCATCACTGAGTCAACTGTCCAATTAACCGACGAGAAGGACGCAAGTCTGGACTTCATGTAGCTGGTGAGATCTATAAATGTCTTCGGTAACTAGGGAGACACACAGCTTTTCTCTACATTTTGATTTATTTATAGTAATCTATTGGTAATATAAGATTTTAAAAAAGCTGCAGGAGTTGAGTGTAAATTGTGTTCCCGGTCTAAGTTTTATGCACTTGTCAGTGATGAGTTGTTAAAGTCTTGTTTTTGTGTGTGTGTGACCAAATACTGATGGAAACACTCCTAAACCTTGTGGAGAGCTTAAGGGACTATTAAATACTACTTTACATTTGAAACAGTTTTCTCTACTTTTGTGTAAAATATGTGTCCTAGCAGAAGTGACTTTATGAACGGGCTTATTAGCACAGTTATTTACGAAGCGTTGACCCTGGTTAAAACATCACAAAGACTCCATCCACATGCACAAGACATCTGTAATCTGGGTTTGGAAATACTGTAATCCAATCCGGCCGATAAATAGGCAGATGGGTACTTTACTACATTGTCTTAGTTGTTCAGAAGGTACCCTGTGGAGTTCTCTTGTAAACAAGTTCAACACCAAAAAATGGAAATGTGTTCCTTTCTCAAAAGACATTTGCAAAAAAAAAAAAAAAAAAGATATAAATGTGCAACGTATGTCCATCAACGGACGCCTATAGCCATGGACAGATTATGACATTATGGACACTTGGACACAGACATGTAAAGACCCCCCCCCCCCCCCCCCCCCCCCCCCTGGACTGAAAGACGCACAAAACGTTGTTTTTAAAGAGTCGTTTTGCATCTGAGGTGATTTTGTGTTGTTTCTGACTCTGATACCAACGACCCGGTTGGCTTGCAACCTATCGGCCAATCAGATTCCACGGGAGGCCCCTTTGGCCCCACCTCTGCACGGGGGCCCGATCATAAAAACATCACTCAACAGCACCACTAGTGGTCAAAAACTCCACAGGGTACCTTTAACTCGCCTCATCATCGTATTGCTCTTGCAATTATAATGAAGCAACTATTAATTTAAAAAGTCAAAATGCTGGTCAGCTGTCTGTCACTCTTGGATGGAAGAAATAATTAAATCATCATTTTTGGGGGGAAACTCTCGTGGTCCCTTCTTCGCCCATCGACTCGAAACAAACACTAAATAAAAAAGGCAAGTGTCACAATCAATTCTGACAGACAGCACAGTGACGCACAAAGTCACACAGTACCAACAGCATCGTTTTTGATTAAAGGATTACTATAAGGACACTTATGCTCCAATCTGTACAGGTAAAATATTTCCTTATTCATAAAAATTTCTTATAAAGTGTCGATGCAATTAACATCAAAAATTGCATAGCCATCTCTAATCCGTTTTCTCTGCCGGACTGCGTACACTACAATCACTAACCTAATCTATGTCACTGTAAATGAGAGAGAGTTACATATTTATCTGCTCAAAAATGATATAATTAAACTCAAACATTAGGCCGCATCTATATGAATGGAGAGCCATGATTGTACTGTTGGATAGGAAAATACAAAAGGAAACATTGTGTTAAAAAGGGAATTGCATTCAACAGCTGCCTGTAGAGGATTTCGTCTTCGACACTGGGAACTACACTTTGCGATTTCCTGTGGTCCCGATCGATAAAATGGAACGTTTATTATAGTTGCATTCGGACGAGCACGCAGTAAATATGGCAGCTTAAATTCAATTCTTTGGTGTTCACTTGTGCAGAACTGTTTTATAATGTTATTCCTATCGGAGTACCGATTTGTACTGTATCAAACACTAAAGAATAAAGAGAATGTCCTCACAACACACCGTGAGCTCATGGCTTTTCTAAATACTGACGCAGTCATACACACACACACCCAGCAGGGCAGGTGTGCTTAACATTTTGCATGTTCTGGTGGAGTCAGACTCCATTTTAGACCCCAAAAAATTGGGCCTGCATGCGCACAAACAAGGCTAGAACACGCTGGTTGACGATGATTGTGATATGAGATAATAACACTGAGTGATGATGTATATCGGAACTGTTCACCGGTGGATTTGGAGTCATTTCATTTGTTTTGAGACATTTTGAGCAATGCTAATTTGCTTTCTTATAGAGAGTTAGATGAGAAGATCAATATATGGTTTAGCATCATAAGTTTAGCTTAGCATAAAGACGGCGGAAACAGCTAGCCTAGCCTGTCTACCGGCGCTGCTTTTTGTACAAAAACAGAAGTTTAAAAGTGACAAGTTTCTGTTTACTTTTAGTATATCTTGGCCAGAAGCCGCCTATTTAAAAAAATAACTTTGGACAGAGAGCTGGTTGTTTTTAATGCTAAGCTAAGCTATCCGCCTTTTGACTTTAGCTTCATATTTAGCGTACTGACATAATAATAATAATAATTTACTAATTTTATATAGCACTTTTCCTAACAAGGTTAAAAAGTGCTGTATGACATGACAGTGGCATCGTCTAACTCTCAGTCAGAAAGTGGACGAACGTATTTCCCAAACAGTTCCGTTAACAGCACAGAAAAACAAAAAAACAGCTTCTGCTGTGATTGTACCGAGTCAATACATACGTTATGTTTGCAGGTGAAAGTGATGCTATTGTTACTGAAGGTGAATATATATAGTATATAAAGAGGGATATACGGTGTATATATGCTGAGGAATGCAAGCGTCTGTGGATCTGTATGTTTGCGAGAGAGAGAGAGAGAGAGAGAGAGGGGGGGGGGAGAGAGAGAGAGGGAGAGAGAGAGAGAGAGAGAGAGGGGGGAGAGAGAGAGAGAGAGAGAGAGAGAGGGGGGGGAGAGAGAGAGAGAGAGAGAGAGAGAGAGAGAGAGAGAGAGAGAGAGAGAGAGAGAGAAAGAGAGCGAGATCACAGTGGAGGTGACCGGGCGTGTTGCTCAGAGGTCAGTGGTGGCCTTGGCGGTGAGGTCCTGGATGCGGCTGGTGTTACAGTTTTTGCAGAGGACGTGTCCGTCCAGAGGGTAGCAGCCCTGGTTGTCCCCCTCTGAGAGCAGAGAGCCGCAGTCCTGCAGGACACAGACACACAACAGAGCGATTAGCCATGCGCTCACCGATCGGGCACGTTCGTGCTCGCGACCCTAAATGAGACGCTTGCTGCTGCTCAAAGACACAGCCAGCGTCCGTGTTACAGGAGGCTGAAGCCAGTGTTTGGGGTTTTCTAGCAGCTGGTGAGTCTGGAAGTGCTACAACTGGTTTTTACAGTCAGACATAAGACCCCTTTGTCTTAACACCTTTGGGTTTCTCGTTGCCCCAACGACTCCTTCATTCTTCTCTCTAGCTGATTACTCGCATCAGTTTCCATTTGTATCAATAACTTGAGCTTTAGTTTTGAATCAGCACCTTCTGTATTTGAATCGAGCAGCTGGTGAAAAATAAGGTGTGGCCAATGTTATTTCAATGTGTCTGATACATATTCAATCAACAGTACGGTAAATCTAAGTATTGGATCAGATGGTAGACATGCTATAAACATGTTAGCATTATGACGTTAGCATTCACATTACAAATACAGTATGTATGTATATAGATGTCGACCTCTCCATCTATATATTCTCTTTTATTTTCTACAAGCTTTTTCTCCACTTCAGCCCTTTTTGGTAGAGGCATAAAAGTAACAATGTTATCTAGCTCTGCTCTGATTGGTTCAGTCTGGGAGAAGATTGACTCTCAATTATCAATAATAAGATCCCAAATGGTACCCGAGGGAGGATTGTACTTGTCTCTTGCTCTGCTCACCGACGCCTGAAGTAGAGCTCTTAAATGAAAATGTTGTGTCTATTAAAGTGCCCTGTGTGGACCTTTAGTCTGACTCCAGCCTTCAGTGTGTGTTTGATCTACAGCCTGTAAAACAGCGTGTGCTCTACACTCTTCTGACAGGGTGATACCCACACAGACATTCACACAATACAGACACACACATCGCTTTTAGCATTATTTTTCTCGCTGTCTTCTAACACGGGGTTACACTCTCTACATCTCTCTCTCACACACACACACACGCACACGCACGCACGCACACACACACACACACACGCACGCACGCGCACACACGCACACACACACACACACGCACACACACACGCACACGGACGCCGTGAGAATTACAACTCCATCTACTCTTGTCTCCCTGGTGACAAAATACCTTCTGTTGTTGAGCCCCCTTCAGCTGAACTAATCTGCTTTGCTTTCCTTTGACCTTTATGTCTGCCACTGCTCCGCGTACGCTCACAGCGGCGCAGCTCGGTGACAGCGCGACACGTTACCTCTCTTCTTTTGGCCGGGCACGTAGCGCCTCAGCGACGCTTATCAGCCGGCGAGCGGTGTCTGACAGATGGGTTACTATGTAAGTCTATGAACTTTGCAGAGGGGAGATGGAGAGCTGTTTCCAGGCAGGTAAGAGAGGGATGATTGGGTCTCGCTGGAAAGGTGACTCGGGGGACGGGTATGTACGATGTGCCTTCCTGCCGTAGTCCCCTGGAGCTGTGCAACACGGTGCACAACCAGCAGCGCTAATTATAGAGCTCACATACCTGAGCAGATAAACACATAGAGAGCATACCTCACAGCGGTAACAATGCACGTGGAAGTCGCGGTCCAGGGCCACGATGCGGACGGTCTCCTCCTGGCCCGGCGCCGGCATTATAGGCTCAGAGCACACACAGCAGCGCGGAGCGAACTTCCTGCGGAATAGAATCATACGACATAAATCAGCTCTGAACAGCAGCAGATGTTGTGACAGGTGACACAATTTGAAACAAATGTCATTTGTAATAATGTTGCACTGAGTCACTTTTTGAGAAAGTATATACACACAAGTGGGGCTGCACCCCACACCTTTAATCAGCCGGATACTGTCTTGATTAAATGGTTTATCGTTTGCCTTATGAAATGTCGGAAAATGGTCAAATAATCTGGCAAACAGTACACAACTCAAAAGATGTTAAACTTCAAATCCTTATAATTAGGAGCCGTAAATAAGAGGAGGGGCTTCATTTTTGCTTGATCAATGACTTAAATAATGAATAAAATTTCTAAATATTTTCCCCAAAGAATCTGTCAATAGACTAGATCAGCATTTCCTAACAATTCTGGCTCATGACCCCTAAGAGTACTTGCTATTCTCTTAATTATATTTCAATAATCAGAAGTCTAAAAAAGTGAAATTCTCCAGGAATTATTTAGAAAAATAGAGCAAAATCGGAGAAAACATTTGTTCTGCTTTGCTCCCCTGCTAATTGACCCCTTGTACCCACATTTGGGAACCGATCCTTCAAACTGGTTGAGCTCTTCACACAGGAGTAAACATCGGATAGATCACGAAGACAAATAGTGCCTTCACATAATGACACAGTGAATTAAAGTAAAAAGGCACAGCTTGTGCATTATTTCCTTCGTTTTAATTATTTATTCACTCAGCCGTCGAGGTGGCACTAAAAGCAAAATTTTCCCTTCTGTGAAATATTTCATATAAATATATTATTACGGTATTTGAGGAAAAGCTAAACATAGTAGGGCGTCAGATACCAGAACTGACTCTCACAGTAACACTCTGTAAATGCCTTGAGCAGGAGGAGGTCTGTCCAACAATAGGATCGTTGAGGATATGAAAAGCACGCACGAGACTTCAGGTCCTGTGAGGCGACCGAGGGCCGGTGGACACTTCTATTTCTGATGCTGACCGAGTGCCTGGGAATCGGGAAGTGAGGAGTTCGTGTTGGCTTTGGGGGAACCACGGCCCGTACAGTATTAGCCAGAGAGAACGCTCCGGCCTCAGGCGCGACTGTTCCTCGACACAAAGGTCTGTTCAGGTCACACTTGTCATGTGGGATTAAACATCGGCCCACAGAGCAGAAAGCTGTGCGCTCACACCGAGCGGCTGTTTACTTCTGTTCCCCTTCTGGTCACTGAGCAGAGGAACATTTCTGGAAAGGTGGCGGTTACGCAATCGGTGGAGTGTGACACAATGACAGGAACGCACTATTAAATTCATGTCCGCAGACGCGTTTCATAAGGCCATTGGGCTTGTGACGCTGCCCGCCAATATTCCCCCGAAAAGGAAGTACTTAGATCTCAGACTGATTCGGCTTAAATATACTGAATATTGCAGCTGAATATGTCCGATTTTAAACCTGCATTAGTTGATTTTTAGCTACTTGGGGATAGTAGAACAAGCTGTAAACACAATTCAATTCAATTTATTTTGTATAGCCCAAAATCACAAATTGTTTTTACAATCTGTCCTTTGTCTCAGGACCCTCACAACGGAACAGGAAAAACTCAAAAAACCCTTTAACGGGGATGATTTTCCTTTTGCAATGATGACATATCACCTCGTAGAGTTGTTATGGATGTGATTATAGAAGTGTTAGCAAACAAGTTACCTATTTACACATCCCACAGACATGGAACGACATCAGCATTCATCTGGCGACACGTTTATCGGAGCTTGTTCGCTGAAAACCGCCTCGTTTGGATGAGAGCCATTAGAGTGAATCAAAACAGTTAAGCTGCTCGTTGTGCTGCTTTACGACCAAAACGAGCTTAAAGACGCTGAAATATGGACAAACAATATTAATGCGTTGCTTGGATTGGATGAAACAGCGAGAAGCTCGCTAGCTAACAACTTGTAACATATACAGTAAATATTACAATTCTGAAGGCATTTCAAGGCTTTGATGACTAATGTCATCAAATATCCTCTATTTGATCCGTCTCTTTAGCTTCTAAATGCTCCACTATGTTCACCAGCTAGTTGCTAAGTTTGTCTGTCTGCAATTTGAAGCTGGGCAGAGATCTATTGCTGAAAACTGCTGCCTGTTGCATCTGGAAAAAAAGAACGATGAGACTGAATCAAACAGTAAAGTTGTACATCATAAAACCAAAACTATAGGCTGAATAACGTTATTAAAGGTCCAGTGTGTAGGATTTGGCGTCATCTAGTCAAGAGGTTGCAGATTGCCGACGGAAACTTCCCAGCGTGTCTGAGAACTACGGTGGCCTTCAGGTTTGGTTTGTCCGATCTGGGCTACTGTAGAAAGATGGCGGACTCTGTGAGGAGGCCCAGCTCCCTTTGTAGCTATGAAGGGCTCATTCTAAGGTATTAGAATCAACCTTAAGGATTCTTATTTTACTTTATTAATAATATATCCCATTTCTGCCAGTAGAAATGCGACACGCTGGCCCTTGAAGAGCAGAGTGGTGATTACATAAAGTAATTTCATCCATTGTTGATACAAAAGTATTGATTTTTGACCCGATAAAATCCCCGACTACATACTTGTGAAAGTCCTCGATGCAGTGGATGTGGTTGGAAGCGTCCACGGTGAAGGGGATGCCGTCCAGGCTGCGGTGGCACACCACGCAGGTGAAGCAGTGGGGGTGGTAGGCTTTCCCCGTGGCCCGCAGAATGCGCTCCATGATGGGCTTACTGCAGATGGTGCAGGTCTCCAGGGTGTTCTGTACACACACACACACACACACACACACACACACCGACAGACACCCACAGGATTACACAACAAACCTGATGATGAGTTTAGTGAGTCTGATGATTCATTTCCAAATACCCTTTGAGCTCTTGTTTACAATTAGCACTTGTCTGCTAACAGATTTTAAACCAGCATGAACATTTTTTTAAAGTTCCTCTGCATATTTTTTTGCCCAGTTTCTGTGTTTCTTTTTTTAAGCTTTTCCGTTGCCAGTGTTGCGCTCCAGGTGGCTCGGCTCCCATTCGCGCCCCGCGCGACGAATAAATCCACACTCAGGACCTTTAGCTCGGCTGTCCTCGAATGCCTCTGAAGCTGACGGAATCTGATTAGCGCTCCCGTCCAAACACAAACACGCAGTCATTTTTCAGCCGCCCTCACCGGCACTTCATCCTCCCATATGCAAGAGTGCGAGCAGTAAATATTTCCACTTTGTGATGACTGCAGGTTTTCTGCAGCCAAGGCGACTGGGCAAGCGGCCCGCGGGGGGGACGTGGCGGCCGCCCGCCTCTGACTTATCTGTGGCATCTCTCTTCTTAATATCTGCCGGGAGACGCCATTTGTTATTTCAATATTTCATAAATAACGACCGCCTCTCTAAACAGCAATGCAATTACTAGGGGTGGATATATCATGCGAGGGTGATCAATGTGCGGCCTGATGTGGCAGTGTGAGGGCTGACGGGCCCCCTGCCTCTCGCTCAGGCATTTCCTGGATCTCTGAGTCTCTCTCTGCTCTGTCCCCCCCCCCCCCCCCTTTCTCTCTCTCTTTCTCTGCGCTTGGCTGGGCTAAAGAGTGCACGGTTCAGCTGCTCCAATTGGCTCACACTGTAGTAGCGAGCTGCCTCAGTGTTTCCAAACAAAGCTCGGGGTGTGTAGCAACACTGCGCCGCGTCATCGGCTGCCTCCGGGACGCCCCGCTGGGGCCCCTGCCGTTTAAAATGACACTTCTGCAAACCGCTCGGCCGAGGTGAACTCCCTCTCCCCTGTCCGGCTGCGGAGCACGTGCGGTGACATTTGTAGTCCGCACGCTCATGAGCAAAGCAGGGGGGGGGGGGGTCAAAGAAAACTACAATACAAAAACAACATCAGTGCGGCGACTGACGTTCGCTCCTCACGGCGCCCGCAGTGTGTTGGCGGAGGGTGAGAGGGCAACAGATGAGAGCGGCTGATGTCTGACATGGAGGCTGTGGAAAAAGGTGCTTTTGAAAAAAAAAAAATGTCCGCTTCTTCAAAGCACTTCAGGCATTATTTCATGAAAAGCAATGTGTGCAGACAAGCTCAGCATTCTTATTTGTCTCTCTTCTTCTTTTTTTTTCTCTCCCCCTCCAAGACGGTAATAGAAATAAACATTATTCCCAGGGCAACATTTGTGTATAAACAATGTCCACATTGCAATCCTGCTCGATCCTGGAAGTGGAATGAAGCCTTTAATGAGCTCGCTGCACCGAGCCCTTGAGGTTTGCCTCACGCACGCACGCGGAGGTAGAGAGGTAACGAGAGAGCGAGAGAGAGAGAGAATATATTTGCAACCTTAGAATGTGGGTAAGATGCTGGGGCCAAGTAGCACTAAACCATCCTCAACTCTTCCTCATCTGTCTGCATTCCCACTTACTTATTCTCATCTGCCCTTCACGTGGGAATACCTTGCCCTTGTTTAGCTTAACTAGAGCATATGATTTCACGGCACACAGTTCCTCCGGGCCATTGTAATGAGTACAGTGCTCAAAAGACAAAAAAAAAAAATTCCCCTCTTTCTCTCTCTGACGGTGAGATTCTATGACCTCAATTCATTCGTTCTGCTCAGCCTGCGTTGTTGTTGTTTCTTTTATTTGCTCCTGCCTCCTTTTATTTGGTGTGAGGTGACATTTAGCAGGGCCTGTTACACGAGCTGATGTCAAAACAGAAAGCGTACACGGGGTCTGTGTTTTGGGCTCAACCTCCACAGATGGTTTCAGGATAATCGGCGTAAATCACTTCATGCCCCGTCTCCCACACATCCAGGTTCTCTGCTCTTTGCCACTAGAGGGCTGTATATGTCTGCAGATGTCCGGGTTTTTTTCGTTGCTTTTTTGCTTCCCCCCCCCCCCCTGACTAAATGTGATGTAGTCAAGCATATGTATTCTTTTTTTTTTCTTCTCCCATCCCTCCTCTCTCTCCCTCATACATTTCTCTAAGTGTTTGCCCAGAAGGCTAAACAAATGTCTAGGCAGATGAGGTGAAGTGAATTTAGGTCAGGCAGCCCTCTCGCTGAACCGAAGGGGCGAGTGGAAGTGCGTTTGAGTCAATTGTGGCCCGCTTTTCTGCTCCTTGTGAGCCGTTAGCTTTTTGCTAAAAAAGTGATATCATGATCTGCTGTTCGGCCCGGCTTCTTAGCAACGGGCTCCCAAACAACGTTTGACACAGCTGTCTGTTGGGATGAAGGGTGTGAGGGCAAACAGAGAGTCAAAGCACTCACACTCCTTTATTTAAGAGCGGGATAAATTCACTAATTTCTATAGTAAAGTCAGTTATTTGGATTAAATGAGAATATCTAAAGTTTAAAGACTGCTAGTAGCAAAGATTACAGAAAAACAACCAGTTCTTTTAAACACAGACCCCGCTATAAGAATTAGGACTACAACGTTTGGATTCATCGGCAGATCATTTTCTCAATAAATCAATTAGTCTGAATAGATTATTCAAATTGTATTCAGTTTCCTATAATGTGCTGCAAGACAAGCAGCAAATCCTCACATTTAGCAGCTGTAACCACACAAATGTTTGGCACTTTTGCTTGCAGATGGACGATTATATATTTAAATGTTGCTGCAGTCTCGAGTATTGTATGAAAACTGTTCAACTTCATGATATGAATCAATACTTGCAAGGGGCCAAGGATCCATCCCCAATTCAAACACTACAAATGGTTCAGTCGGTGGTGTGTGCACAGCTCCAGGTAAAACAAAGAAACACTTTCCACGTGTGCCCGTAAAGGAAGAAAACGGTAAACAGTTGGAAATCTGCTGTGGCATGTTGCTAAGCTGAAGCTGTTCACCATCTCCGGACAGAACCAACACGTTTGTTTTTACACCTATGCGTTCTTTTTTTATTTTCCACCCGGCCTCGTCGGGGCTGACAGGAGGCAGGCCGGACTTCAGCGAGACTGCACGCGATTTATGAGCTGGCACGGCGAACCCCTCAGAGCGGCGCCAGATTTACAGATGATCTGAATCAGTGTGCGCCGTCCAGACCGTCACAGAATGCGCCGGTCAGTGCCAGACCATGCTGTGTGAATTAACTACACCCTGCTGACGGTAGCTCCGGCGGTGTCGAACAACATTTTGTTAGAAAGAAAGGCCCGAGCGCTGCTGCTGCCTTTGCTTTCCTCTGCAGTGAAGAAGACGCACTGACTTGGTCGTGAACTATGAGTCAAAACACTGAGCCTCCTACTTCCTGAGGGAAGGTGACTTAATGGACCTCGACAAGCAGCCTCCCTCCCTTTTATCGCTTTAAGTTAGTACAGGGAGTTTTAACTGGCTATGAAACCGTCTGGATGGAATACTGATGCCCCTATATGACCTACATGCTGTAAGTGAATGAGACCGTCAGCGAGGAGATTGGCTCTTTCCACGGTTCTTCTTAATGGCTGTTAGTGGGTCCGACTCAATGCAACATCAGACCGACCGATTGACGGCACGCAGACCATAAAGCTTTGTTTACGTTTTCACGGGTCAATTTTGGCAGTCAACATGTATGGCTGATACTGGGTATCAGGTCCTGGGTGCAGGGACTTCCTGGACTCTGGAACCCCCTTAGTAAAACCACAAATGGTCGTTTTCAAAACTTAATAATAATAATAATAATAAAAAAAATAATGTGTGAAAAAACGAGCTTTAGTTCAATACATTTTGCTACCTTTGGACAGGCTAGCTGATTCTTCCATTTTCCATACCTTATGCTAAGCTAAGCTAACCGGCTGCATTTCCCAAAATGCTCCTTTAAACACGGTGACAAAGAAATGACTGCTCTGTAGTCTCAACAATAATGTTTTAAAGCTGCTTGCTGACCATCAAGAAGAGCCTAACCTAACCTTCCTTAATGTGCCTGAAACACACTCGGTTCATTCACATACTCGGCCCACGCATACCACACTATGAATGCAAGGGTCTCCAGTTGACAGTACATGAGTGTGGGTCTCCTACAGTACCATTGGGAAGTGCTTTCACCAGGAAGCAGCAGAGTTACCTCACTCACAGCTGACTTGGCACCAGCTTCAGTTCATGCATATTTAATAAGACGATTTGGCAAGACTGCCCGCATGTCAGTGTTTACAGACACGGATGCCGCTGTGTGAATACTAATTGCGGACTCAGGTCCCAACTACGAATTTCTGTCACAGTGATATTTGTGAAAGTCATAGATAAACATAGTACACTTGCAGTAATTAGGATTGATTTTGTGAGATACATAAAGTCAGTTGAAAAAACGTAACAAATGATTGCGGTCGAGGTCAAAGGGAACGAAAAAACAAACTTGTTTTCCACATTCTTGAGTCAAAATCCTGGAGGTCTTGGCCTGCAGAAATCTGCATTGGTCAAGGGAGGTCGGGAGCTCAGTTAAGTCTCCACACATTTGCGAAGGGATCACGGGAGCACCTCCCTCCTCTGACCTGTGGTCTGCTCGGGCCGCGGAGGTGGAGGTGGAGAGGTCTCAGTGTGTTTATCACCTGGTCGGTCGAGCATCTCTCCCACTTCCACATCCTGCATAGGTCAACAAGTGAGCCACCTCCTGCCGTTTGGCCTCCCTGCGGTCCAACTCCCCAGAGACCCCCCCCCCCACATGATCCCCCCCAGCCCTTCACATTCAGCTTACATTTTTTACTTTACATATCAGCGATTGCTTTCCAGTGACCGTCTCCCGCTTGCGTCCTGCTCATCTGTCTGTGTGGCATGTCAGCAGCGCGGTGTGAGCACATGAAGGTGTCTTAACATGACCCGACTCCTTTACGGAACCCTGTCGTTTACGAGCGCGTCATGTGAATCGCCCACATCTGCTGCCTGGACGCAGTCGACTGAGGTGTGTGTGTGTGTGTGTGTGTGTGTGTGTGTGTGTGTGTTTACGCGTTGGGTGTGAGCGATCATGTCAAGCGATTCCCCTAATGTTTTTTTGAAAATCGTCAGCCGCGTGATTTCGCAGAGGGAGCGTTTGTGACACTCATCTGTGTGCACGCCAGTCAGTCGGGGACGAGGTGTCTCCGACCTGGAGCGGCCCCGCTGCCTCCAAGTGCAGGTCCGCCCCCGCTCAGCTCAGCGCGGCCGTGTCTCGTCTGTGTGATAAACTCACACCAGGTTAAGGATGTCCGGCGCGTGCAGGAATGGGACTCCATCCTGTCGGAGCCGCCCATCCTGATTTGTCATTTTTCTTTTGTCACAGCTGCCTGGAGGCTTTATGAGCAGCCTAAAGCCGGAGGATTACTTTTCACTGGCGGCCGCTGTGCAGGTTTCACCTTCTTCCGGTTCCAAACATGAGTTTCCGCAAAGTCATAAAGACTGCACGCGTCAAATGAGATTCAAATATGCATCCATCCTGTCACGCTCAGCTGTGCGGCCTTATTCGTTCGCACGCATTTCTTGTTTTAGCTAAGTGCTAATATGGAGCTGTGGCCAACATGAAGGGACAGGGCCGACGCACACACGTCATGCCTCGCTCAGGCCTTTTCTTTAAAGAATAAAAGGTGGCGGCGGGCGCTCTCTCTCTCTCTCTCTCTCTCTAGCTCGGGCAAAGTGGCTGGCCTGCCCGTCTGCCTCTCCGCCTTAAATTCAGCTCCGCAGCAGAATGTGACCCCTCTGGACTTTGGGCAATGTCTCCTGCTCTGGTTACAGAGAGAAACTGACAAAGAACCCCGGCAGTAGTTCTCTCATGCCATGAGTTGGAGTGACATTGTGGTGGGTCAGCACTGGGTCGCGGATATATTTTCCTCCTGCTTTCTCCTGGGTGGAGGAGGGAGGGGGGGGTTGTGTGTGTGCGCTTAGACAAAAAACATGAGAGGTTTAGAGGGACCCGGTGTTTGGAATCACTCCCTCCTCCTTTTGTCCAAACAGCGTACTCTAACAACAAACACTCGTGCTTTTTATTTACTGGCTTGTAACGGAGAGGACAGCCGCACTTCCTGTAGCGCGGATCAGTAATAAGAAATAATGACCTGCTTGAGTTCAGTGGGCTCACACCCACTGTACAACGGAATTACACACACACACACACACACATAATTGTCTTGGCAAGTCTGGAGACCTGCTAAGATGTGAAACCCTCTTCATGCAAGTGCTATCTAATTGGCTCCCTCCTTTGAGGAATTAGACCGAGTTAATCACGTCTGAATATACAGAACTCAATTAGAACTCCGCGAGCTAATGCAGACAGCCATGAATATTTGATGACGCAGTCAGCAGAAAAGCAGAGGCCGCTCCGCGTTGGTGCCTCAGACGTTGAGTTTAAAAAATAAACAAACGCCGCAGCACCGACGAGCAGTAAAAGGGGGGGGAGGCCCTGAACTCAGCACGCTGGCTGAGAGCCTCTGGATCTGGCTACCTGCGTATCCATCACATGGAAGTGACAGGTGTGTGGGTGGCGTGCAGTCATTTCTGATTAGAGCCGCCTTACCGTCAGGGTAGCAACAATGCAAACTTTGTTTTCTCTGCGTTGTGCTGTTTACATCGCCGGGGCCTGGCTGTGAGAGGAGAGATCCGACTGCGATTGGACGTATTGTATCGTGTAAGCCCTCTCTCAATGACAGCAGCGGCCTCGGGGGGAGTTCTTGGGGATATCCCATTGTTTGGTGGGAAAGTAGTCCGCTACGATGTGCTGTGGAGGACATCCATTACCAGCAGCCCCGATACAGCTGGCACCATGCCCGTCCCCTCCGGGTGCTGTGCCACCCTCCGAAACTTCCCTTTGCGATCTAGAGTACGGCGCGTTTGAACTCACTAGTAAAATTCGGTAAACACGACCAGAGCAGTGGCTCCCCACCTTTCTTTGGGGGGGGGTTAGACGTGCCCCCACGTTTAAAGTAGATTTTCAGTGCCACCACAAACTAGAATTACAGCTCCGCGGTTGTATGTTTACATCCATGTCTATCCAGAAGGTCATAGTTTTATCCTATCAGACATTTGTTTGAAATTTGCCTAATTAGTATGTGAATGCTTGAGTTATGGGCCAAAAAGTGTTTTGTAAAGGTCACAGTGACGGTTGAGCACTATTTAAAGAAGTTCCATCCAGGCGTTCCTGAGATATCGCGTTCACAAGGACGTTGATTATGCCTACGCGCTGGCGCTAAGTTGACTTTTTTGGTCCATTTTGTTGAATGTCAATGGTAAGGTCCTTTTGGTGAAGTTGGCATTCTTACTACTACCACTTGGAAGGGCATGAGCTGCATCTTTCAACCTTTTAACCATAACTTGTAGCTAATCATTCTGTTTATCCATTACTGTAAATGTTTCCCCTGTTTAGTTTAGGCTTATTTGATGTGGACATCACAGCAGCATTAGAATTGTCACATGTTTATGTACAAAATGTATGCACAAAGACGGGATGCACAAGTGATTGTAACGAAACGGTAATTTACAACACCGTACAAGTTTTTTAAAAAGGAAATAAATGGATATAAAATAGAAGAAAAGAAATCCAGCCAGAAAGATACGTCCACAAGATACAAAATGTGTCTACAGGAGTCACCCATTGGTTTGTGGACCGCCGTTATAAGCCTCGAGTTCGCTGATTTAGCCATCGCGAAATACGACAATTTTTTTCCAACTGATGAACAGAAGTTATTATATTTGGAATGCGGAGGAGTGACGTAGTGACACCGTGTACAGCTCCGATAGCAGTGACCTGTCAATCACAGTAAGCCCGCCCTAAAGCATACCCTGCTTTATGGTCTGTTTGACTCTAAATGGACCATAGTTTACTAAATGAACATCATGCTGTATTGAAGAAGACTTGAAACTAGAGATTGAGACCATAAACTCATGTTTACAATGTTTACTGAGGTAATAAATCAAGAGAGAAGTAGAGTCATTTTCTCATAGACTTCTATACAATCAGAGGAGTCGCCCCCTGCTGGTCAGTAGAGAGAATGCAAGTCTTAAGACACTCCCGCATCGGCTTCACTCGGCACAACCGGAGATTGCCGTCTGCTTGTAATGAATTCATGAAGCAGGGGAGTAACATTACCTTTTAGGTATTTAGAAATAAAATGTAAGTTGAAAAAGATTATGAAGCTCTCAAAGCTGAACATATTGTGCTTTTCCGCCTCATTGTTTATTTGTCCATAATTCTCATTGCCTGGTTATACAGCAATAGCTTTTATAGTTGATTGTGAAACTTGTGACCAGGTGCTGACCCAGTATGATAGGTGTGAGAACTGTGTTACAACTGACTCAGGTTGGTGGAGAGCTGTACTCTGCTGTAGCCATCTCAAGGGTTACTTTCCAATTAAACATGAATATATTGACATATTTTATGAATCAGAACAGAATCCCTACTCCTTGTTTAACTAGTTGAACTACTCCACAATGGTTCCACATACAGCAGCTGCTGGCAAGTGCAGAATTCCTCTGCAGGATATACATTTTACATTTAAAAAGCACAGTGTCCTTCTTATATAGTGACGAAACCCCCCCCCCCCCCAGGTAATCTGTTCAATGCTACCGAGAACAAAGCAGGTATCAAAAAGCCCAACGTCAACCCTTTCATCTTGCCTCAACATACTGGATTAGTGCCCAGGATTTTTTCCTGCACAGACTGACAGTTCAAGTTTACCCAAATGACGGAAATCAATTAAATCTTTGGAAGCAATGTGGAATTGCTGTTTTCTGGTCTCTGAGAATCACTTCTTTTTGGCTGGGACTGCTCCCACCATCAAAGCCGATTGTATTTGAGAGGGAGGCGCCAAGTCTCCGAGGGGAGGTGTAGTCTGTTTATCCTGTGTACACTGGAAAACTATTGCACCAAAAATGAATCAAACATTGGAGCCTCCCAAACTAAAAGTCACACAGTTACCAAGTGTACCATTGCTTTTGAATAAAACCTATGTATCACTTTAAATGCATTAACATGTGCATCAAACATGACCGGGGCTGGTGACGATTTCTGTATTTTCTTCTCTTAAACACTTATGAAGTAGAATCATACATTTAAAAATAAGACTAATGTGGTCAGGAGAATAAATCAATAACAAATAAAAAGTATGCTTTTAACAAAAGCCTCTAAATGTGGAATATTTTCTCTACAACGTGTCTAATGTGCCCGTTTGGAAAAAGGCACCAAAGTCAATAAATTGAGTCCCACAGAAAAGGGGCTTTCTTTAAGAGGGTCCCTGCTGACGATAGAAATTCACATTAAGAGTTTGTGCTGCAAAAAGTGGGTCTGCGAGTACAAATTAATTTCACAAAAAGAAAAAAGAAAAGCAGCCAGATAGTTGAGACACACAAAAAAAAGGAATGGAGCGAGCGGGCGAGAGTGACAACGCCACTCTACAAGACAGAACAAACAGACACGGGGGGTTAAAAGCTCATCAGTCAATCATGAACGTTTCCTGGTGACTGGCAGGTCAGGGGGCTGCCGCTCTGCATTTTACAATGGCCCCGAAAGGAAAATGTGTCGGGGGAGCGCAGCCAATGAGACCGAAGCCCATTTATTTTAAATAACAGAGCCAAAGTACAACACCAGATAATGAACGTAATTACATTCAAGCGACTTGGCGTCTGTGACCTTGGTGGTCTCGGAAATTCTGTCAAAAGAGGCAGAAATAGATTACGTTTTTTTTTTTTTTTTTGTGTGGGCAAATCCCTATCTCTTTTATTACTGCTCTCTCAATAGGAAGCTCCACTCCTGACGCGACCTTGTGTTACTTACATCAGTCTCATTACGGTACACTTAAACCGGCTGCACTTTGGATGATCTATATTCATGGGAAGTGGTAGTACAAACAGTAAAGTGGGGATGTAACTCTGCCTCAAACAGGGAAGCCTTTTTAACCATTCTATGGTGTCAGTTTAGCAGATTGAATGAATCTGTTTACCTGCATAAAAACCTGAAGCAAAGGGCGGCTAAGCAGCCGTTTTAAAGTCAAATATCTCGGGCGTAAACCTGGCTGAAGGAATGCTGGAGGAATTTGCGAGGAAGTGGTAACAAAGCCGGTATGGAGGACATCGAATGGACCTAAGAACAGTAGGCTTTGCAGCCTGTGTAAGCAATTAACCTCGGTGACACCGAATCCCACTAGTGAACTTCTTCAAAGACCAGCTGAGCTATCAGACGCAGGGAGAGTCCTTGTTGCTCTCAGCTCTGTTCACTAATATGCTCTCCTGGTTAAATGCAGACTTGCTAAAGAGAAATGAGACATGACATTTCTAAGAGTATAATTTCAAATAGATGTGGTGACATTTGGGGTCGAATTCTTAAGACGGTATAATGACTGCTGGGACATAATGACTTCATTTGCTTTGAGAACTGAGGCCATGAATACGGCCATAGCTGCTTTTAGTTTAGTGAATATAGCAAGAAACGAGCTCCCATGAGTAGAAACGTTAAAGTTAAACGTCCTGAAGGTTTTACGTCCTGGTTGAATTGGCGACGCCGGCGGTTACCAACATTAGCAGCTAAGTTCAGATTAATACCGCATAAAACACTCTGTGAGCAGAAATACAGCCAAACAAACTTGTGTTGTTTTAATCAAGAAGTCAATATTAATTGTGACCGCGATTATTGACATCGGCATTGTGCGGCTGGAGCAGAGTGAACAAACAGTGAGCCTGAGCAAAAAAATAAAAGGAATACATGAAGAATTGTTTCCTGTGAATCCCCGTACGAAGGAATGGCGGCCTCCGCCACCGGCAGCGGAAACGATTATTTCATGAGGTTAATATAGAATGTTAATACGTTGAACGAAAGGTGCTGGAAAAAGAAACCCGCAGATCATAAACAGCATTAGAATGTGTTTTAATTCCATAAAAAGATTTCTAAGTCGTGCTTCTCTCATTCCAACCACAGAGCACTACACCTGGACGTAATCACACACCACACGGCGCTCTTGGCCTGTCAAATTGCAGCACTTTTCCTCTAAAGTGGAGCACTCTTCTTGAATGCATTACGTCTCATATCTCTGCTCTCACCGAGCTCTGACTGAGACTGTGTTCTTCAAGAATGTAAGAAGAAGAAAAAACCTTCAGCTTTCTGCACCTTAATGTGCGTTAAGTTAGATATCTGTGGCTGTCTACAAAGCTTTAGTGTGAACCAGGGTCCTCAGGTTTTGGGTGACATGACAACATTCTAAATGTCACATTATTGGATCCTCAATTACGAGAGTGATTACTAGCTAACATGGCTGTTGTGGTTAAATACTGTTGTTACATCATCCCTCCCCACTGGGTTCCTCTGCTGTTTGTGAATTTCCAGATGCCCCGTGATTCATTTGTTACAGTTTTACAGATAAAAAGGAAGAAAAAAGAAACACATACAGTCAGCAGCAATACTTTCAATCCGCTGGGGGAAAAAGTTTCACGTGAGAGCTTTCTTGGAAAACACTTAGCGGCACTAAAAGTCAGAACTGCCGTCTCTCAGTAACAATGACGGACGGCTCGCTGGGCGGTGTTTGCACGCCGATTCATACTTTGAGTCTCATGTGTGCAAACAAGGAATGGGGGAAGCTGTGTGGACACCTCAGAATGAGACACATCAGACAATGGAAAAACAAAAAAAAAACTCCCAATGGCGACCCGATGTCACATTAGCACGATTACGGCGCACTCCATGCAAAACGAGACGTTAATCGGACGTACGTGGGGTTTGTGGTTGTGTATTCAAATCAGCAGCGATAAGTCCTCTGCCAAAGACAAAGGCTGATCACTGCTGTTTGCGGTGTGACTGAGGCTGGTGACACAGAGAGAGATAGCAGGGCTGTAAAATCAGGAAGTACACGGGTGATAATGACAGATGTGGGTGAGCTCCTGCACATTACTAAAAAGGAATTAACGATATGTCCACAAACAGTTTGAACGAGGCAAATCAGCCGGCGGAGGAGGTGTGTCTTGTGAAATACCAATGGCGGTATTGTTCCACAGGATATGTAAAGTCTGAGCCCAGATAAGAGGGCCGCTGATCGCCGATTCTGATACACGGCAGACAACTTTTTTTTTGATGTCAATCAGCTTCGCGTGCGCAAATGTATTCCGGCAATTCCTGGGAAAAGGATTAATAGATTTTTGCATACAGTTATACAGATTCAACACACACAGCGAGTTTCCTCTGGCACCTGTTGTACCTGCAAGACATTCGACAGTGTAAAACCAGAGGGAGACCGATACACGTGTTCTATATGGGATGAATATATACGGTGTATAATGACCAGCATTACCGTTTCACCAATTTAACTAACATCTATTATGTAGTTAAAATAAACAAGTTAAATGTAGTTAACGTGTACACAGACAACATTGAATTAGTCAAAAAAGCAATGCAAATTCCAATCATCCTAGTTATTCTTATGATTTAATACATCAAATCTGAATTTAAAGGGCCACTCCACCAAGTTTACAAACCAAGTTGGAAGATGTAAAACAGGGTTAATGGGGGTTTAAGATGCTGCTGATATAATGCTGCAGGTGGAGAAGAGAATGACAATCTGCAGTAAAAGAAACTAATTGCTGAGAGAGATTCCTAGACTGACTGACTCGGAGGCTAACTTGAAGTTTCCCTCCGTGGGATACAACATTTCTCTGCAGAGACTCAACTCTCACGTTCACTCTCTAATCGTACGGAGGCATATGACCCTGAGGATGGGAATAAAAGAAGAAGAAATTACTTTCATTAAGAAATTCAGATTTCCCCCATCCTTTTGATCTTGTGCCAGAAGAACATTTATGCTGATGAAATGCATAAATAAAGTTCTTAAATTATCCCGCTCCTCTTTAGCGCGTGTATCAAGAGTTGGAGAACTTCCAGACGAGACAACTACAATCTCGGTGAGTGCCTCTGAAAAGGGGATGATTTAAGAGATGGCCTGCCACTGGTTTTACTTTACTGGTAAAGTGCATATCGAGCCGTTTTCCTGCAAGTGATGTGGAGGGAAATATCGTGGATGTGTCAGAGGAATCAACAATATCGGTGAGTGTTTGAATCCATTTCTTTGGGGCAAATATTGCATTGCAAGGTTTACTAAAAAGCAACTCAGTTATTATGAAGCTGCCCTGGTCAGAAAACATGCTTCATCCCTCATCCCGCAGAATCACAGCAAATACCTTCCACACAACATTGTTATCGAAGTGCATTGTTGCAAAAATAGAGTCAGAATGGATGCAGCGGAGCCAGAGATGATTTTGTTTTTTAAGCCACGTCTTCTTCTTCCTCGTCAAAACTTGGTGCCTTCATTGCCCACAATGCAACTTGGCCGACCCTGAGCTGCCGGCCCACTTGAGGACATTCATTCACACGGCTCCCTCTGGGGACACGGAGGTCTTTATATGGTTGTCGCGGTGATAATGATTAGCTCATTAATGCTATTTATCCGGATTTTAGTGCAATATAAGTACGCTCTGTTATTAGGCCATTCAAACTTATATTGTTGCTTTTTTAATAACAAAGATGACAGTTATAAAACTAATTAAACTAATTTATTGTCCATTGTCCCGCCCCTCCTCCATGGTGATTAGACGACGACAAAGTGACAGTGACGAGCGCTGCGTTTGACCAAACCAGCAGTGCTCAGTGAAGAGTAGACGCTTGGCGCCTGGTGTACTTGATATCCCCTGCAGTTAGGCTTATATTATATACTACATTGCAATATTTCACTTGCTGCGACAGCTCTAAGTCTTCATACAACTTAGTTCACATTATGTTGTAGCGCTACTTGACACCTTTAAACAGACTTTGATGAGTAAAAATTGGAGGTTATCCTTTTATTAATATATTTTCCTAACTGGCTTAATTTGTATCTGGAGACGCTCGGCCTCATCGCATATTTCTCAATGAAAACCAGAGTGAGAGTTACAGTAAGAACCATGACACAAAACGGTCCATTTGCATTGCACAGCCACTTCCCTTCTAAGCTTCCAGGAATGACCTTCAAACTCACCCATGATCTTGCTGACAATGAGAAACCATCTGTCACATCCAGACAAAACTCAACCATATTCTTAAGAAATCGAATGAGGGAAACAACTTCTGCAAAACTATTTTTCTTGCGGTTTTGCAGGATGATGCGTCTTCCCTGACAGTGTTGTGCAAGGAAATACTTTCATGCGTGTTGCTCAACAAATAGCGACAGCAGAATAGGTCACGGCCTTCTAAGACCTGGGGTATCTGGGATATCTCGCTGTCAGTCATTTATTCAGTCTCGTCAACTTTTGACCAGAAGACTGATGAAGAAAAGTTAAGATGAGGTAATAGAGGAGACAGAACCTCCTGTGTTACGTAATCCATAAAGAGAATTAATACCATGTTAGACTCTAACGTGATTTTAACACTCAGTAAATAGCATTCAAACCATATCCGACTGCTTATCAGCTGTAACTCCAGATAGTTATGCATCAGCTCACTCAATGATGTGCGTGTGAAAACAGTATCATCATCATCTAATTCACCAAGGAAGAGATATCTGAAAATCCTCTATTACAAGAAGACAATGAATGCATCTCTGATATCGTTGTTCAGGGGGAACAAATGGGCTCGAAAAAGGGACGTAGTGGGTCGCCAAGACAACTCTGAAGCCATGTTCATTCATCTCATAGCTGCTGTCAACATTTGGCTCTGCTGCCACATCAACAGAAGGCCACAATTGTCTAAACCGGCAATGATTGGTCCCTTATGGGCAGCATAACAAGCTGTAAACACCACACTGATACATTATCAGTCGGGACTTGACTTGAGACTTACCTGTCTGGACTTGGGATGTGACTCGGGACTTGTCGCTCTTGACTTGAAACGTAATTTCCTGCGTGACTTGGGACTTAATTTGGGACTTGCCTGTCTTGACTTGGGACTTGAGTGAAAAGACTTGAGACTTACTTGTGACTTGCAAAACAGAGACTTGGTCCCACCTCTGCTGCTAACTTACATTTTGATTTCAAACACAAGACGAGTCTTGTGAGTGACATTATTTCCAGCATCTTCTCGTGTCTACGTACTTCAGCCGTATGTGAATTGTGTAACTCTAAGAAAGCACTTTCGGGGGAAGATGAAAGACAGTTTCACTGGATGACCGAAAACAAAACAAAGCCAAAGAAACAGAAAAAGAGGAAATGAAGATGTGTGCGGTGAGAGGTGGAAGCACGCCGGGCTTTGATGAAACATTCCAGGCACATGGCTACCAATGTGCCCACCCCCGATATCATAATGTGTCCACTTGAAACATGGACACATAAGTGAGCGCAGTGAGCCAGAAACTAGGTGGTGGGGCAGAGAGAAAATAAAAAGTGACTTACAATATAGCAAGGCTCACAGTACGCCTTCTTCTCCACAGCGTAGAACGGCTTGCCGCGCAGCTTGGTGCTGCAGGTCATGCAGACGAAGCAGTCGACATGGAAGACCTGGTCCATGGCGGTGCAGCCGGTGCCTTCACCCACCACGTTCTCTCCGCAGCTGGCACAGCGCCCTGGGGAGAGGAAGAGGCAGGGAGGCTGAGAACAGATTCAGTGTAAATCCACAGATATTCAGAGGTCAGAGAACATTTCTTCGGCGAACCAACGGTCGCAATTCCACTCACTGAAAACACCATCGAGATCAAACAAAAGTATCCAATCGTGTATACTGTAAAGAGTGACTTTCATTCCATGCTCTGATCATAATAAACAGCCTGATAGGGTCAAAAGAAACGGGCTTTGCCGGAGATTTACTGTATGTTTCTCAACATTATGTCAAAATAATCCTTTCAATAGCAAAGATCACTTATCTATTATCCTGGAGACATCATGAATAGTTTCATGATACGAAGAGACAAACAGGGCAAACAACTAATGATTATTTCCATGATCATTTATTAAGTTGAGTACGAGGAGGAGCTGTTTTATGTGCCCCTTGTTTTAGTAATAAATTCCTCTCCCGTAGACAACGTCGGGTGACTCAGAGTCGGAGCAATCGCTCCTGTTTGAATCATCAGTGATCACATTGTAACAAGCCTATGTGTGAACAACAGAAGGAGAGAAGTTAACTATGACTCTGAAGGCGTGTCTCGGTAAGAAACATCCAATCACAGAGCTTAACATCCTATTATTTGCGGCCGGTAACTGCCGAAATAAATAAAATTCAAGGTCAATTTTGGATTGATTTGACAACTATGTTGTGTTACAAGTGCAGATCTAACGCTCTGAATGTGCAGCAGCTCTGATTTGCACCTTCGACTGGCCTCATTTCCAAATAGCTGAGGCTCATGGGTAGTATTTCCATCCGTCACGCCAAACTGAAATGATTCAAACCGGTGGTCGTCACATAAACCTACAGAGGTCAAAGAATGATCCACTAGTTTGCAAATCTCATTTTTCCAATCAAATGATTAACATTTGGTAGAAAATGCTGATCACAAGTTCTGGAAGCTCTAGTTGGAATCCGCAAATGGCTCGTTTCCTCTGATCAACGGTTAAAAATGAACAAAAATGAATTCAATTTCCAATTTAATAATGAGAAGAGACATCCAATCTTAACGTTTGAGAAGATGGAAATAGTTCCTGTTGAGCATTTAATAAGAGAGTTGGGGCCTAATTGATTATCAACATAGTTGCTGATGAACTTCCTGCTGATTAATCACGTATTTAAGATCTAGAACTAGTTCAAGACATTGTAGCTACCTGCCTCCATTTACTCCTGTTCCTTTCTGTCCGATAGCCGGCTCGGCTCACCAGGAGGATCCATACGCCGGGCTGCTGCCCCTGCATCCACTCGCACTACCGCGCTCCAAAGAAACGTGGAGCCATCCCTTTAAACGATGTCAGAAGTGCCTAATCTTCATTTCTATTTCAAGCGCCGGATAAGGAAGGATTAAATACTATAATTATGCCACATTAAAGAAACCAAACGCTTCGCCAAAGTGTGACATGGGCGACATCTATTTCAACAAAATCAAGGCCTTGAAGTGATAAAAAAGAAAACTTTAGAAGTACAACGAAGTCTTTGTAAAAGGAAAGGGGGCACAAGTGAACTGATATTATTGCGCCAGAAAGAGCCTGATTGCATATTGCGGGACATGGCATTTGGATATCATTAATTGAGTTGGAGATATCTTTAATTGAGTTTAAGATGTCCTCGACTCAATGCAAGTTATCTTCAACCCAATTAATAACACTGTCAATTTAATTACTGGTATCTTACAATAACAGGGTTTAAAAAGATATCTGAGAATGTTTTATTTTCTAACACATCTGAGGACCGATGCAATCTCTCAGAGGAAGCACGATACAGTATATTTAATTAATTCAAGTTCAGTTGTATGGGATCGGTTTTTTTGGGCTTCATCTAAAGGCTGATTCGGAGCGATGATTGACACCCTGTATGTTCTGAACGGAGCAGTTCAAGCGTGTCACAGACAGAGGGGGGGGGGGGAGATAGAGTATCTGATGCTCGCATTTTACACAGTTCCAACTCGCTGTTTTTCATATCGAGAAATTCAAACGGGGCGTCAAGCGGAAATCTGTCTCAGGTATCAGAGCAACTTTTGTGTTGTTGAGATCAAATATCTGCTCGACTGCAAGGCCCGCTAATGGTGTTCATAATCTCAGATAACTCATTATCTTTTTGTTGCCTCGGTGGAGAGAAGTTGCTTATGGCAGTTGCAACTTTTCCAGCAAGATTTTCGGAAGAAATCCTCGTTGAAAAGGCGGCATTCGTGCCGCTTATTGACTGGGGACACATTAGGGAAACAAAAGGGCTGACGGATTGACGTTGAAGACGTTTAAGCTGTTAACATTCTGAATTCTTATCACAGCAGCATTTTATTTTCTACGTTCATTCGGCAACTGCTGTCATCTGCGACTTACAGAAGAAATCCTGCTATTGGTTTTCATCTGCTCCCACGGCTCTATCCACACCTCAATTACGTCTGCGTTACCTACTGTACAGGGAGGCAGATTAAACAAACTAGTGAAGGCACGTCTCGGGGGGACATGTGGGTGTCAGCGGAATCACAAGCAGGGTAATCACTTCAGAGAGCCAGAGGGAAAGAGAAAGGGAGAGCGGGAGAGGGAGCACGCCGAGCCTGTTAGTGGCTTCAGATCACAGGCCATCTTCAGTGAGTGGATGAGAATGCCAAACATGTCCCACGGGGGGGGCCCCCACTTTAAATAGCGAGGAAGGAAACCTCTCGGAAATCCTTTTCCTTTTGGCAGTCTGTGATCGCGAGGGCCCTCAGGAGCTATTTGTGCGCGGCTGTGTGTACAGCACGCACGCTTCTACCTCAAACACACACACACACACACACACACACACACACACACACACACACAATGGGAGAAAAAAACAAACTCTTTGTACCAGACACATGTAGACGAGTATATACAAACACAGATGCATGCATAGCGTATGCACAGACACACATCAGCAGCCCACACGTGAGTTCACACGGAGCAGAGAGGCGGTTTACAGTCGGCCTCCAACGTTACTGTACGCTGTTCTTATTTCTAAATATTGCTATAAAGGCGCCGAGACGACGCAAATAAAACCGGATGTCATGTCACGTCAGACACAACGCTGTGATTCATCCGGAGCGTTTCTTTGATGACTTGATCGATCGTTCAGACTACGAAATGTCTTTCATATTATCTGACCCTCAAGCCAAAATAATGATGTAAGATATCCAGTTCAAGACACAGACACAGGAAACCAGCAGCAATCTCACAATAGAGAAGCTGGAACCAGACGAGTCTTTTTGGCCCGCTTCTGCCAAAATCTTTGCAGATTAATTTTCTGTCAATCGATTAAACGATTGATCGACAAATCCCTTCAGCTCTATACCGTTTGACAGGAAATGGATAATTAGATTAATCCCAGGGCCCCGCCGCGGTGGCCCATCATGCCAAGTGCTTTTTTCCGAGTAGATGATGAGCTCCGATGGGGATACGGAGGACAGTAAGTAATGCTGTGATTGGCCAAAGTTCAAACTGTGTGACAAAAAAGCGATGGATTGTAAAATAGTAACATAAACTAGGGCTGAGGCTAATCATCATATTTCTTATCGATGAAAGTGCTCATTTTTTAATGGAAAGGAAAAGGGTAAAAAATGTCCGCCTCAAGTTCCACAATCTTCACGTGCTTGTTTTGTCCGACCGGCTCTCAGAGAACCAAGGAACCAAGGAACAACCACAACATTCACTTTTAAGAATTTAAAACCAGAGAGCCTTTGCTTACACATATCAAAAAGTTGTGGAAAACTCTTATTGAAATGATCCACAAGCTCAAGGTGATGTCAGACTGACCGGCAGTCCAAAACACAAACATTGTATATTTCTACACTAGTAGGAAACTTGAGAATGTTTGGCATTTCCACTTCACGAGTCACTTAAATGGTTAATGGTTCTATCCCAATGAACTGAAGGAATCAAGGTTCTTTGATTCATCGACACATTGGGCTCCGTTCTTCCTCGTCTATATCGTCTCTCATTGTGGGGCGACGACACGAATCCACAAAGTGTGAAAATGTAAAGCTTCTCTTTTGTTTCCTGTGACAGTCCCTCTGTATGATAACAGACAGCGGTGTTTTACAATGCCGCGCATCAATAATTTCAGGCGGCTGCGTCGGAAAGTGAGCATTTTCAAATTTTCGCGACGCTACTTCAATTGGCTTCTTGAATAATACAGGACGGCAATTGAAGCGGCGTCGCGTTCACCCCCCCATGGAGATGATCGCAAATACTTTCGAACTATTTCAGCTGGGCATAAAGGAATCATGAAAGGCCTCACCGCTCCCCAGCGTCCCTTCGCGAGGGGGGAATGGAACCGGAGTCTTAATATCGAAACTTCAAATAGTTCCTGTAGAACCAACGCAATGGTGACGGGGCGGGCGGGGGTTCATTTACACTTTACTCACTTTCTTTCCTTTTCATTCCTCAACCCTCAGAAGTGTCTCTTCTTTGTTACATCGAAAGTCAAAAGGACTGAAGAGAAAATCTTTTTCTTCTTTTCTCTCTTTTTTTTGTTAAAGAAGCACATTCCCTGTGAGCTGCGGAGGCTTAGAATGGTTAGACAATTTAATTGGATAAAAGGAAAAGATTAAAGAGGCCCTGACTCTGTTCCATAAATAATTGATTTCTAATGTATTTGTAGTGGCAGTGAGACGCTGTTGTTTGGGAACGGGGGGATGTTGAGTGGCAGAACGCTTCAGATTTCCCCTCAGTCTTTGCCTTCTTTGTTTTTTCACGCCGGGATATTGAAGCGGCATGAAAGGCAGAGAGGGAGCACACTTGCAGCTCAATTTGATCTTACATCGTCAGAAATCAAAGATCGTGCATGTAAAGGAGGATTGCAAGGAACTTTTTTTTTTTTTGTTTTTTTTAATGGGAGACCAAACTTTTTCGCACTATGTTACTAAAGAATACAATTCTGCTGGTGCAACCCTTGCAAAGCCCAAAGGCAAAGACGGCAAACTGTAGCTTTCTTATCCAAAACTAATAAAAGAACCACAAAATCCATTTTGGGACTTAAGCTAAAGTTTTTTTTTTTGCTCTTGGATTTGAAAAAAACACAAAAGACACAATCAACTACTGCATGTGTTGTTTCAATATCAACAATGCATCAAAGCTAATTATCTGGCTGTACTTTACATTTACATTGTACACTTTTAATCAGGCTTTTTCAACAAGCTTTTCCTTCCACTAATGCTGCATTTATTTATTGTGACACCTTTAAAAAGGTACAAAGTTATGATGACTTCTTCACACTTCATTAAAGACGTAAACAACAAGTGTGCGGGTGGTTAACAGCGGGAAGTAATTCAGTCGAACACATTATAGGAGAGAAACCACCGGCTACTGAGCCGCCGAGGGGCCACGGTTTGTGTGCCGCTTCACCCCCCCCCCCCCTCCCCCTCTAGGTGTATCTACTTTGTTGTTTCCGTTTGCCCTCCGCGCAGCCCCGACAATGCTGTGGCCTTCAGTCGCCTTTCGTATGACAAGAGAAATAGCTGTCATCGCTGTATTTCAATCCCCCTTGCCTTTAATAATATCATTCCCAATGTCAGCAAACAGCAATCTGCAGAGCTGCTGCGGCGACGGTGGAGGACGGAGGATAGGCGAGCCTGTGCCACTAAGCATTACGGCTCGGCCTGTCAGGGCCCGCGGCGGCGGAGCGAGGGGGGAGGGGGGGGCAGAGTGTAGGTTACATGTTTTAGAAGCAGGTTGGCAGGAGCGACGTGGAGGGGTGCTGGGAAGCCAGAAGAGGGGGCTGGTGCATGGGGTGGGTGAGAGAGAGAGAGAGAGAGAGAGAGAGAGGAGGGGAGGGGAGGGAGGCAGGGAACAGGTGAGAGTGCGTGTGTGTGTGCAGCACAATATGTGGGCAAGTTCAAAGACGCCTGCGTGTTTGTGCACGCTGTTTATCCGTGCGCACCCGCGCCCGCCTGCGTTGGCGTGCGTCGAGCGTGCCGCGTGTCTGCTCGTTCCTGAGGTCAAACGCTCACTCACAAATGAAATCTAGCAACGTGAGCGCCCCGGAGCCTCAGCTGGGCTCGCACGGCAGCTGAACTTGCAAGCCTCAGTGGAGCTGTCTCAACGAGGCAGGATAGCAAGCGCCCGGGCCTGGCGGGGGGAGGGAGAGAGAAAAGGAGGGAAGGAGGGAGGGAGGGGGTCACCTCAAGTGAACCGCTACCATAATAAAAAAAAAACAACAGCGGGGCTTCTGTCGCCGGCACAATGCATCAGCTGAGAAACTAGAAAGCAGCGTTGCGAGGTCAGTGGCGGTGCCGGGACAAGATAATGAGGGAACAGAAATGGCAACAAGGATCCATAAACTATGCTGCATAAAACTAAATAAAAAAGGCTGTTCATGTTTTATGAAAACTGCCCTCGCCGCTCAACAGTAGCAAGATAAAACGAAGCATTGGAAACGCCATGTGACCAATGACGAGCAAGATGATGACATATGACAAGATCTCATTCATAAAAGAACGGAATTATAGACGGTTTAAAGAGATGACATGGAGGTTTTTGTAGAATTTCTGACAAATTTGTAGATTTCAAATCAATTTACATAAGAAGAAGAAAAAAAGGGTCTTCGAAGTCAAATCCGCAGTCTCACACTGACACACACACACACACACACACACACACACACACACACACACACACACGGCATCGCTGTTAAAAACCACAGCTATGATGATCATCCGTGGCCATTGTGTTGTATAATCAGGTCTTTTGCAGTCGTACATTATAATCCACTGTAGGTGGCATCGTGATGCATGCGATTTAGACTAGTTGCCATGTCACCAGACTGCCTCATATGACCCCCCCCCCTCCTGCCCCTGGGTGGTCGCTGACCTCCTTCCAGCAGCATTATGCTCCTCTGTCTCATAGTGTAGCTGCAACATATATACACACACACACACACACACACACGAAGTGCAGCGCGGTGCAACAAAGAGGCAACACTTTGATTGGAGGAAATCCTCTCAAAGGCCCTTCAAACTAAAATCGACTGTAATCACATTGGAGGTAAAGGACAGTTATTCTGTTGTTTTTTTCTAATAATGTGTTGCAATAAAGTACATATAGTGAACAAAGTGCACTTATTGTACTTGTTTTTTTTATTAAACGGGACAGTGTGTTGGATCTAGTGGTGAAGTAGTAGATGGCAACCAACTGAATACTCCTCTGCTCACATTGTAAGCGTGTCAGGGCCTTCAGGCGATGTTAAAATGCCCCAGAAAAGGCCATTTCTAGCCGCAGTGTTTGGTTTGTCCGTTCTGGGCTACTGTAGAAACATGGCCGTGCAACATGGTGGACTCAGAGAAATTCATGAGAAAGTGTTGTATCGGTTTGCAGAGCCGAATAACGCCACATTGTTTTAATGAAGGCGTCAGTCAATTCAAATAGCCACTGTGATCTGATTTCATGCTACATGTGCTGTTGTGTTTTGGAGAAAGCCATCCCTTTGTTTCACCAGTTGAATGCTTTTAATGTGAAGCAGCTGCAGCAGGAAGTGTTGGGTTAGCTTGAGCATTAACTCGGACGCAGCTGTATAGGAGAACAGTGAACAGTGAGGCTGACATCAGTGACAATAAACTAAAAACAGTAATGCTGGATTGCATTCCTATGAATCTCTTGGGCAACGTTTTGCACAATAATAGCAATTTGAATTCAGGGCGGGAATGGCGGACTCTGCCACTTCTGATGAAAACTACTATATAGGGAGGTAATTAAAGAATGCAAATATATAGACAGGCTATTGCTGACAAAATGCAGACCATTAATTGTATCAAAAACAAGGGTTTGAATTCATGAAAATCTTAAGAATTTACAACTTGAAAGACCTTTTTTTAGAAAACAACAACTTTAAAGTACTTTGTGCTGCATTTTATGGATGAAAATGTCTCTAAATTTAAACGTATTATCCCATTGTGTCTGCGTGTTTACAAGAGCATGACTTTAAAGGTACACCTTCATGCACTGAACAGAAACAGTTAGCTGTAGTTGGGGGAGATGGTTGGCCAAAGGCATTCGAAGACTGTGGAGGTGGAGCGTGGTGGGGAAGCGGGGTGGGGTGGGGTGGGGGGGGGGGGTAGTCTTTTTAAGCCAGCAGAAAGGTTTTACTCTGACACACATCCCACTTGTTATGACATGTAGAGGCACATCTAAAAGCAAACTCCTAAGAGGTTGCTGAGGGCGACCTCAGTAAAATGCAAATGAGTTCCACCAGAGCATCTTAGACAATGCACAAAGCTGTCTAAACTGGAAGCCTATTAATACATTAAGTTGCGATGCTCAGTTGGGTTGTAAAGAAAACACGCCAGAGCGCACTGTGTGAACCCTAAACTTTTATTCTGACCCAATTACCTTGGCTGATCTGCACCCGACTCCTTCAGCCTGTACTGTTGCTGGAGCTCCGCTGCCATTTGTATCTCTTCCAAGATTCCTCATGAACATTTCATGTGAGGTGTCTTATAAATTATGAGGGCTCCTCCAGCCGACATTATGAGGGGGAAATGGCAAAGCCTGCCTTTTTTTCCTTCTTCTCCGGCTCTAATCATAAAAACAAAGGCCGGTTCAAACCATGAGGAAGAGGCTTTCCCGACAGCTCGGCGTCCTGCGCGGAGTACAGTATGCCCAAATGAATCCCTCCGCTTATTTCCAACGACTATCTCTCTCTCTGCTGTCTGATGACAACATTACAAAAACATTTATGCCACCGCTCAAAAATCTCACTTGAAAATGGCATGAATATTGATTGGATATTAAAATTCCTTTAATTCGATACAGTGGAGTACTGAAAGTCTGGGAATGGCATGAAGGAATTCTCAACTTCGGTATTAAAGGGGAAATAAAAACAGATTCTCTGCGACGGAATGTACTACACTGCATAAGTATCATCATCACTAATTGTAAATAATGCAAGGCATCTCATCCTTTCAATTATTCAGCTTTATGTCCTGGTTTTTTTCTTTTTTTCTTTGGTTGACAAGAAATGTAGCGGTGACAAAATATTGTAAGTTCCTCTGATGCACAAACGCCAAGGCATGTGTACCGCGAGCTGAGTAGCTGTGTCTTATTAGATTTCCACAAACACAGTACACCTACGCACAACCTAAGTGGATTAAAGATGACGGATGATGACATTTGGAGAAAAGGCTCTTTCAGATTACTCAAATCTAATCTGGAACTCTAAATCAGGACTAATCAGTTGCTTTGCAAAGACGCTTCAATCACAGGAGGAATTTTCTGGCTTGTGAACAGAGTTTCTCGCAAGAAAAGCCCTTCTTTTATACAGGGAATCATTTTCAGGTTTTTTTTGGTGCTCACATTTAGAGAACGGCTGCTTTTTAATGTGCCTGTTTTCGCCACAAAAAAAAAGAAAAAAACGTCTTCATCGGTGCAACTCGCCGTTAAAAAAAGCATGACGATGTTGCGTAACTTAGGCGCCGGAGCTCCGTTGAATCGACTAAAAAAAAAGTTTCCTTGTGACATCACAGAGCCAGAGTGTAACGTTAATTTGATTCAATTAACCCCCCCTGGACCAATGGAAACTCAACGCAGCCGTTTCAGATAAGAGGCTCATCAAAGACGTTAGCGATAAAAAAACAAAAAAAAACTCTGCCGCTATAGGAAGACGGCCAATCCAGTCCAGTGGTGCGCTAGAGATCGCAGCCCCACTTTGATTAATCTTGTTAATTACTAGCCGCAGGGTTTCAATAACTGCTAGCCCTTTTCCCCCCTGTACCCTACCAAAAACATTAAGAAAAGATGAGGCTTGTGTGCCATTATATTCTTCGTAATTACAAAAGGCTCATGCTCTGGGACTGATTATCCCACAGCAATGGATAACCAGTACATGACATGCCGGACTACAGTCAATGTTACCGTTACCGTGGCGGCTCTATGTACAGTACTCGGCGGGGGAGGACGGGGGCTCTGTGGACTTGCAGAACGGCATGTGCCTGTGCTTGAAACCCTCTCCTAATGAGTCCCCACGGTCACCTCAATCTCAGGCCCTCATCCCCTCTCTATCTCTCAGTGAAGTCAGCTGTCGCCTTGTTTAACCACACGATGACCCCCCCCCCCCCCTCCACACTCCACACTCCACACTCCAGCAACAGCCAGCCGCTGTCAGCCGGGGACGCACACGCTATCCCTAACTCGTTCTGGCTACCTCAGCTCACATATGACCCATTTCTCAACTTGCATGTCCTTGTTTTGTCGCTAGCCCTCAGCCACTCGGTCGTATAGTTGGTCGAACCGCGTGAATGGTATAGCAGAGGAGTTCAAGGCAGGACCGTGTCACGAAACACACCAAAACAAAATAAAAATGAGGCCAGCGAGGCTTTGAGGGCCGTTCCTCTGTAAAAAATGACTGCACTTTGCTTTAAGCCAGCAGATCCGTTTGACCTATGTCTAATGTGGACCAATTAAGGTCTTTACATCAGCGCGCACCAACGTGAAGCCGAATATCCCTTAATTCCAGTTAAATACATGTCCCTGCAGCTATAATACACCTACACATGCTATCGTGGTGCGCTGTGCGATTATGTGCTGATATAAAGCCTGCTCCAGAGTCCTATTGAATGTATTGAGTGAGGTATCTAATGGGCATGGGAATTAATTCCAGGGCAAAGGGGATTAAAGGCTAGAGGAGAGAGCTGCAGAGGGATGGCACTCGCTGGCAGCGGAGGTTACAGAGGGCGGAAAAACAGAAACAAAATATAAATGCACAGGAGCCGTCTCTTTTGAATCCTATTTTTGCAAAATAATATTGAAATTGGTATTTGGTTTAATCCTGGCAGTTATATATATATATATATATATATATTTTTTTTTTTTTTAAAAGAACAAAATTAAATATGAAGTCCTTCAGGAAGAAAAAAATAGGAAAGAAATTGTGTAATAAAAATAAAAGAAACGCTGGACAATCAAACAAGATAGAGTTTTATCAAAATCAGGATGTTTCATCTGTCCAAAGTCTTTATCTCTCATTCTCATTATACCCCGAGCAGGAGTCGCGCCTCATCCTTTGATCGCACTGATATCGTTTTGAGACTACCTTGAGGACTGCTTCGCAGACTGCTAGATATGCTGCTGTGTCTACACTTGGAAATCAACAGATAAGAAACACAGAGAACACTAGGTTAACCTTGTCTGCATCATACACACCTGCGCTGCACTCCATGGCCTCGAGCCATATCCCAAAAAACAATTGTTCTGGTGAGGCAAAACTAACTTTGTGGGCCATTGGGCGGGCTAATCTAGGAAACCTTATTCCTAAATGTGGCATGGCTTCGGTTTTTGAAGCGAAACCAGTAGTTTAGGACACATTTCTCTAGATTGTTTGTTTTTTCCTTTTAGTCACACACAATGTCACAGTGAAAAGTAACTAATGAGATCATACTTCCTGCACTAATGTGCTCAGAGCTCCTTCTTCTGAACCCCAAAAACCCGCCGGCAGGATTGAAAAGCATGTCTTTTTTAAACAATCGCCAAAACTACACCGTTTATCATGGCCAGAAGGTGTGAAAAATAACATTTCTGTCAGATTTTCATCTTTCTGACAGTCCTTGAACACATCATGTGTGATGAAAGCTTCCATCAGAAAACAAAACCAAATTGAAGCTTTAAAATGTGATATTTCATCAAAATCACTTCATTCTACATGTTTCATTAAAAATTTTGGCCCAAATGAACCGTTTAAATGATGCGCTCCTCAGTGAAACTTCGACTGCAGGCTTCAGGACACAGTGCATAGAGGATAGAGGGCAGAGAGGATGTAAGTAGAAGTTGTACAAATGTGAGTAAAAAAAAATACGAAACTGCTTGAGGTTCAGGGGGTTAATGTATCAAAAAGGATACTGTGCTACTCTCACCTATGAAAGCTCACAGCAGGCGATATAGGACCACTTATAGCAGGAATGATCTTTTGCTTGGTAGACTATGAGCCTCAGCGTTTGACTCAAGGAGCAACCCCCGGTACATGACATTCAAATACATAAGCATATTACTACGATATGTGAAGCATAACAGGCACGAGGAAAAGGAACCTATGACAATACTGTATTTATTGGACAACAGTGGTTTTAACTCTTTATAACTGTTTCTCAATGTTCAACACTGGACATCTTGTAATTTAAAATACTGTTAATGAAGGGCAAATAAAAATGTATATTCTGACAATACTGCATGCTCTGCCAATATGAAAAGATGCATTATCTAACACTGCTGTAGATCTGTGACTGGTTAGCTAAACAAGTGTAAACGCTGTAATGCAGCAAAGACAGTGTTTAAACTTAAAGGCTCAGACAGGAATTAAAAACTCCATTTAATTCATATCATTTTATGTACAGTATATGTTTCATCACTAATTGCTGAAGCTCTTAGTAACTAAGTGTTCGGTGAGCAGCTTTACTTTATTGATATTCTGATGCTAAAGTTGGTCTTACTAGCTAGAAAATGTTTCTTAGTAGCAAGAAGAAAGCAGCCAAACACAATGTAGTATTTTGCTTTCATTCCAAAATTCACTTGAGAAAATAGAAACGTTCAATAAAGTTAGCGTATACAGATACGACCCTCCTTTGTAGCCCTCAGACACGTAGCACCTAGCATCAAACAGAATGCTAGCCAGATGCTAAAACTAGCAAGCGCTAATATGCCCGGTGTGAACAGCGAGCTGTCCTGCCCCATTACTCTTAAAATAATAAGCTTAAAGCTACACACAGAAAAATAAAAGGTGCCATCTGGAACCGAAAATGGTTCTTCGGAGTGATGCCATAGAAGAACCATTTAAGAACCATTCTTTTTCTGTGTATAGGGGTAATCTTCTTCAAAAACATTTTTGATACTTTCGTTAAAAATTCTCATTACATCCCGACAGCAATCAATAAATCAAATGCCCATTCGGCCCGAATGCAATGATTGGATGCGCTACCTGCTATGTCTAACTACATACATACTTATTGCTCGTCTTCCACAAGCTGCTAGCTTGAAAGCTGTGAGCGCTAATAATAACCGTGTTTGTTGTTTACATTCATGAAGATCATTTTGGGTGGCGTGTCTTTGGAGGGAGGCCTGAAGGGACGGGCTGTCGGTGTTGCAGACTTGGAGACGTTCTTGCTGGATTTAGCAACTGTTGGAGCTAGCGCTACTAGCTAACTTCATGGTTGGGCTCTTCAGTTGAAAGATTTTTTAAATGTAGCATACCCTTGCTAGTTTCTCAAGATTACCAACCCTAGCTTTAACCATTTGCATTAGGGTTTAAACTGCCACAGGTCATTATGATGACAGACCTTTTGACTTGTCCTACTAGGAAAAGCACAGGTGTTCCTCACAACATTAACGCAGTTCCCGTTCTATTCAAGTGTCCCGGTGAGTTCAGGGATCGTTAGCGGCCATTTTATTATTTATCATTTTATTATTTACGCCTGCTGAGAAAAAGGATAAAGCTAACCAAGTGTGTGTGTGTGTGTGTGTGTGTGAGCCATCTTTCTTACCAAAATATTCCTCGGACGGCGGGTTGTCCATATCAAACAGCATCTTCTTGGTCAGGCGCTCCAGCTCGTCCTCCGGGTGGGCCATGTGAGCGCCGCCCTGAGAACCGGGGAGAGGAACATAGTTGAGATTCACGAAAGCCGACCGAGGTAATGAAGAACATGCCGGCGGTTCTTTGCATTTGTTTCCACCTCGCCGATGAATGTCACCTGTGACGAATGCTTCTTTAAATGCAGAGCAAAAAATAAGAAAAAAAAGTGCAGGGATGTAATAAAATACGTCCAGGTTCAGCTTAAAGATTCAGAGAGAAATAAAAAACCCTGACTTCAATAAATCAGGACGAAGCACTCTCTCAAGGTCAAACAAAACACATTCACTGTAATTAAAATGCAGCGGATGGTCTTCAGTCTGCCTTCCCCCCTCTGAGATATCTGACCCTGGCTCAGGCCCCAGCGGTGTGCAGCCCAGAAGGTTGTGCATATCCTTCTGTGGAATACAAGCATGTGGGGGGAAAGAAACGGTGACCCTGACTAATCCTTGTATTTGGGGAAAATAATGATAACAGAAGGAAAAAAGGAAGGCAAAGCTACTTTTTAAGTCGTGCACATCGGGGGCGATGGTCAGGAGATAGTTCCTTACTCGCACTCGGGGCACAAAAGACTTTAAGGTGTGAGCCGCGTCGCCGCCTAATCTTTGAGAGACTTTAGAAGGAGGACGTAACTCTCTGAAGATGCCGCTGTCGTCCTTTTTGCTCGTGAGCCTGCCCTCCGCTCTCATCATCTGTGTGTCTGCGCGGGGCCTGACATTTCCTGCCAATCATCCCGCCCCCCCCCCACCGGATCACGCTGCAACCCCGTCACAGGTGTGTGTCCTTTGCAGACGCCCCGGAGGCCTGACCTTGACTCTCTTCGTGCTGCACGGCTGAGCTTTTTTCCTGAAATCGGTGGCGCTCCGGCGACCTTCCCTAGATCTGGGCGCCGGCTGGATCTTTACAGTAGATTTGATTTTCAATATTGTAACGCGGGCCGAGATCTGAGCTGACCTTTCGCGGTGTTCCTAATTGTGACATCTGGGAGCTGGGTGGATGTTAGCGACCGGTACGGGCTTTGTACTAATGTATTCACGGTTTACTGTGTCACATAAAGGAATCAGATCCGTCAATAGGAGATTGAGTGGAGAAATGTGTTTGTACTCAGAAGTAATTACAGGTTGTGTCTTCTGGTGTTATTGACGACTGGATTTGTATGCACGTAATTGTCATTAAATTGACTCATTGTATGTGTCAGTCAGTTTCAAGAACAGAAATAAAGTCGGTAGTACTTCAACAATAAATTAAAGTGGCATTAAGTTAATGTCTGTAAGGAAGTATTGCTGTGTTTATGTATTTGCAGTATTACGAACTGGGTTTCTGTGGCAACATTCACAGGAAGAAAAAACTAATTCAAGTTTTTCTCCATTGTATACCGACAGCTAAAAAGGAGACAAACACGTAACTCGGAAAAGCTTGTGTATCAACAACAACGCTACATCCAAAATCACATACTATGTACTTCATACTGAACATTACATTACAGTCATTTAGCAGCTTTTATCCAAAGCGACTTATAATTCAGATTCTATCACACCGTAGGCAATTAGGCTACGGGAGCAATTGTAGGGGTTAAGTGTCTCACTCAAGGACACATCGACATGCGACTAGCGGAGCCGGGGATCGAATCGTCGATCCTCTGATTGAAGGACGGCCCTGCTCTCCACTTAGCCACGGTCGCCCGTGTGTACAATCGTTCATCGTTCTTTTGCGTGAACAAATAGTAGTATGAATCTTTTTGAACGCACTGAGCTGTAATAACCACGTCACTTCCTGAGAGACTATACTTGCGAGCTGGAGATGCGTAACCGTGGTAACCCGCGCCAATCTCGTGTGAACCAGTTTGAAAGATATGGTACGCCCAGCAAAGTAGAACCAGATACTCGTACTGACATTACAGCGTTATTGACGTTACATTGCTGTCCGCCATTGTCTGTAACAAACATTGACATCACGTCTGCATTGCATTGTGGGATATTTATGACTGTGTCCAGTATTTAGCGTACTAAATAGCATGTTAGTGTGGAATTTCGGACGCAATCCAAGCCTCCAGAGAGCCAAACTCTGAGCACAATGTCATTGTTTTAACTCCAATAGAAATTCTAAAACATCCAGGACTGAAATCTTGCTGAGCTTGAAACTTTGGAGCTGGTATTGCAGACGCACAGTAGGTTTGCTGTAAGAACAGGCAATGGTCCACTGAGTTTATTTCCAGAAAGGGTGAGAAAATGCTGAGCTCTGATTACTGTCCACTATGTATCAAAGAGCAGCCACAACTTTACGATCCTTGCCTTTTTGCTCTCGGCCCCGGGTCTCGGGACGCGGCGGGCCGATAATGGAAGCCCAAGCAGTGGGCCTCATTTCCTCCGAGGGATCGAGCCGTTCAACGTGCACATCTCTCCGCCAGACCGCTCTCTAGAGAGCAGCGGGGCTCTTGGATCGCTTGCCACCTTGCGCCTCCTCGGCCACTCGACCGCAAACGGCCAGGATCGCATCACGGAGGATTAGGAGGAGATGAGAGGAACATTCCTCAGCGTTTAGGATATTCCTCTATTGTCGCCGCAGATTGCATGGCCCTATTTATTATTTTTTTTATAAAAAATACGGTCCTCGGAGGTGTGCGTGAAGGAGGTTGAATTCTCCTACCTGCACAAAAAGAACAGATAATCAGTCACCTAAAAGAAGTGCTCTTGTTGTCAACAACCTGCTCATTATGCCCGTGTTGTTACTCTGCGACAGTGAGGAGGACGATTTAACCCCGTTAATCTGAGCTCCACATCAAAAGCACACTGGAGAGGGAACGAAACGCTGCTATTACCAGAAACAGACTTTTGAGTTTAAGCTTCATTTATAGCTTATCCACTCTTTGACACCCTGCAGCAATGCACTGCCAGAGAGTTTAAAGCACCTTGTTAGGGAGTCTTTTGTGACAGCACGGAATCATTTTTCACTTGAATAAGAGAAAGAAATTGCTTCCCTGCATGCTTTATGATTGCTTCGCAGTTCCTGTTCGGCTTTTTTCAGAGGCAACAAAGGGAACCATACAGCGGCTATACCTGCTGCAGACGTGGGTTTTCAGTTAGGTCTGGCTCCGTTCTGTAAATTGTTTGCCTGAGCCCGCAGGAGCTCCGCCGCAGTTTCATTGAAGTAAACGCTTAAACTCGGCGGCGACCGGGTTAACGGCTGCACCTATCCCCCCCCCCCCCCCCCCGTATGTCGAGGCTTATAGTTTCAGGTCATCTGCTTTTTAAATCAGTCGTAATACCACTGAGAGACATCCTGACGGGCCATCTTCAAATGACGCCCGCTTGACGAAACCGTCGCAAAATGCCAGGCCCCCTCATAAAGCATCAACAACATCTGAAAAGTGACCGCCGTTGCGTGCGACCTGATGCGGCGTGACGGCGAGAGGTGAGCAGACAAGAGCAGAGAGTCTGGATGCTGATCGGCGGCCCCGCTGCCACGTCTATGAATAAAGATGTGTGCGCCACCCACTGTGGAATTGGCATTGTGTCAGAACTGGTTAAGTGAGATGTGGAGTGTCTGTGGGAGTGGGGGTGAGGTGGTGGGGGGGGGGGCTCAGTACGAGCTCTCACCTGATACCCTGACAGCATCGCGTCCCACTAAGGACCAAACCTCAGGCTCTGTCTTTCCTGCTTCTGCTGCAGTGATAGAGAGTGAACGGGAGAGACGACTGTTCTCAGGGGCTTGGGATTTACACCTTTGTTTAGTGGAGGGGGAACAACAAGAGTGGAGCTGGAACCATTGACATACCATCAACAGCTATGGCAAAGACCATAGAGGAGTTTTCTTTAAATATTCCTAATGGGAGTGCCACATATTTATGCTATGCTACGAACGCTAGCAGCGTGACGAGGAGCTGAGGGTCTATTCTTCGCTGCACGTTTGGCGGGTTTTTTCTTCTTCTTTTATTTCTGGTTGAGTTGAAAATGTTTTGGTTGAAGCGCTGTGCTCGTCACGGTCGCTTGTTACCCAGCCGTCCAATCCCAGTGGAGGGGCGGGACACAAAGACATGATCAAATGTGTTTTGTTATGAGTATGTTGTGGTCTTATTGTGTGTGTGTTATGTTTTAGTTTTTTACTTGTCTGGAGAACCGGACCGAATATTACGTATCATATCAAAAAAACCTAAACGCTGGGCCTCCAAAAGCTCTCAAGCGCTCCCAGCTGGCCGTTTATAGCTGGGAAACCAAACACTTTTGGTGTCCCCTTTACAGATCTGTGGGTCAACTCTGTGGGTCAACTCTGCTTGTTGCAACACTACTACAGTCAAACATTACTTGAGAAAAACTATTAAAGTCGCACTTTTGAATGTTAGTATTGAAATATATTTTAGACTGTGTGGGATTGTTGAAAAGGGGAACAACTGTGTTAACCCTCTGGGGTCTAGGCCTATTGACCTATTGATGAGTTTAATCTTCAAGGAAGCGCTCCAACTCGGAGCGTTCCCACTCTGTGTTTGTGACGATGTGATATAACACAATATTTGGTTAGCTTCGCCGTAACACTGTACAGGCCAGTATTTCGTTACATCTTATTATTATTCATTACAAGCCAAGTATTCATTCATGATTGTTTGTGAAGAATGACGAGGTTATAATCATTTCATTATCTCCATCATCCCACTGGTGAGTTAAGCATCAGATCTCTTCACATTTCTCCGTGGAAACATTTGAGTTGCTGCTGCGACACAAAGGAGCTAGCAGAGCTACAGTTAAAGTCAAGGCTAACTCTGCACTGAAGATCGTCGTTCTGAACCAAATGGACGTTTAGAAGATGCTGTAATCCATGGAGTGCCCCCGAGGACATTGTCTCCATTGTAACGTGTCTCTGAACAGATGAATGTATCGTCTGATTGCACTTCATAAAGTCTCCTGGAATCCACAGATATGGACCAAACTGTTTCTTTTGAAAAAAAGCTGCAGTATCATTATATTATATATATTTCTAAAGGAAAATTGTATTTGAACTTTTGAGGAATCATGAGCTCATGAGCTACATCCTCATAATCAGGCCAGTACTTTTTTTTGCACAGTTCAAAAGCAACGAGTGAAGACAATGAGATGGAGAGCCACTGCATCATGAGCTGAGGGGGGGGGGGGGCTAAACACTAATCTGTGTCTCTGAACCTGCAGCCGTCTATCAGCTGTTTATTTTTTACTTCCTGTAGAGCCCCAAAATACTCCACCTTAAAACCAAAAAGCTATTGTCTCACCTTCTACAATGGCTCAACATTTCCTGCACGATCAGCGCAAACTGAAGAAAGACATAATCACTCACGGACATATTTATCCACAGATTAAATGATGATGGACTTTACAATGCGACACAGTGTCGACGGAGCTGCGGCTTTAACACGGGCTTTTAATAGAGAAGCTTTACTCGGCTCTCAATCTGACATCCTGGCTTTCTTTTTTTTTGTGTCTCTAAATCACAATGGTACGATTTGAAAATGGACACGGAGCCTTTGAGATGGAAAACGGCTTATTAAGAAATAATAGTAATAATAAACGAACAACAGCAAATGGACCGTTGCATTAGTTAGGGTTCATGAGGGGATTGACTTTGTTTATATTGGATTGGAATACCCCCCCCCCCCCCCCCCAAAAAAAAAAAGCATTTGTTGCCGCAACACTAAACGAGTGATTAAAGCAGCTTAGGCCACTCTTGTTTTACAGCAACAATGAAAGGATTGCTGGATCAGTCACACTATCCTTCCTGTGACTTAAGTGTGTGTTTGCATGCGTGTGTTTAGAAGAGTGTGTGTGTGTGTGGGGGGGGGGGGGGGGGGGGGGGCTTCAGCATGTCGTGTGTCTGGCATCAAAACATAAACACTTAGATGTTAAATATGCCTTTTATTCATTTATGTATTTTTAAGTGTGTATTAAGAGTCATCGATTTAAAGCGGACGACTTTATTTGATTCCACGGTGCAGAGATGCATTTTCTCAAGTTTGTTTGCGTCACCTTGACACACAAAGTGCACTTCAACGCAAACCTTGGAGTGCGCCTTGTTTACTGTGATTCAGTCTCTGGAGACTGACCAGAGAGGAGTTATATTCACGATAATACAAAAAGGACACATCTGCTTTGATTACACAGGTGAGCCGTTACCTTCAGGTATTCCACTTCAAATAAAAGTGGTTCATCTGAGCAAAAGTACCACTGGAGGTGGAAAGTTGCTTAGTCATTTCTCTGGCGGCTGCGTGTGTGTTAATAGGAGAACTCGTTAGGTCTGAGAAAGGATTCGCACGTTCTTATGTAATCCAGCTGATGAGCTGGCTGCGCGCTGCGATGTTAAACAGGTTATGAGTAATCTGCATTACACTTTGAGGAGAAGCCGTCGCAGCGCTGCAAATTAAGCTCAGGGCCACCTCGCGAAGGAGGCCCCCGCTTTAAGTACACATTCTCCCCAAACAAAATAGGTCATGCTGTTTTCAGCTCCAATTAAATGCCACGGAATAAAAAAATAATAATAATACCAGCAAACTGTAGAGCAGCAGTGTGCAGAGCAGCCCGCGATAATTAAAAATTAACCGATTCCATAATTGACATTTTCCACGGCCGTTCATTCTTTGCTGTAAACTGAATTCCTGTGAAAAAAAGGGGACGAGTTTCCAGAGTGTTGGCAGAAACGTAATGTATGTGGAGAGGGGCCTTTCAATGTTTGTTAAGATTGTGCGTGTGTAAAAAACTAGGTCATCTGTTCGGAACTGACACATCCCCCTGCAAACAGATATTTGAAAATCAGAGAGTGCAGAGAGGGGAGCCACAAGCGATCTGAGGGAAAAATAACAACAACAAATGACTGCACAAATCGCTGGGATGGAGATGAAACTTATTTGGCGTCTCTCTCTCTCTCTGTACACCATTACAAAACCCAGGAATGTAGCAAAACACCAGATTACACAGGATGCAGGTTTCCCTGGTTGTCCCCTGCTGCTTCCTCACTGGTCTCCAGTTAAACACGTGTGGTGGACGTAATGAAGATTCACGCAGGTTGAGTCTGGCGGCCTGCACTTCCCCTTTGCTTTTCTCCTGTGTACTTTTTTGCCTCCTGACAAACCACGATGTGTCCTTAACTGTTCCACCCAACCAGTGAGGTGGTTTATCTGAAGCTTAAATACCGGAGAAAACAATTCACAAAGCCAGACGCTTCCTTTGATGAGAAAACAAATGTTTGCAAAGTGAACACGTCGCACGGACTCCGAGCCAAAGAGTCCTTCTGGGAGGGGGGGGGGGGGGGGGCAGAGAGGAATGTAGTAAAAGCAACAGAGAGAATCTGTTTACGTGCTAGACGAGTGGGACACAGAGAGGTGTTGCAACAGACAGGAGACCATGTCCACCAGGAGCCAGCAGGGGCCACTGTTTCTGCAGGTGGTTCTTTTTGGATGCCTGGTGACTGAACCAACAGAATGATAAATACCTTCATTGACGGTGTCACTCCGCTGACCAGCGCTTGAATTTGATGAATTTGTTGTCGTCACATGACACAGTGAATACAGGGTTCATCCAACTGTCACCCAGCATGCCGCTGTATCACACTGGCCGTATTCAAAGCTGCGGGACTAATCTCAGTGCTCGCAGGACAACATCTACGGGCCGGCGAGGAGGGGTTGGAAAATAAACAAACTGCTCAGACGTTTCGGATGTGCCGGGGCTCGCCGAGCTGCAGTGACAGGCTATCGATCCGGCCGGTTATTTACAGGCCGAGCCGTTCGTCTCGGAGCGGGGCCGGAGGAGAGGAGGGTGGCAGGGGCCGATTATTTATGAAGCGGTTATGTGACAAACACTTGTGATCTACTGAGGGGGATACCGCTGACCGAATGAACCGGCCATCCAACAAACACACAAAATATGTTAACATGAAGAGACAACACAGTCTGGTACAGTTTTGTAATAACTATGATAAAAATAAGGGGTTCAGCTCTACACGTTTAAAGCAATTGGTTGTAGCAGCTTTCATGTGCTCAATGTAAAATGGTGCGTTACCATACACGGCTCAACAATAAGGACTGCCCGCTTGCCTGGGGCAAGCAAAAATGCAACGTTGGGCTAGTAAATAGAGAAACTCTAAAAGAGAATCAACATTATTTTTTCTTCCCGAAGCTGATGATGAAAGTAGCTAAGGAGTGAGCCATCTCGCTTCCTCCCTATCATTGTCGAGAGTTGCAATAAATGGCAGCAGGTGAAGACAAAGTGTGTGAGCTGAAGCACAAGCGAGCGCTTCAATTATCCTGAAAACAGGAGTTTAGTGGTTGGCGTAAAGAGGAAGTGGGTTGAAACTCCAGATTCTTTTACTTAAAGTGTTTTTTTTTTGATAATCGCTAATAAAGACAATTTCGCATGGGGGCAAGTACAAGTTGACTCCGGGCAAGTAGATTTCTGACCCACTTGTGAAAAAATAAAAACACTAACATAGAACCCTTTGTTTAATGTATAACCTCACATTAGCGCCAAGATGGTCATACACTCCTCAATAACCAATTCCATGTATCACAAAGATAGTGTACTTTTAAGAGGAATGATAAACTAATGACTATGTAAGAATAATCCTTAAAAAAACGAATGGATTTATTGGAAAACATATTCCTTTAGCTAAGTCCATCAATAAAGAGCATCATTAAACAACATAGCAGGAAAAGCACAGGTGCTACTATTAACATTAACTATATCTCTGTTCCTATAGAGACAGAGAAGCACGCCCACCGGAGGGGAAAAGAATCGGCCCCACAATATGCAACCGAGGGCAGAAAAAAAGCTAACAAATTTCCTGTAGCTAGCTAAAAAAACGTAGGTTTTCAGATGTCGAAGGATTATTTTAGCACCCTATGTCTACAAGGGGTGCAGTTGACAAGTTAGCTGTTAGCGAGCTAATGTTAGCAAGTTACTGTTGTTAGCTGTGGCACTTGCATAATAGTGCACAGCTTTCTGATGTATCCACTTTCCACTATAAGACGAGTAGCATGCTGTCAAAAGACTTCCTCGGGACGCCCTCGTCGAAACATCTGAAGCCCTACTAGTGGTTAAAAACTCCACAGTGTGCCTCTCATTTTCCAGCTGCCCGGTTTCATATATCTAACACTAAATATAGTTAATTCTGTAGTCCACTCTACGAGTTTGTCATTAATGCTAGTGAATTATTAAAAAACCCAATTAGTAATCCGCTTATTAATTTAGCAGTCCTCAAAATGGATTTACAATGAAAAGCTTTCTATTAAACCAATTTAAATACACACTATCTGACCATCAACATAATGACAATACAAAAAATAAACTAATAACTTTTAACAAATTATTTCCATATTTGCAAAGGCCTATCACAAAATGCCCAAAGCTCTGACCATGAATCATTTAAACACAAAAGTGCCTCATATTCATCAGCACTACGCCCTTGTTACCCGTAATGGGCCTAATCTGTTCTTGTTGTCGCTGGTGGCCATATTTGCATTGGAGATGTGTTGCGGTCCTGTTTTAAAGCCTGAATCAGCTCCTGGAAGAAAGCTTTCTGATGTGCTGGCATGAAGACAGCGAAACATAAGGAGACCTACTTTCCATCCCCGACCTCTCGTCTATGAAACCACTCGGTAACCGGAGCCCGCGTGGACCACCACCGAACACCATGTCATCGGACAGCATGGTCGTCGGCACGGCGGTAGCTATATACAGGAGCGTGTACGCGGGCAATGCTAGAGCCATGCAGCTGATCCCTGTCACCCAGTCTGACCTGCGTTGGAGTTGAAATGACTTCTGGTGAGCACACGGTGCACAGCAGACAGGAATGTGTGCCGCAGGTATAAGTCAGTCAACTGATATGAGCCAATAGAAGAGGGGTCTCTGCACGGACTCCTATTCAAACATTCATTTATTTCTATCTTTATATTTATACAATTCACATCGTCTTCCTAATCCTAGTCATTAGAGTGGATACATAATGACAGTGTTTCATGAGTTACAAACAGCCTTTTGGTCTTTTAAGCTTCCGTCTCTAAAGTCTTGCAGATCCGCCGCCAAAAATGTCCTCCCGACTAAACTATTGATATTTTGAAACCTCACGGCATAGTTTTTAAACATTAACATCACATTTTCATGCACATCCCGACCTGATGCCCGTTGCAGCTTTCAGATAAAAAAAAAAAAGTATCTATGATATCTGCGCATAGACAACGGTTAAAAGCGGAGCCAACTGGAGTGACCCACTGCTGTGGTATTCACTACTGGAATACAACTCCAGAATGTTGGAGCCAATGGAGGTTACCTTTCTGTTGCTTTTTTCATAAAGGATTTCTGAAATGCAGCATCATTAAGCATTTTGGAAAACAAAACAGGGCAATGTCTGTTTCATTATCAGTCCCCTAGCAACAGTGTTCTCACAACTTAAAGTTGAAAAATAATTTCTGAAAACATGTGAAAAGACTGAACTCTATAGTACTGAACTGTGCCGTTAGACCGTTGAGTTTTCACTGTTTCTGTGTCTACATTGAAGGTACCCTGTCGAGTGTATTACCACGAGCAGCTCTATGGGGCAATATTTGTAAGAGCTTTGTTTGCTCTCGTGCATGCACATGAGGATGCATGAGAGGTGATCTCTCTCTGGTCTACATGCGCCAAGAAACACATCAATGTGCCAGTGAAGGCATAACTGTAAACAAAAAATGTCTAAATTGTTTGCAAATGTTTCATCAATACGGAAAAGAAGTCCACACATTTGTCAGGCCTCGGGGAAAGACACCAGCGTGTAGTGGGTTACACTGAAGGGAAGCAGACTGTTTGCTTACAAGTGTTCCTTTAAAATCACTTGAACTTGAAGCATATCTCACATAGGACATGTGACCTCAGCAGTTCAGTCTGAAGGCAGCTGAAGTTATGTGGCCTGCTTCTGTATTAAACAAACACATAGAGAGTAAACACCAAGAACTTGGACAGAGTGGGCTGATATGTGCTAGTCTTCGATAACATGTAGTATAAATTCGGAGAGATTTACTCAGCAGTTCACTTCAGGTGAATAATGATCGGGAGAGACTTCATTATGATGAGCATAGTGCAAAGCCTGTTATTTGTGCTTCTTTGTATAATCTTGTTTTATTAAATGGCATGAGCAGAAAAAACATAATTGTTGGAGAGGGTAGAGAAGTTCACAGGTGTAATTGGAGTACTCGTACTTAGATATGAGTGGGTGTACTGTTTCAAAAGCATGACTCATTTTGTTTTTAATTGCGCTGTGAAGACAATATCTCTGTCTGAGAAACTGCATGGACTATGTTATAGTTGTATTTTCAGGTTCATTACTTGTACCTTATATTGCATACACACACACACACACACACACACACACACACACACACACACACACACACACACACACACACACACACACACACACACAAGCTTATTTAAGTGGTGGCATTTTTCTGAAAGATCCATTTAACATTAACTTGGCAGAAATTGCTCCACAGAAATAGAAATCATGGTTTTGTCCTTTAAACACGGTGGCACTTGAATAGCAACTAAACAAATGTGTTGAGGTGCACACTGGGAGAATTTAAGGCTGCTTTTTCTGATGTCGTGTTAACACTTTATGGTTCAGTAAAAATAGACAGCAGCTATGAGGAATTCTAAAGAAGTATTCATTTCTTTTTCTTGTAGCCAGAGGGAAATTCTGTAGATAAGACTGAAGAGGAAAACACACACAAATATGTGGAAGAGCTGTGATTGTAATAGTTTGATTGAGGCTGTGAAAGAAATCAAAATGTCTAAGGGTAAGAAAAAGATACAGAATGTGTGTGATATCAATAACTTATCTGCACCAATTTCCTATTTGTCTATCAGTGTGTGTGTCAATACATAGTTGAGAATAACCATTTTGTTTGTTTGGTGTAAAAAAATAAAAAGGTGCAATTTGTTTCACGTTGCATCGACACAGAGAAAAGATCACAGGGCTGCAGATAACATGTTTTCATCTTGTCGGAGCCGTGGGCTCTCACTTTGTAGTTACACATGGTAACCCTGCACCCTGCAGAGAATCCTGTCTGGTAATCGACACTCAAGTCAGCTCGCTTTTTTTAAGAGCTGCTCATAGTTCATAGAGCGGAGGGCAGCTGGGGTCAACGAGCTGAGGAGGAGGCACCATGTATGATGTGTACACAGCAAGTGTTCACACCTGATCGTCTTTCCAGGCATGAACATAAGCACCTCTTGAGCAAGTGAGAGAACAGCTCCTTTTACTGTAATATTCCGACGGTGCAGATTAAGGACCGTCTGAGAGTGTTACGAGAGGTTGACTTTCCACATAGAAAAACAAAACCGCTAAGTTACTCTCAATCAATCCTTTTGGAGTCCCCCAAGGGGCTGTCCTGGGACCGCTTTCATTCCCGATTAACATGCAACTTCTGGGGCATATCTTCCACAGACATACAGTAATATTGACCTCTGTTGATACACGGATACACAACTGTATGCCCCACGATAGCCTAGTACTACCGAAGTCCTATTTATTGAGTATTTTTCTAAAAAAAAAAGAGTTTACTTTTAAATTCCCAGTGAAAAAGAAGTTATGTATGTCATGTATCACCTATTGAAACTGAATTATTGAGCGGTGTACAGTAACAAGAGGGATTTAAATCAAATCGTTGGTAGGCCGGCTTGGACTACAGCGCGATACGGAGCTACAGAGGACTGTACTAACTGACTCGACTTAAATCACTTTTGTTTGTTTTTTAAACTAACTTTAACGGTTTTAAAAAAAAGTGTAGCTTTTTTTAATCGCTCTCATTTCATAATTTTAACAAATTTTACATTATATTTTGGATTGTATTAACTTTCTAATTCCTTGTTTTACTGTAACGCTCTTGGTAAAAGTGCAATATAAATGGTTTGGTTGATCTGCACAAAAAGTAAGAGATGGCACATGTTGGTAAAAAAAGATTGCAAAAAAAAACAGGAATTTACCATTTAAATACAGAATAGTCTTTCCTAATATGAGTAACTATATTAATATATGAATCAGATATGCGTGTTCATATGTTCTTGCCTTATTCTCTACCATCATCGTTTGGCGACACCATGCGATGTCACAAAAACGCTCTTTTGGACACATCCTGATGGCACCATATGCAAATGCTCGTGTGCAGGTCAAAGGCAAAGTGGCCAGGACTGGAAGGCAGAGAAATGTCAGATATTTAAACATGTTTGACAGTTGAAACCATCATTGACCTTCCAGGGGGCTTTAACTGGCTGCGGGGATTGAGCGGTTCAAAAATAATCCTCCCCTGTCAAACGTCACTCAAGCTCAGCAATAACACAAGTCATCATCCAGCTTAGCTTTCCTCCAATTTTAGGGGTAGACGGAGAGACTCGTGGAAATTGGTATGTTAACCGGCAGCCATGAAATCGGTTAATTTTTTGCACTACAATAGAGATCAAACCCTGTTGGATTCGGGTAATTAAGCGTCCTTGGAGCCTGTTGACGTGAGAAGCTGTTCCTACACCTTCACTTTACGTGTTGAGTAAGGACACGTTGGGGGATTGGGTGCTGGGTGGAAGGGGGTGAGGTGGGGGGCAGAGCTGGCACGCTAATCAGGACGAGACTAGATCACAGAATCTCATCCAAGGACTTCATCTTGGACTTCTAATGACGCTGACCTTCTATGAATACCCTCAATTATGTGGGATGATCTCTTGAATAAAGTCCTCAATCAAAGTCACAGACCTCCTACAGAGAAAGTCTCGGGTATTACATAAAATCAACATTAACTGGAGATGGACAAATATGTAAATAGCTCCTTTAATTGACTACGTTTTGGTTTATTCACACAAGCGGCTTCTTTTAAGTAGATTTAACACCATTTGTAAGAGGTTAGGAACATGCCACGACATCGGGTCAGGCACGGTGACGATCATAAAGGCCAAGTTGACAGATTTTCGCTTTCAGTCTAATCTTGCTTTTATAGTGTCTGGTTTATTTTGGCTTTACAGAGCTGCTATACTGAGACAAATAAACAAAGAGACAGATTGGAGCTAAGGTTTGGGTATAAAAGTTGTAGGGGAAGGTCGGGTCAGAGTCATTTAAAGCACATCATCGTGTGCATATGGGGCATTAAGTTTCCCCGATATGTTTCAAAGCCTTCAAATGAAGCTCAGGGGGGGGGGGGGGGGGGGGCATTATCCTGCTACAGCATATCCTTGGGAAAGAAAGACAAATATATATATATATATATATATATATATATATATATACTATATACACACAGCTCACACGCTATATCTGTAAAATTAGTGATTTTCTTTTATCTGAAATCAAAGCGATGCTCACAAATCTATTAAACGCCACCTTTTGTTTCTTTAATAATGCATCGTACTGGGACCAAAGCCAGCTTTTCAAGCAAAATGTAGACTTTTGTTCTGAACAAATATAATTAGACTTATTTTTAAGATACTCTCTGCGATGTTGAAGCTAATTTGTATTTAGTAAAGTACAGTCCTTGATGAGCTATTCCCAGAGGCCGGGAGGCCCAGTTTGTATTTTGAACCGGCATAAAATCCTTGAATTAAAGAAAACTCAAGGGCCTTGCACTTTCCAGAGATTGTCGACGGCTGGATGTATTGAGATTAGAATAGCGGTCTCTGTGGCATACACTACTGTTCTAAGGGATGACAGTATTTAGTCATTCTTCATGTACAGCTCTATAAAAAGCTCCGACATCGTGCGATGCTTTTGAAGGCTTGAGGCGGTCGCTCTCGCCAAGATTAAATGTATCGTTTTTTAACCGTATTATGAATATGTTTTTTTTGTGTTTGCGTGTATTTAATTCCAAGTGCGTTTAATGGTACTTTTGACAATGCACTCTAAAAATAAGAATAAAAAACCTTTAAAAATGATAAAACGTACACATTACCGTGTCCTCGATACCAGACAGAGGTAGACAGAAGCAGGCCTCTCATTTCTAGCCAGCGACTCCGTCAGCTGTCACAGGCAGGTTTGAAGCTAACTTGCTAACGAAGCTGATGTTAGCGCCACGAGTCATTTGAAAACTAAACTAAATCCTGTTTTTTAAAACAAGAAGGACTCTTGAACGTGTACTTGAGGACCAAATACATGATATCGTACTGAAAGACTGCAGCTGCATGTCCCAAGCTAAAAAGTCTTCATCGTAGAAATAAGGAACGGTCTAATCCATTCATCTACTTTTGCTGCTGTGATTTGTTTTTGGTCCTAGCTACGGTTGCTAAACTATGATGGGACAATTGGGGGAGGAGTTTAACAAAAGGTCAATTGTTTTGACTTTTAAGATCATTTCATCTTGACGGACAAAATCATAAAGAGGTATGGGGCTGAAACCATTCCTCGACAAACTCGATAACTAGAAATCATTGATGCACATTGTATCCATCGAATACATAAGTACAACTACTAATGCCAAGATGTTATTTCATTCAAAGTATTTAATTCAAATACAATCATTCAACTAATAATTGAATTGCATGTTTTTATGCAAATAACCACTATAGATGACAATAAAAAGGTAAAAGAAACATTTAGAATAATTGAGGCTTTATTTGACTTTGGGCCGGTGGATTAAAAAAAACGTAGTCTGGATCCTTGAAAACCAGAATGTAATATGACACTGAAACACAGTAAATGACTTTGGTTTTGACAGATAATATTATTGTATGCAATTTAATTATTACACAATTAATCAGTGGCAGAATGGGTAGAATATTTAATGACTAAAATCATTGATAGCTGCAGCCCTACACACATAGTAGTGATAACTACACAGCAGCATATAAACACACACACACACACACACACATATTCCATCTTTACACAATTAAATGAAAAAATAAATGAACTTAAAAGTATTGAGCTTAGATTTACAATGCACAGCGGGTAGATATACACAGCACACATGAATACGAGCTGCTGTTTATGAGACAAATGAAATCAGATGGTGTAAACCCCCCAACGGAGAAGATCTTTCAAAAATTCATAAAGGTTAAAACAACTGTTTATTCTGCGCATTTCAATGGAAGATGGCAAGCAGCTCCCTGTTGAATTGCCATCTGATGCTGCAGATATGTATGCGTACTGTGCACGTAAACACACTCAAACCACACACACACACACACACTTCTACTTTATCAAATAGCATACAACATGACTGAAAAGATGCCATGAAGAAACAGAACTGATGGTAAATTACTTTCTTAAACATACTGTGACCCCCCCCCCGGCTCAAGAGATGAGGGTCAACACTTGGTCAACGGGTGGATTGATGAAGTGATTTCAGTCATGCAGATATTGTGATGGCGAAAACCAAAGCTTTGTATTTACCTTATGATCCTACATCGTTAAACCCTCAACTATTCTCGTAGATATTGAGCAGCGACTAAAAGAACGGAGTTGCGGATACGAGTGGTGGCCCAAGTTAGCGTTCCTCCCATGGTGTCTGGGTGCTGGGCTCAGTCTTTTTGAGATAGAGGAGCTCAAATATCCCAAAGAGGTTTGAGGACAGACTGCTACGCTTTCATTTTGACAAAAGCAGGTTGAGGTGGTTCCAGCAACCAATCAGGAAGCTTCGCAAATCCCTCCCTGTGGAGGTATTCCAGGGATATCTAATTGGGAAGAAGCCCCGGGGCAAACCTAGAACACGCTGGAGGGATTAAATATCCCAGCTGCCCTGTGAACGCCTCGGGATTCTCCAGTAGGAGCTGGGAGACGTGGCTGGGGAAACGGATGTCCTGGCTTGTCTGCTTAGCCCAGTGCCACCATTCCAGAGTATGAAAGGTGGAAAAGAAATATATGAAAACGGTAGATGGAAGGATGGATGGCTAAAAGGGTGGACTAATTGTGGCCTCATCCACTACTGTAGTAATATTTTTTTATTATCACAAATATGTTTTTTCTAGCTATGTTAAAGAAATGATGGCAACTGATGAAAACCATTCTTACCTTTGGCGGAATAGCTGGTCCAGCAGTGTAAGGAACCAGGCTTGGTGGTACATCTGTGATGTAGGTCTTTCTGGGGCCTGGAGGTTGGTATGCCTGGACAGGGGCCGGCTCAGGTCTCCTGGGAATTAAGCCGCCTACTTGGGGTACTCCTGGATGGTGTTCTTGGTATCCGACCGGAGCCATCTGGGAAAAGCCGGGCTGTGGTGGTCCATAGGCAAAGTCGGGACCTTTGGGCTGGGCAGGCATGTACTGCACCTGTGCAGGGCTGCGAATGGGCTGCTGGCCAAAGTGGTGGCCAATTGGGGCTTGATGCTGGGGGCCGGGCTGGGCCGATCTCACCTGGACGTTGAAGGTTGGCTGGCTCGGGGTTGAGGCTGTAGCGTAGGAGGCTGGTACAGGCTGAGGAGCGGTGTGGCTTTGAGCCTTGGCCACAGGGCTGGCAGGAGAAGGGGGGATGGACGAGATCCCCCCGGGTGCCTGAGGTTTGGGCGTAGACTTCTTCGTGGCAGTCAGAGGCGGCTGGGTTGGGATGACCATGCGCTTGTAACCGGTCACTGGAGCGCTGGGGGTGGAGGCTGCCGAGGATACGGAGTTCTGAAAAACAGCAGAAAGTTTGCCTCCGGTTAAAACGAACAACTGCTAAATGAAAAACTCATTGCACTGTATGGGCTGGAAAATGGACAAAGAACAATACATTTACAGTCCAAAGGTGTGACCATGTTCAATGTCTTATGTTAGCATGCTAACATTTATCAGCAATAAATACAGAGTACAGCCGAGGGTGATGGGAATGTCGGTAGCTTTGCAGGTATTTGGTGATAAACCAAAGTATTGGCGACTTTGAGCTGATGATGGCCCTACTCACCAAAGTTATTACAATTCGTGTGTGTGTGTGTGTGTGTGTGTGTGTGTGTGTGTGTGTGTGTGTGTTGCTAAATTCATGACAATCTGTTCAAATGTTGTTGAGACCTTTCACTCAAAAGCACAACCTCATGGTAGTGCTAGATGGAAAGTCAGGGGATCGCCAAAGTCAACAGGGTTCATCCTCTGGGGAGCATGGATAGGTGCAAATAACTTTTGGGGAAATCTATCAGAAGAGAGTTGAGATATTTCAGTCTGGAACAAAGTTGTGAACTGACCGACAGACCCACATTGTCCCTCCTGCTAGCGTTGCAAAAAAAACAACAACAATAAAAACCCTGTAACAGGACATTGTATTCAACAGCCATCTACCGATACTGTGGTTTACGCTCAAATGATTATCCACCCTGCCTCCTTGGAGTCAATTACAAGGCTACCTCGACAGCAGAGGCTCCACACCATCCGCTGCCACCTATAATCTATGGCTAATAAAGCAGGAGGGGAAGGGGGATAAATTGTTTGGCAGAGGATGCCATGACAGCAGACTGGCAACGGCACACAGCACTTGTGCTGACTCCAGGTCCTTGGACGGGAAAGATGTTAAATCACGGAGATCTGCGGCGCTGGTGTTCCTAGGAAGAGGAGGCTGTAAAGCAGCAAACACAAGCCACTGCAGGGATTCTCGCCGCGGCGTTTTTGATCTAACGTCCGGTCGGTTACATCGCGCGGCACGGGCCAAACCATGCAGCACACAGCCGATGAACACTCAGAGTAACAGCGTCTCACTGGGATGTCAGAGGCGTCCGCCCCGAGTGTCTGTCATGTAAGTAATAATTGTTTTTCACTACCACTACATATTGGTGTCAGACGTTCAGCCAGTCTAAAAAGGGTCTATCATTAACCTTGGATGGCCTTATTAGGTTATTGCCTGAAGCCAAAAATCAGAGTCAATTACTAAACTTGCAGCACTAGGGGAACAAAAATGAACACTTGTAGTCTTTAGACCCTTTGCAGTTCAGTTTGACGAGATGTCTTCTAAATTGGGGCAGAGCAACAATTCCAATCGATTTCCCTTAAAAGTTGATCAAAGCTCGCAGCGCAGCAATGCCCCAAATAGCTGTGTTTTGCTGCGCTGCTACATGCTGCTGTGATCTCTCGCTCACATTGAATAAGGCAGACTCGTGTTGGAATTCCATCAGTGAAAAAGTAGCCTGTCAAATTTCATCCTGATAATGTGTCGCGACACAAATAATTCCACGTTTTTTTTTTGGGGGGGGGGTAAACAAGGTGCATGCATCAACTTGGTGTAAATCCCGTCTAATCGAAGTCAGAGGGGGGCCCCTAAGGAACCATTCAAAAGCTCCAGGAGATATCGTCTGCTCTCACTCAGATTCCTGCCTCAGTGATTAGTGCTGATGTTTATTTCAAAAGTGCGTCTGTCTGCATATGTATGGAAGGGGGGGGGGGAATAAAAAGATTCTCCACTATGCCCTTTAGGAAGTGAAATTACTTAATTTAAATGTTTCATGGGTTTTAAATACTCTAGATTATTAATTTATCTGTAAGGCCTTAGAACCTACAGTAGCATTTAGTTAGAGCAGAGCGCTGGAAATGCAAATCGGCCCCCTCCAAATAATTACACGGTCATGGTACGTTTTCCACAAATTACATTAAGAGAATGGATTCACGCCTTTCTGAGGGCGATGGAACTTATCAAACGCATACGACCTGAACAACAATGTCTGTGTTATTAACTAAGTTATCATTTTAGTTTGACCCTACGGCGTTAATGAGTGGTCTGAGATAACATGAGAGGTAGGACATGGACAATATGTAATATGATACTTTCTCTTGCAGTATAATGTTCCTAATATGGATGGATATATTATAGCAGCATGATGCTTCCACGATGAGAACAAATATTTTGCTCAGACTTCTTCCTCATATATAACAAGATATTCTTTCTTTTATTAGGACCTATTTTCTTGTTATTACTACATAACCAATTTTTAAAAGAAACATTTCTTGATATAAATCCACATCATTTGCGATATCACCATCTCGATATTACATAATCGTCATTACATTAATGTATGTCATTAAAACAATAAACATTTTAAAGACAGAGTAGAATATTTGCTCAGTATCTTGTTATTACGTGATTTTTTTATTTCATCATATAACTAGATATTTTTCATGTCATTAGGACACATTTTCTGGTTATTACTACTAAATAAATAACAACATTTTTACTTTTCCTTCAGTTGTAACTCGTTTTATTTTGTTGAATCACAAAACCTTCTCCTCATGAAACACAATCATCGTTACATTAATGGATCTCAATAAATCAAGGACAGGTTCTTGTCATAACTTGGTACGTTGTTGTAACAAGAAACCTCCATCTGTGTTTCCATAATATAGAGCACAGTGCGGAAAATGCCCATTATGAAAGATGAAATATTAAATCATCAAATTGCAGTTGAATGAAGTAAACTGCAATTTTAATAATAAATAACTCATCTTGATAGTTTTACAATTTGCAGCGCCAATTTTGCAAAACGATAATAATCAGCGCAGTAACATTCCACTGAGGGACGATAAAAGATACAATTGAATTATTACAGATTATGAATTCTAAATGGTCCTTCTGTATGATGATCTGACACAGTTTTGAAATCCACAAGTCCGACCTTATATATACAGCATCATACTGTGCCCCCCCCCCCCCCCCCCTATACACAAACACAGCACAGTTTTTAAAAAGTTTTCCCCAACGCCTTCAGGGAAGTTAACCCTCACCCCACACTGTAATTCAGACCGACTTTGCAAACAACTTAAGTGTGAAATTTCACAGAGGCTCTGAAGAAAGCCTTTTGACACATTAAAAAAGATTAGGAGAGACTATACAAGCCTTAGGGGGCTGAGTAAAACTGTTAACTTTGCATTTCAAACCACGAGGGTGGGAGGTGGGGGAGGGAGGGGGGGTCTTTTTTTTTTTTTGTTAAAGCAAGCTTGGGGAAAACCCCTAAAGAGGGAGAAGTTCTGCATCTTTTCAGACTCATCTAAGACCGTGGATATATTTCCCCTCAACTTCATGCTGCGGAAGCGTCCGTCTGTTTCAGCACTCGCACTACGACCACGGAGGAATCCACAGTCAACACCGAGGCGCTCGCTAATCTCCCCTCCACTTCCAGTCATCTCGTCTCCGCACAATAGTCGCATTTAACAATCCGCCAGCCTCAATGCAGACACGCAATTGAGGGTATCAATTTCCTTCTCCTAAAATAGTTCAAGATAAGGCACATTAAATATGATTAAACAATGTCTCTGTGGAACACGGCGAGACCTCTAGCTGTTTGGAACTATCTCTCCGTTTGCAGATAAAAGTGTGTTCTACACATACTGGGAACTCCTTCGCTCTGCCTATCTTATATCTGCATATCGGGTGCTTTTTTCTTTTGCTCCTTCAAGTGATAGTTACATGACAACCGTCGCCTTTCACAAGTGAATATTCAAACACGTTTTTTTCACCCACGCCACACACATTAGAATGCATGTGCCTTGTATCACATTTGTCTGGAAATACTGCCGCTGTGACTGGTGTCGTTACTGCTGATTATCATATCAAACAGTGGTCACGTTCAGTCTTTTACTTTTGGTTTTATTCAAATGCAACGAAGCAACTACTCACAATAATATCAATAACAACGGTGTCCCAGCTGATCCCTTATTGTGAGCACACAGCTGCTATCTTTAGCTGCCTTTCCATCCACCTATTGTTATGCAATTTGAGAGAGTTATACAAATCTAAAAGTTTTACAATATTCTCTCATGCTTGGCTCAGGTGGAAAAGCTGGTGATTAAAATCAATATTGCAACGGGCGATCTTCCTTTGTATGGGTGCGTCTGGTCTGACCTGGAGGTGACTTGAGTGTTTCTTTGGATCCGTTACATTAAAATCTGCAAACGTGAAAATGTTCACAAAAGTACATCCTAGACTTTACACACGAGAGTCGGACTGTAACAGAATGTGAAATCAAATTCTAGGAGGATGTGAGAACAGTTTGGATTCAGGATTACTGGCACCGCTGTGGAGGAGAACTCATGTGGGTTTTGAAGCTGAACTACTATTTTTATTTTATTTTTTTTAAAGGCAATGTTTCCAACTCTCCAAGTAGTTTTCTCTTGATAATATCACAGCTATAATATTTGTTCTGTGGCTTCTGATGTTCGTACAGTTGATCATTCTTACATGCACCGACTGAAAAGGGAAACATTAATGCACAATACAGATTTTTCCATAGATAAGTATTTCATATTTGAACAAGGGTTTGAAAGCATATCTTTTTGTCGCTGCTCTTTGGTTGACAAACTAACGACGGCCCTGTTTGGGATTTCTGTACTGCAATTTGATACTCGTCAAACAACAGACACACTGACACCAATATGAGCTATAATGGGCCAAATTATTGCTCTGGCTCTATATCAAGCAAAAACAAACCATCGTCACCATGATGACTGTTCATCATGACTGAATTAGTACTGTGTCGTTCGGAATATGGAACGGTCCTGCACACTTTAGAAAAAAATGTCTTTTTTCATGTATTGTGCAGAAATGACAGACGCACTTAAAGAACAGGGAGCGGTATGAACACCAATGAGTCAGCAGTCATATGCACAGAACATGACAAGCGCACTCCAAGACAACCCGAAGACGACAAAGTCGAACATTAAGTCCGAGTTCAAAAAAATGCAGTTATGTAATCCCCCCCCCCCAAAAAAAAAAAAGAAATCATATAAAAGTAGGCCGTATTACTCACTGATGCAACTAAAGAAATCTTTTTCTGGGCTACTGTGTGAAGAAAAAAAGAAAAGAAAAAGTCCCCGAGAGTCAGCGATCGTGGCACTTCTGCAGGCTATCTTTACAGGGAGAAAAGGGAAATGTGTGTTTTGTGGCGCTCACACAGCAGAAACTAATTGTTTCATTCACCTCCTGCAGTACTGCGGGCCAGTCTCTCACCACACATCCCTGACTCATCCCTGTAATGAGGGTTGCTTTTTTTCGCGATGCACTTGTGACCCGTCCTGCTTCGGGAGGAGAAACGCTGCTCGCCCGATCGCTTACAGTGTGTCGATATCATCAATCCCAGAGACGGGAAACCAAAACTGTTCTTTCAGAGGCTGTGTGTGTGTGTATGTGTGTGTGTGTGTGTGTGTGTGTGTGTGTGCTGTAAGCTCGCACATGTTATTGGGAAGACGGATAATGTGCCATGACAGCAGTTGATGGTAGGCCTTTTAGCATTGTTACCAGGGACTTCATGATGTAAAGAGTTCATATTGACTGTCAGAGCCTCCCTGGCTCAGACTAACTTTGTCATTGGTTCAGCCTGTTAATAAAAGACAAAGGGGTGATACCACGCAGTTTATTTGACTAACAAACATTGACGGAACACGATGAGCGCCCCAAAGGCACGCTCCTCTCTCCACAGTTGGCTGCCCCTGTCAAAAACTCGGAACCTGCTGCCAGATTGACCTTAAGGTCGCCGGTTGCCACCGGCGCTGTGCCAACATCTCTGCTCCGCGCAGCGACAAAGCAATCAGGAGAGAATAGCAGCATGCGAAGCAAACGGGGAGAGGACAAAGTTAAACACCGCCGACACGGAGCCGCAGTGTCGTCTGGATGCAGCTCGCAGAGATAAGCAGCGGCGACGCACAAACACACCAGTGGCATCAGAGCCCCGAAGAGTTACAGTATCCACGGCGAAAGGATAGCCGCCTTTGGCTTTGACCTTTGAGAAAGGAATAAAAGAAGCCGGTTGACCTGCGACAGTTGAAGCAGACATTCCTCAGCCAACTGAACGAGGTTTTTACTTTAGCATAGCGGTGGCTCACCACTCATTTTCCTCATGACTGACCTTTTTGTGCACTAGAAACCATATGACAAACCAGCGCTGATAACTAAAATGTAATGCGTCCCTACATGCACCTTGTCATGCGTGTTCCCGACGGATGCAAATGTAATCCGCCTCGACGGAGGCTTAAGTCAAAGTGTCTCAGTGTCGAGACCTCCAAATCGTGTGAAGGTCCTTCATATAGCAGGACAGCAACAGACACTACACGGAAACAGTACGGCCATAGTGGATGAGTGGTGGCTTTATATAGTTCAACAAGTATAGTCAAATATTTCCTCACAGGATAACTTACCGTAATCATTCAGCATTATACACTTAGACTGCTAATAACTACAGAGAGTTGAAGTGAAGCCGTTGTGTTTCACAACCCCATTGACATTTATAATGCAAATAATAATATAGAATGCAATATAATGCAAATTACAAAAACATCCGCCTTGGAACATAACCTTGCTCAACAGTATGCTCACTTCATACTGTACGCCTGTATACGGATGGTACATTTGATCTATTAAAAGGAATAGTTCACTCAAAAAGGATAGAAATTGTATGTAGTATTCACCTCCCTAGACTCTCTATGGTCCCAGAAATTATTTTCAATTGAGTGGCGTTTAGAGAGACCAGCGCGCCAAAGAATGAAGCAAACAGACTTCGATGGAGTCCGAACGAAAGACGGCAACTAAGGTTTTAAAATGTAAGAAAAACGCCAAAAATCCTTAAAATTCCTACGACTATATCTACAAAGCATTTCCCTCGCACGCATTCGTACACACCAATATACTTCAATATTATGGGCTCTCTGTTAAACCCTTCAATAGAAAACCTGCTGGGACCACACAGCCTAAACAGGTGAGTACTATATACAATTTGTATTTCCTTTTTGGTGATCTAAACCTTTAAAGTCATTTATTTAATCTGTTTTTAAATTACCTTTAATGAACACCAATTCCCCAAAAGCCCAGAGGACGTTATGCTAAGCTAAGCTAATCAGCTGGTCATAGCCACATGTTTAACCAACAGATATGAGAATAATGGAAAGAAATCCAGTGTATTTCCCAAAACTATTCCTTTAATCTGTTTTATTGATTGTTCTTATCTACAGTGTTCTTATTACTTACATTTGAATACAACTTGGGCCCGTGACTTTGTACATTCAATATTTATCCACGTACATGTATAAAATCGCTTCTGAACCCCTCACATGGAGACGAGTGTGCTCCTGAAGGCCTGAATTTGAAATGGGGGAGGCCATCCCTCGAGGTGCCTTCGAAGTTTGAACCCCATAAAAGGGGGGGCAGCAGAAAGGTCACCAACCCCACCTCACTCTCAGGGAGCAGAGACACCACCAGGGTGGTCCGCTTGTCTGCGTTCTCCTCGACCGCTCACCAGACGCCGTTATCAGCGGGGAGGCTGGGGAGCGAGCGGTGAGGGCCTATCATTCTGCAGAGTTGTGACAGCGAGTGCCATCCGCAATGCTCCGCCTGTTGAGAGACGGGAGTGTCACGGCACGGCTTTGACTGGCGCAGTGTGAAGCGAGGACCTCCTCGGGGCACTCGTGTGGAAGGATCCATCTCAGCAGCATTTCCAGCGCTTGGCTTCAGCTAAACTGTCAGCAGGCTTCAATAATGCCCGTTTGTTTCGTGTGGACATGACAAACCTATTTCGCAGACTTCCAGCTATTTGACATCGAGTAAAAAAACACAAACGGACCAACTCGTGCGATGCTGCAGCTCGGCTGCTGGCGCTTTGGATCGCTTGAATTTCTTTACCGAAAAGACAACCGAACCAATGGGAACGCACGACAAGATTGTCAACTCATACACTGATTCAAAGCAAAACAAATGAACTATAGGTTTGGAAACGCCCGTACTTCTTCAGTTCAGGTCTTTTTCCAGTTTCTAGAAGTATTTGGTCAAAAAAGGCAAACTGACACACAGTTATGAGACCTGCAGGGATGGAACTGGACCCAACCACAACCACAACCACAACCACACCTACGTCAAGTCCAAGGTTAGGTTTCAAATACTGGTCACCGAGTGAAGACCTCTAGTCTCAATCGTTACGTTGCAAACCAAACTAGAATTACCCCATCGCCATCGTATGACCCTGCCAAGCAGTCAAGTTGTAGTTTGTCTGTCCAAAACATCATCCCTTCATCATTTTATCCAATAAGACATTTGTGTGAAATGATCATCATTACCATGTAAATTCTTGAGTTTTTGCAAAATTTGAATAAATTTGCTCAAGAAGCTCCTGAGATACTACGCTCACGAGAAGGGGACACACGTGAGGTCACAGTGGTCTTTGACAACCAAATTCTCATCAGTTTATCCTTCAGTCCAAGAGGAAGTTTGAGCCAATTTTGAAGAAATTAGCTCAAGGCGTTCCTGAGATATCTGGGTCACAAGAAAGGGAACGGACAGACGGACAGTCCGAAAACCATAAAAACACATGCAGGGCTCCAGAGCCCGACGCTTTACACATGAACTGTGAGGTTCCTATGTCTCAGGGTCACGACCCTCTTTTCCTCACGGCCACCCAAGAGCTCAACAGCCTTGTTCACGTCATGTTTATTTCTAGACAGCATTAACAAATGCGCACTTGAGTCTCCAACATGGACACAAACAAAGAGACGGCTCGAGTGCGCTTCGCTGCCCTGACTGTTAATTGAGGTGGAACCGAGTCTGTAAGTGAGTCAAACATCTCTGGTCCCAGAAGTTCTGGCACTGCCAGAAGGCAGCCTTGTGACAGTTGAGTAGCTCTCCCTCCTCACTTAAAGCACACACACACACACACACACACACACACACATCCATCTTGATGCAGGTTTATCACGGTGGAAAAGTGTACGGAGCTGAGGCTTTCAATATTTTATTTAGGATGCTGCACATTATCACTGCGCAGCGCGGTGATGATTCAGACAGGAGGAGCTTTTTAATTTCAACTCGGATCTCATCACACCGCACTGGATCAGATCACGACGAGGTTTTAATGGAGGTAGTGCATTAGAGTTTAATTGGGACAAAAATGTCCCTGCTTATTAATGCAAAACTAAATTGTTACTTGGTTACTTCATGGGGTCGTACGGTGGGTAACTGCTGAAGCGCATCAGCACTCGTGTGTACTTTCCTCCTCAACACATCCACTGCATGGAGGAAAGATTTCGGTGGCCGTCACGATGAAACACTGTTGAAATAATTTGGCTTCTTTGTATTTCTTTTGATCACTGAGACACATTTGACTACGTGTAAAAGGGGAAGACAATAAACGTGCCTGGAAAAGCTGTCTTTGTTGACTTCGTTGCTTGCAATCTTTTTTTTTTATCATCTGCATATTAGCAGCATATGATTGCTCATTTTAATAAAACCGCTACAAACAGTTTGCCAAAACTACCAATCTCTGTCTGTGAAGGTGGTGAATACAAATGGATACTGGATACAAAACATTCAGATCGGGTACAGTAAACACATCAGATTGTGACACACATGACCACGTTGTGCTCTAACTGTTCTCTATGATCATCCAGTGATGGACTCGAGTTGAGTCCACAGTTAGTGTTAACGACCTAAAGGCACACACTGAATGTACAAAACGAGACAGTGGGACGGCGCTGGGTTCGATTACTAGAAAGGCGGCGGGGCTCGGTGTGAATTAGAGGTCGGAGCGGTCACGGCTGCAGTAGCCTCCACCGAAGCGGCGCCGCTGCCCTGGCGCTTTGATGAGCGCACTATTTTGACACTCATCCGGGCCTCCTTGTAAACTCCCCCACAACAGATGTGATGTGCTCAGACAGGCCTACGCTGCATATTAGTGGGGCTGGTTGGGCGCAGATTGCAGTGCAGCACACTTGAAGGGGTTTTAGCACGAGCACGCACTCTTTGTGTTTCTCTCCCGATCCCAGTGCCAGACTCAGAGCCGAGGACAGGAAGCGATATTAAAATCTTAGAGCGGGATCTTAAAAACAAATGTGTGATGACGGGCAGAAAATATGTACAGATCTAAGGCAGCCAGGCAGTTCACCAGGTGACCGATTAGCTGCTCCTCTCAGAGATAAACCAGTGTTGTGTTGAAACACATCATTTCATATCTTATTTTTGAAGTGCTTTACAATACTCTGAGACAGGAGTTTATAACTCTGGAAGGTTATCATGGCAGCAATCGTTTTTGATCTCAAACAGCAGAAATACTCTGTTCACTTATCGAATGATCTACAAGGAATGTGAGCTGGCATGTTTTTGATAGAATCGCACAATAGCACCACTTTAAATTGTGTCCTTACCAGAGATGTGTTCATAAGTTTGTGTCAATTAGTCATTCAGCATGAAAAAGCATGAAAAAACAACAACATTCATTCATTCATGAAGCATGAAAACGTCTGTGTGGCGTGAATAGAAAACAGAGCGCTTTCAGCTGACTTTGTAATTCATACTGCACAATCGTCACGATACTACCCATCTGACGAGGATGTGCCCAGTCTGTGCAATCAAATGCAATTCTTTATGCGTTTAATCGTGAATTATTTTGCTAATATTTGTGAGACATTGAATGACTCTCTCCTCAGCGTGCACACACACGTTCATATAGAGCGTGTCGGGGTGGAACTGATACAGACAGAAACCTGTTTTATGGCCGGTCAGACAAAAAAAAAAAGAAATTTTTAAATGTTTGAATAAATGACCTGGAGATCAGCACAGAGCTACGGGGAAACAATGAGAATGGACAACTTTTACACATGTCTAGTAACATTCACGACAATTTTGTGCAATTATATTCAAACATTTGGGATGGAAATGTGGTATGAAAAGAAATGATAGAAACCGAACAAAGAGCATTCTCATCACAATCAGGTCCGGCTTCATCTTATATATATATATTTTGTATTTCTTCTGTCGCAGGATGAAGCGAACAAACTGCAACGCAAACTTAGTTAACTGTGTCAAATACCAAATGGCATCTAAGATGGAAAGTGGAGAGAGAACAAATGGGGATTATATAATGATCACATTTCATTACCCACTGTTATGCCACAGAGAATACCAACTAAAGCAAACTAAATTGTTTTGATGTCTGTGAGGCATCAGTGCCGGCTGAACGTTTGCAGGAATGCTACTTGGAATTTTTATGAATGAGCAGCAACGTCCATTGCAGTTTTCGTCTGGGAGGATGGCACACGTAAGGTCACCTCGCTGATTCCAAATGTGGCGTCGGATGGGGTGTGTGTGTGTGGGGGGGGGGGGGGATTCTTCTCCCAGAGCTTGGAAGGGACATATTGATTTTTGGAGAGCTGGCTCTGTAATTGCTTTGCGCGCAGGAAAGCTGTAAATCAAGACCGCTCGTTGCTCTTTGCTTATACAAGCGGAAGATTACTGTGCGGCCGTTGTGCCGAAGCTGGATGGTACTCAAAAGCCTGGCCCGCGACACAGCTCAGTGCTGTGTTGTAGAATACAGCACTGAAAGAGCCCGAGCACGGACTGATGGGAGCAGCTGGGCAGGAGGGGGGGGGAAAGGTCAACCTGAGTTAATCAGCTAGAATCAGCATCAGCTGAGGAGAAAGTAACTGTGTGTGCGTGTGTGTGTGTGTGTGTGTGTGTGTGTGTGCGAGCATATGCTCGTGCTGCTGAAAAATAAACAATCAAAATGGAAAAGTCCATGTGCAAAGAGCTCCCAGAGAGAAGACACGGCGACGGCGCAAGACCGCAGGAACAGGGTTAAGTCAACAAAACGTCCCGATACATAACGCTCCATGATTTATACATGTCATGGCATGTATGTGCACTCTGCTGAGACACAGGTGGTGCAGCTCCTCACCCGTAACTCAACAGAAAGCTTGCAACGGCTCGCGGTGATAAAAATAAAACGCGGGACGGCTTTGACCCTGACAGGTAAAAAGCGCCACGGCGGCCATACATTAGTTAGCGCGACCGTTCGCGAGCACAGAGAGCCCAGCAGGTGCACATCAATTTTTCAAGTCGTGTTGACAAAGGCTTTCAGACTCCTGCTCCGATATATACTGCACGTTTTTTTTAAACCCAACAAAGGTGTGCACTTATACTATATTTTATTTAGGAAAAAAAAAAATGCGCTTCAGCAGCTGGTAGCTCCGCATCCTAATAAAAGCGTCTCTACTGCTGTGCCGTGTGAATATGTGGGCTTCTGTGTGTTTACATGAAACACAGAATAAATGAAGAGATCAGATCAGGAACTGATGCTTTCAAAGTGAAGCAAACGGTCCTCGAAAGTGTGAAAATGGATGACTGTAACACTGACAGCTAGCAGTGTATCATAAAGAGGTGCAAAGGATCACACAGTCACGGATCGGATCAACAATCAGAGCAGCACAAAAGAAAATAGCAGAAAATATAACTTTGATAGATCCCTGATCATACTTGCAGATCATTGATGATCCCTTTGTTGTTTGATTATGGCAGCTGGTCTACAAGGCTCCAGGCTTTCCCAAAAATGATTTCAACTGCTCTGAAGTCAGTGTGAACATCACAAATTCTAAATGTTATCTTTTTACTTTGTTAAAGTCATTTATAGTGTTTTTTCATAAAGGAACACAATTCAAATGATTAGGAAATAAAAGATTGTATTTTCATAGATTAAAACAAATCTTGTCATTAGTAGATTTGATGTTTTATAATCTGCTTAGAGCTAGTGTAAACATCTCTAATATCTGTTTATGTTGTGAAAACGTCTCCTTCAAACAACTGGATTTATTCAAGTTTCTCACCAACATTACATTCTACGAGATCACACGTGAACACATCATGATAACGTTATAATTTACCTTCAACCAATACTCATTTTCACTGAGCAGAGCCTGAACGCATCATAATGTAAGTGAATGTAACCTTTGTTCGTTGTCCATCAGCCACGTTACCAGCTCTCCTCCGGTCAAAAGCATCAATGGCGTCCGGATCACATATTTGACTGAATATTGGTGAATAACGATGTCAGTAAAACTGTGTGCCGAACCGTGAGGGGTTATCCAACCGTGGTCCGTTACACCACTAATGTAATATAAAGTATACCGTACACAGCTACATACAACAAAAAGTGAATTGTTTTGTTTTTTTCTACTATTAAAGGAATGGTACAACATTTTGGGAAAAACACCTCTTTGCTTTCTTGCCACAAATTAGATGAGAAGATTGATACCACTCATGACTGTAACTATGAAGCTACAGCCAGCAGCTAGCCACTAGCTTAGCTTAGCATCAGACTTGTCGTTTGTGTAATCTGGACAAAGCCAAAGTATGAAAACATCAACTTGTGGTTTTATGGGTAGTTAATAACTATTTATTGGCTCGCCCAAAAAAAAGTTAGGCACATAAGCCCCCATAACACAGTGCATTGTTGTTTCTACACTTTATTCAACAGACATGATTGAACGTGATAATTAGAGACACGACAGACGTGGTCCTGGTCTGGACCAATCAAATCTTGCCGTTTTACACAACGCCTGTGATGTCATTGTGTAGGCGGTGCTAGGGATTGACTTCCAGGAACAAGAATGTTAAACAATGGCGGTGAGTATGATGCCGTCTGTCTTGTGTTTGGAAAAGCAAACAGAGAGAAAGAAAGAACGACCTTTCCCCCGTTTCACAGGTCCACCTAGCAGCACCGACGGCATTCCTCTTTCACTTCGCCATCTTGACAGCTGAGCATGGAAGAGCGCTGCAGAATTTCGCATTGCAAAACAAGACATCAACCGATAGAGTTATGTGGAACGGATGTATTCAAAGCAGACGCTATAGTGTACGACAACACGGAGGCAACCAAGACGGCACACTGTACAACTCCAGCGCAGACCAGATCCACTACATCCGTTCGTACCTTTCACAATTCATTCCCTAGAAATATACACATTCAATCAGAGCAACTCAATAAAACAACTTACAGGAGCTTAGGCTATACAACACTTTACCTGAGGCAGACTGCCAATAGGTCAATAGGATCCTGGTAGTTGGTCACTTTTTACTTAGTTTTCAGACACTTACTTTCTTTGTCCATTTTCCAGCTGTATGAGTCTTGGTACACATGATATTCAGGTACAGTGTACAACGCACAGAGGGAACAACAAACATCAAATGGTGCTCACTCCAAGAGAAAAAGAGGGGAAATAACAATAAGAATAGATAATTGATTACATGCATAAATAATAAAATAAGATAAAAAAATAAAACAAGGGATGAAGAAATAATAATGGTCCACTCCTGATGTCGTATCGTAGGTGCTATATGTGCTTTTCAGAGAGGATGGTGTATAATGTGTGTGTGTATAGAGAGCGTTAACATGTAACAGTTATAACATATAGTAATAACCCTCATTGTATTAATAATGCTGCGACAGGACCCCATCGTTTAGTAAAGATAGGCTTTTGGAGCCTTATATCCATTGGCAGCACGTGTTCCACAGTTCCGCCAACACAAGTTGGAATGTGTTGGGCCCATCTTGGCTAATATGATGAATCTGGTGAATATTTTCCATTTAAATTCCCTCCAGGTGTTTGAGTTTGAAACTAGGTGTGCCTCTGTGCACATTTCCTCCCAGGTATTCTGTGGTATGATCTTGTTCATTTCTGCCTGCCAGCTCTGCTTTATCTGTAGAGAATTATGTAGATTCATAGATAGAAATATGTTATATAGTTTACTTATCTTCGTTCCCCATTTGTATTTCTATTGAATACCTTTCTATAGGAGTACATTTCACAAATTCCCCCACTTTTTGTGTGTTAGAAAAGTTCTCAAGCCCAAAAGCTGTCTGTACTTTGTGATCTTAGTCCACTTTGCCAGTTCTTTTATGGGCGCATCTAAAAAAGGCAAAATTTATAAGGGCTCTGGGCATCAGTTTTTCTCAATATTAAGCCAGTGATTGTAGTGCTATTCTGAATCCACGCTATCAAAGGTTTCATTTGTGCAGCCCAGCAGTAATATTTTAAGTTTGGACGTTTAAGGCCTCCACTTAGCTTAGATAGCTGTAAGGTTTTAAGTCTAATTCTAGGACGCTGTTTTGCCAGATAAATTTGGAAATTATTTTATCCAGGTTATCAAAAATTGGTTTTGGAATTTCTATAGGTAGCATCTGAAATAAGACGAGAAGTCTGACCGAGCAGAGACAGAGGGAGCGTAGACCATCGAATTATTTGACTATAATTGGCCTGTAAGTATGGGGGGTGTATATGTATTTTATACCGTCTTTTGGCCATTTAAATCCAAGAGTTTTACACTTCTTGAGATGTTACCGGTGATATCCATAGCCTCTGTTTTTTCCACATTTACCTTGTATCCTGAGTAGTATCCATACTGTGAGATGATATTCAAACCTTTTTGAAAAAGTGTTGCAATTGTCGCAAATTTGCAGCGCTGCCTGTGTGAATAGTTTAGACGAGAAAGGACCTGAACTTAACCAAGTTCTCCATCAACGGGAAACCTGCACAGACACTCGTGGGCAGCTGGTCCATGCAGACTGTTAACCCAAGAGCACAATGTCTGTATTCTACCACCAAACCGGCATTTCACCATATTTTATGAGCACATAATGTTATGTTATTACAGTATGGCATTTAACACCAGCAGCCGTGAACACACTGACTTCCCACAACACTAAGCCATCCAGAAATCACCAGATCATATTTCACTTACTTGCCTGCAGTGTGTATCATTTCACAGCCGCACGGCTCATTTCTTTGTCGCCCCGTATCCGCTATGTTTCCCCCGCGTGGTGCAATCATTTTCACTTTGTGTGTGGTGTACACCCATTCTGCTCCCTCTAACCAGGGAGCCAGGAGTCGCTAAACCAAAAGGACAAAAGCAATTGCAACCGACAGTCTTTTGTCTGTCTTTGTCACGCTGCACACTTCCCTCCAAAATACCACGTTTCAAGTGTCATTTTCCACAAAGGCAGATCTAACATGCATTTTAAAAGTCTGAAAGAGTATATTCACAGATGTGCTAAAACGAGCCATGAAAGTAGTTGAACCAGTTTGATTCTGTTTTCCCTCCACATTAAAGTCCCTATCTGTCATAATAGGTCAGCGGATGTACATGTGTGCATCTCGTAGGAGAACACAGACGCTCATCTGTAGCTAAATGAACAGCTCTGTCAATAATTGATCACTTTAAATCTGTTTTCAGCCTCACATATGCATCCCTTAATAAATAAATAAAACATGTAGACATGGTAAGTACACGGTAAATAACTCACAGAATAAAAACCGGAATACCTTTAAGAATATTTTGGACTAGAATATAGCGCACTGGTGGTGAAAGCCACGTCTGTAGCCAGATAACAACCTTTCAGGTATTACACTATTGCTCGAATATCTCACTCAGATATGATCTGCATGGCGTTAAAAGCCCCTCCGAGCACTTCATACACCAAACACAATTGGTTCGGTTTTTTTATCCGCCTGTCCTACATTTATTGTGTGTCAAACAATTTCGTGAACTGCCCAAGGCTTTGACTTTTTGAAGTTGCTCTTAATACCGTTTAATATCAACTAATGATATAGGTCAAGACACATTTTTTCATTGGTGCAAAACATTCTTAAAAGATGCACCATATGGGTCTGTCTCCTGCAGGAACCTAATTTGATAAAGTCATTTAGTTTCAATCGTGTAAAATGATTCAACCAGTATGAATTTTAGCTGTGGTCCTTTACTTTAGCGCACTTACTCAAAAGTACCAGTTACCCTACTTGAAAGTACAACTGGTTGAATCTTAAACAGTGTGATGTAAAGATACAGGGTTGTTTTTGTTTCGTTATGTCAAATATTAAAGGGGTACTCGGGTCATTTAGTTTTTCCCTTTAATTAAGTTGGAGGGCTTATGAGAGACCGTTTTTTAATTTTTCAAATGGTCAAAATCGTAGCAAGAGGCCAATATGCTAACTTAGAGCCCCTAGTATGAGCCACGCCCCCAAAACCCTGAATCCTACATTTCCCATAGTGCAACTTGATAGCATCTTTCATTACACCCTGCTTGCCACATGAACACCTACATCTTTCAAACCCTACACAGCCGGTTGTAACGCAGTCTTCCCCTTTTAAGATTGTAAGTAACCCTGATGACGTCACTATGACATCATCGGTTTTCATTACCGTAGTTTTTATAAAACTTGAAAAAGCTCCCTCCGGAGCCACAAAGAACACTATGTTCAACTGTTTTCACAGATGGAATAGTACTGGTCATGACCAGTTCATTAAACTGTATGTGTACAATCAGCGGACTGGACCTTTAATGTGAAAAGTAGCCCGAAACCACAGCTGTCCGTTGAATGTAGTGCGGTAAACAGTACTATCTTCCCCCACAGACGCAGAGAGTGTAAACACTCAAGAACAACAGCGTACTCAAATGCAGTACTTGAGTTAATGTACATAGCTGCTGACTGTCGGTGTGTATTTGTCTGAGCAGGTGTGACGGTGTGTTGGCGTCCTACTTGTGCGATGCGTGGCTTGTAGGGCGAGCTGCTCTCCAGGTCGGCCAGGATGCTGGTGAGGGAGTCGATCTCAGCATCCAGACTGGAGCGCCTCTCCTGCAGGGTCTTCTCCGGTCCTCTCATCTGTGAGCAAACGGGGAGCGAAATGACCAACTATGTCACTTTGCGTGGTTGCAATCACAAGATAATCATCAATGAGGAGTAATTCCACTGACTGGGAGACATTCTCTTGTGGATTACAGTCTAGAGTTCATGCTTCACCTTGACCTGACACAATCCTTTGGAAAGCCACACATCAATGGCAGAGAGAAACGCAACGCATTGTGTGTTCATAAAGCAGTGCACTATTCACCTCCTGCTTTTCAGCACACTTGGATTTACAGTATTTCATTCTTCATGCATTATTCATCACAATCTCATCCAGCAGGATTTCAAACAAAAAGGTCAATTTATTTTTCTTTTTTTCAAGAATTAAAGTCAGATATTTTTCTATTCCATATTTTAAACATGTGCCCTGTAAAAGATGATGAGAATTGCTTTGATTTTTATTTGACTGGTTTATTACCAGATGAAGCTTGAAAGCGTCAGAAACAGAATCACTCCAGCAGTCTGAGACCTCGCTGATTTATTCATTTGTTTTCGTTTCACCGCAGAGCAAACGCAACTTCAACATATATATGAAAAAAATAAAAAAGACAAAATATAATAACAAATGTTGCCCAAAAATCTGCAGCTAAGTATCTAAAATGATCTGACCGGTAGTGACACCCGGTTTTCTACAAAAATTCCCGGGAATTTCTCCACGGAATGACAGATATATTTTTAGTCCTCTGAACTATGCTGCAACTGCAAGAAGACTTCTTGCAATTGCCTGCGGGGGCTTTTTGAGTTGGCTGGATCAGTGACTGCTTCTTATTCTAATGTTATGTGTTTGGATTACCTGTCACAATCTATTACAGGCAGGGCTTGCCTCCATTTGGAGCAGAGCTGTTGCTGCTTAAAAAACATCTAAGGCTATCATGAGCAGGGAGGGGGGGGGGTAAACAAAGCAAAACACTAATGGCTTGTCTCAAATCAACAAAAGAAGAAGAAAAGAAAAGAAGTTATTTAACGGGGAATAACGAGGGGGATGAAAGGAGACATTGCGGTCTTTGTGATGTGTTGGAATTGGCCGTGTAGGGCTTCATAATGTGGACAACAGCCGCGATGAGAACTAGCTGCTTCTGTCTTCCTCTCTCGTCAGCTCGTCACAATCCAGACCTCTGTCTCCTTTCTTCTGAGGAAAGACCATTTAAAACGTATTCCTTCAGTGTGTGAGATTTGTCTGCCGGGGCACGGAGACGATGATACAAAGACATTTTGATTGATATCTATCCACCCCCCCCCCCTTTTTTTTCCCCTCTGCAGTTAAAAGACGTCTGCTCTGGCTACAGGGCGCCTAATTAAGATACCAGTGGCGTATTAAGGAATCCAGTTGCATGGCCAGCCAATGTGACAGGAGAAGAAAAGTCAGAGATGAAAAACACTGAAGCACTTTTAAAACTAATTAAGCACTTCATTTCTTTTTACGTCTACTGTCGGTGGTGTTCAGAAGGAGATGGCAGATACAGCAGTGGTAGAAAGGGAAAGACACTAAACCTCAGTGCCCGATTATCTCTTATTATCATGTCTACTTCATCACTCTAGCAGCTGTGAACACAAAAATGTAAACTTTTCAGAAAAACAGTCTCAATTTCATCATCCAATAGCTTTTTTAATTGATTATTTTTTTTTCCCCGCTTCCAACGTAAGTGACATGAGACAAAATCCTCCCTTGTTTTGTGCAAAAATGAATTCCAAAGTTGAGCTGAAGCTAATGTGAGGCAGCAGACAGTAGAGGGGTGGTAAATCAAATGTAAGTAGAAGTTTGTGCTGAAATAGAGCAACTTTGGAAGATATCCACTCGATCTCAGACAGCGGAAGGAAAACCTTTGAAGATATTTGCACACAGGAAGAGGACTGGGGATTTTGTCGCCCATCACTTACATTGAAACGGGTGTTGGAATGATGAGAGTGAACAGCAAGTTAAACCTGTCAGTGAACATATTTAACATATGTTAAACTTTAAGAACTCTGACTGTGATTACACTTAAGAGAGGATGTGTAGTATATATGTCAGATCCCACACAGTTAGGTTTACATATGTGAGTTTAGGTAACAGATCTGGTATTAGAGAAGTGACACTGGCAGGGCTTTAGTATAAACATTGTCATTGATTTCATTTTTTTTACTAAAAATGATCTGTGGCTTCATAAAAGATTCAATGGCAGAAAGGATTTTTGGAGGCAAATGTTGCACAGATTTCTAATATGTACAATTTTGTTGATGGCTTATTTCATTCCTAACTGCTCAGCCGATCCTAAATGTGTTAAGTGAAAGAATTCAGAAGTGTACCTGTCGTTGGGCTGCACCTTTCAGAGCGGTATTTTACATTGAGGGCATGACACCGCATGAAGACACAGAGTGCTAATCCTCAGTCTACAGGTATGTGTACAGTTTGTGTGGGAAGAGCAGCTGAATTTGCATAACTTATTTAAATCCACTCCGTCTCTACACAGGAAGCATTCGTTTAGGATGAGAAACATGGTCGGATCAAAAAAAGAGGGGGGGTGTGGGGGCTGAACGAAGGAATGTGAAGCACTCGGAGGGTTTTCGCAGCATGGGTCAAGTGCTGAGAGTGTCGGTCAGATCGCAGGGGCCAGATATCCCCGGGGAGGGAACAAACGCCGGTGGGTATTATAACCAGGCTCCACCAATAGGTGTCAGCCTTCTATGCTTCCTGCACAGGAGGCTTGTGTGTCAGGACGGCTGGCTCCAGGCAGCATCTGGAGCCGGACGTCTCTGCAGTTGGCTGCTGCTCAAATGGACAGGCAGTAGTTGTTTATTTGCTGAACTGAGTGCAGAGCTCGGGGCCGTCTTTTGCTTTCCGTGACGACTCTTCGAGAGTTCCTGACAACCGAGATGAAATTGAATGCAATAACACATCCCCTCCCCCCCCCTCACCTGATAATCGCAGGAGTTCATCGGTGGAGGAGACGGGAAGGAACCAGGGGGTGGTGAGAAACCGGTTGACTCTTCGGCAGGTGGTGGAGGGGGGGGGTAGTCCGCTGGGATGGATGGAGAGACACACACACACACACACACACACACACACACACCAAGAGGAACAAAAACAGCTTATTAAATACTTCCCCTTTTTTCCTACATTTCAAACCGTCACAATTCAATCCAAAGAGCAGACGTTGCGCCACTGAATTAACACACAATTAACTTGATATTTATATTCTCAATAACCAGTGTGGCGGGTGCAGAAAACAACAAATTTGACTTGTGAATCACAAAAAAAAGTTTTCAAAAATGTGTACAAATGTGTGGATAATGTGAGTGGTATGAACTTTGATGGAACTGGACGGTGAACAGCTCACATGATGCTCTGCATGGCCAACACTATATTACACAGTGAGACAAACTGAGGTTATTGTGCATACATATGTGAATGGATCTGTGTCCAACTGTGTGATACACTGAGCAGCTTTTTGTAAACCGTGGCCCTTTTTGTATTTGTGGAAGCTACAACAAATAAAGAACACGGCTATGAGTGGGTAAAGTCTCTTACAGATGTACTGATGTCGGCCATAGCCACAAATGCTTGGATTTCACAACGTAATGCATCAGATTAAAGCTGCTATATTCAAAATGTTCTTGTATTAACGATTGATCAAATGGCTGCGTAATATGAACGTGTTCGCTCATAGTGATGAACCTGCAGTGAATTATCACCAGTTCCTCTTGTAGCCTCTTTCAGCTCTTTGTTTTGGTTTTCACGGTTCACAACTTTGCTCTTTTCTTTCACTCTCACCGCTCTCATCAGCGGCTGCTTTCAGATAAAATGAAAATGAATGAGCTGTATATCTCTTTGTGTCAGTATCGCTATCTGTGACAATAGAATGATGACATCATGATCCGATTGATTATCATGACCTGAGAATTTAAGGGACTCTGAAGTTACTCCGAGTTAGATATTTAAAACTCAGTAAACAAAACACAAAGACGTGTTCATCCTCGAGTTGTCTGAAAGATATAATGCACCATTTCTTGAATCCATCTGTACAATATTCTGAGAAATTAGGATTATTCATCATAATTTCCCTTGAACTATAAAATCCAAGACATTGGAAAGAGGATCTGCAGTTATTCCAAAAGAGAGACAGGTGGCAAAAGAGACGGAGAAACGGAGCCTCGTCATCCCACGTCAACGGACTGACACACATAATTGTAGCAATTTGGTTAACTAAGAAGTACTAATCTGGGGCGAGCGTGTGTTTCTTGTCCCGCAGATTGGAAATGTAAATGCCGTGTTACAGACGGGTTGGACTAGGTGTTTGTTCTGCCAGAGCAGGTGGAAACGAGCCAAATGTGTAGTTCTAAAGTCCACGCTAATCCAAGGATTGCATCCAACCACATGTTTCGGACCGGATAAGGAGTTACGTGCCAAATTAAATTGTGATTTGGCTCCTCTTTGGCGCAGGACTCACGACTGAATCATTTGACCATGTACTTCTAAGTACCAAACCAGACATGAGCTTTGCAAATTAAAGGCTTTTATGAGACGTAATGGGAATTTGTTCCAACGCTAAGACTTTGATGAGTCCTGTTCAGAAATTCCATTTGCTTTCCACGGCTTTTATCTGTTTTCATTAGAATCTAATTGATGTCATCAATGTAGTTTATCCAAGGCAGCTGACCAAATTAATTAAGCGCGTTTTTTTTTTTTTTTTTTAGTTGCCTTGACAAAACAGCCCGAAGAAGAAGAAGGAAAAAAAAAAGGAAGACAGAGCGATAACGCTGCATGGTTAAAATTGGACACATGTCTGCGTCTTGAGCATTACAGCATTTCAGAAATTGTGAGCATTGCATTAAAACATTCCCTCCGGGTGCTCGAGGGCCTCCGTGTGAATTGTTTATATAATAACCTTGTGGCCTCCGCTAAAACTCCAGAGTGTAACAGCTCCTCTAAACCCACGGGAGAGGAAATAAAATATGCCGCTCGACAACAAGTTCTCTGCCCCCGTCCTCCCTCCCCACCTCGCTCCGGCACAGATCCTCTCTGCCAGAACATATAAGTCACTTGTAACTTCGTGGCTTACGGAGAATTAAAACATTAACTTTCATGTACGTTTCCTCCAGAACATCGGAGATGTTTTGGATTTCTCATTTCAGGAAATGCGAGGGTTGTAAATGTTACAGAGAAGCATGTTTTATTGAAAAGGTCTTAAGAGTTCTGAAGCGAGACTTGGAGCTGGAAGAGGAGTAGAAACAGTCCTTTAATAGAAGCCTTTTCCATCAAGACGAGACCGAACAGGCAGGAAGGTCGCTTTCAATGCACGGGTCCATTTATAGATTTTTATAGATGTCTTCTTTCACACTAGCGGAACGAAAACATCCAAGACACACACACGAGGCCTTATTTGCATATTTAAACATAACATTTCAGAAAACTTGTGAATCCAAAAATAATGGTTTTAATGTAAGTAATCAACTGATGGAAGCTTCATGGTGATATCCAATTCTTTTCTTCTTTTAAATACGTACACTAAACCTATATCCTGAAGGGTTTTCTACTGAGGGGTTTGTTCATATGTCATTCATAACCGGATTTATAGAATATTTCATTCCTAAACATTTGGTTAAAAATGTTTGTTTTTTTATGGCTGTTGACACAATGTTCTAATGTTTTTATTTTTAAGATATATCCCAAATCCTCTACATAAACCTTTGACGCTAATATGTCAACAAATGAAACAAGAAATGTGAACCTGGCTTTATCCAATGTTCATATTTTGTGTCTGTAAGTTCAGGCAAATTAGCACATATTTAATAATATAATGCCCCATTTGCATACAATTTCTGAAAAATTGTCATAATTGTCAGAGTGTCTCTACTGGCATGTGGCATGTAATGTTAAAGCTCATTTCAATAATGTAACGTTCTTCTATAAAAGGAACTATCTGACTTTGAAGATCTTTACATTTAAATAATAATTAGAAGTGCTAAAAGGGTGGAACTCCGATGGCCAGAGAGTGGTTGAGACCCTCCCTTTGAACACACAAACTCACACTGGAGATGTGTACAAAGGTAAATAGCTGTGGCTGAACAATCATCACACCCAAAAAGCAATTACAGCTGCAACTTAAAGTTGCCCTGTGGAGTTTTCTCGCAAACAAACAAACAATATTTACCAAAATACAACTTGCACATTGCAGAGCTTGTACGGGGGGGGGGGGGACTGATAAAAACATTACTCAATAGCACTACTTGTGGTCAAAAAGTCCACAGAGTGCCTTTAATTATTAATTTAATGATTTTGCCTTCACTCACATGTCTTTGATTGATGTTTTTGATAATAAAAAAAGAAAGAGAGACTTACAAACGGGTCCAAAAACAAAAGTGAGATCACGAATGTGAGGCCAGAGGAGAGAAACTAAGGGTTTGATCTGGATCCACATTGAAGCAAAACAATAACCACAACTTTCCAAAACATGGTGGTTGTTTGCAATATAAAGAAATTAATACTCTACTTACTGAAAACACTTGTATTTTTAACTCCAACAAAAATACAATTTGCAAAACAAACACTTTTTAGATGTCATCTTCCCACTTCTCTTTCTCTTCTGCAAGAACTGAAAAAGATGACCTTTATTCATACGTTCGGGTGAAACGGATGCAGAATAGATACACACACAAAACATAAAGAATGAAAACTGTTCCAAACCAACCAGTACGAGTCGCTGCGAGAACCCTCACTGGCTTCCCACCAATACACACAACCGACCCAGACAGAGCCACAGGCCTGAACCCTGGCTCTCTGCTGTAGTCCACTGAAACGTCATCCGATACTTCTGCTGTTTCTAATGGATCGAAAATAAACACGGGTTTGAGCCGTCGAGCACTCTCCGTTCTGAAGGGCCGCGTGGGGCTCGCGGCGTCGTGTTACGCCTGAAAGCGGCGTGAGCGCGAGTGGCCTCTGTGCCGTGAATGAAGCCGGCTCCATTTGTGACAATCGGGAGTTGGAAGCTCCAGAGAGAGCGCTAATGACAGAAGCAGCGGGAAGACAGACTTAATGGGACAACTTCCCCTGTCTTTATTGAGCAATTGCTTTTAAGTAGCTTCATTGTGAACAAGGAATCCTAATCAGTGATTAAAGTTATTGGAGAGGACGTAAGAGGTGTAATTGGTTATCGGGATCCAGAGCATTGCTGAGGGGCAGATGAAAGGGTGGGCGATGGATCCAGCTGTGACACCGAGACGAATATTAAACTTTGTCTCTCAAGCAAGTGACACATTTATAAACACTTCCAGTGCAGCGTATGACTAATGGCTGCCAACTTTGCGGGCAACGTCTATGAGGAAACGCTTTGACACTATGGACTTTGTTGCAAAAGAGAAACACCACTAGAGAATAGTTGTTCTGCTCTTTGTTGAGGATTAGCGTATTCTGTGGGGGCTGAAGGTTGAGCATATGTTTATAGATTTACATATGGACAATATTATCAGAGTTACACGTGTATAAGCGCTGGCCATCTGGTCTTTAACGACTTAGGACAAAGCCCAGCACGACCGACTTTCACATAACGCATCCGGCGTTTCGGTGGAGGAAAGTGTTTGTACGAGAAGGAGCAGGGGAGAAGTGACTTTTTGGACCACCACTGTAAAAAGTTTCTTTTTTTTTTTAACATAAATGATCTCCCACGATCTGAACTTGAGTCACTGGTGTCTGTTTGAAATGTTAAAACAACTTCCACAGTACTTGATTACATTTATATTCGCATAAAACCCTAATCGGTTTTCAAAATAAAATAGAATCACACTTTATCCAGTAGCAAAAGAAATCTGTAATCCCCTGCAGACAAAACGGACAACGTGTTTTAAGTCCGGGGTGTCGGTTGGCGTGCTTTATCTCCACACACCCCGCTACAAATGGGCTGCGGCGGAGGTTGAGCGCGCATTGTTTTGACGTAATTACGGAGCCGTTTTATTCCAGCTTCCGCTGGAGAAGAGCAGCTGAGCCCTGCTCTTAATTAGCATGATACGCATAGAGGAGTGATTTATGACTTCATTGGGTTTAGAGAGGGATGGGAGCTCTTTGGAGATATACTTGTTTTTAAGTGTAAAGACGCAGACCCAAATTGGCTTCTGCTGCTCTGAGGAGAATTCCCACGGGAGGAGAAATTCAGATGAGGAACAATAGACGGATTATGTCTCTGTATGAAAGCGAAGAAACAAATGCAGAGGATAGGTGAACCGTTTGAGAGCTTGCCTTCTTTTTTTCTCTCTCCCCCATCTTAAAGCTCAAAAACATCGAACGGGCTGAACAATTAGTGCCTCAAAATGTGATGAGAGGAAGGTTCGCCGATGAGCGAAGGCGTGATTCATCAAAGCTGTTTCTGTCATCTCTTTGAAACAAACGGGAGAGGGAGAAAAGACGGTCAAATGTCACGACACACTCACTGCTGCGTAAACTCAGTTTCATGACACGAAACCTTTCCGAGCATCTACTGTAAACCTCTACGAGTGGGTTAACTTTAACTTATATCTCATGGCTTTATGAGCTGATGAAACCTGAGAGGATATCCCGCGCTAACAAGTTCCACAGAGTAAATATCACGGTGGTATTCAAACTTAATTACCATCTAATGGATGCTTAATTTCATTTATTAGGTGATCTCTTGGATGGAGAACTCTTGTCATTAGGCTTGTTAACCGTACCAGATAACAAATAGCTCAAGAATGGAGGAAGAAACTGTTAATGCAGTAATGTGATTTAGTACTAAGTATTTAATGAATAAAGTAGAGAAGAGAGAGGCCGGTTAAAATCGGTTGGTTGGGTCACATATATTACCACTGGTGACAAGAATCTGTGTCACCATTATTCAATCATTATTCAATGATTTTCAACTGCTAAATGTCCCGCTCAGTATACATTTTGGTCAAACTTCTAAAAAAAGAAAAGAAAAAACTGTTGAAATTAAATTTGAGTTCCTGACTTTTTGCGAAGTAATTTCAATTCTGATATTATATATATTGCACATATCTTTCTCCATTTCTCAAGAAGAGAAAAACAGTTGGAGACATATTTGTGGAAACAGCGTCTGTCCAATTCAAGCATGGACGGTTACCATGGCAGCTGCTGACTGACATTGCTAGGCGACCTACTAGAGAGCACGACGTGTTAGCGGTTTAAGCTAACTGTCCTTTACAACATTTAGAAGGACCCATTGTACTGTTCAGTTCATAGTCCACATTAAAAGTCGAGCTAGCAAGCTATGCTAGCTAGCTCTCACTGAGAAAGTGGATGCTAGTTAGCTTAGCTTGCCAACATTCACCAATTCCTACTGGACGGTACTTTTCGGTCAATCAACACCTGCTGAGTCATTGTTAGCTTTCTCTTTCAATTGTGCCTTTTTGTTTATGGAAAAAATAGTGATTGGCTGATTTTTGTAATTATTGTATTTTTTAATTATCAAATATCAACATCAGTATCGGCCCTCAACACATACACACCCTGTGTATGTATATTTATACAATTTATTACAAAATATGTAATATGTATACCAGAGCGGTTCAAGCAATCAAGACCACTTCCTCCAGTGAGCAAATGAGTTTTTGAAATCTTACTCAGCATTCAAACTTCCTTTGACATGTAGGGTCAGACACTATGAAAGGACAGACAGGATATGAAGAAAAATATTTTCACAATGCTGCAACCCTTCATATAGAGTAAAGATTTAGAGAAGCGAAACGTCTCATTGTGGCTGCATTACCGAACAATAGATGTAATAAAACAGACACACGGTTCCACACTGTAAAAAAAAAACTTCACCTTTGAAGCAAAGATTCAAAGACTAACTTTACGGCACACTGCAGACTAAACACAAGTTAAGGTATGTGTTCTACTTAGATAAAAGTGGCCTTTGTGTCGCCTCAGAGCGTGAGCCGGTGGGCTCTGTGGGGACACCGACACACTCATTGGTGGATTTCCTGTAAATTCTCATGGCGACACCCATGAGGGACTCTGACATAACAACCGGTAGTCAGTTTGCCTCTGGCCAGTGAAGCAGGGAGGAATAAAAACAGCTTATGCACATGTTTGACACTTTTGAACTGCTCTGAGCAAACAATTAGCGGGTTTCTGGGAACTTCAGCGCGTGAAGTTTGATCAAAAGCAGCACTTCTCGGATGTTTTTCAACTTTCACAAAAACGTATCAAGCTTCATAATCAACAGCGGACATCATGAGGCAAAACACCACGCTGGTGTCACAAGTTGCTTTGGAGGAAATCAGATTTTGATTTATTAAGTTATGGATTTGATTCTCTTTATAACATGAATACATTCTGAAGGAAGCGGCTGGTGATGATTCGACAGAGACTCTTTGGTCACACCATATCAATATATACATCCGCTTCATACAAGAAAGAAAGAAAATAACTCCATTTAAACGCTCGACTCAGATCGTCAGATATTGCAGAAGCTGTTTGAAAAACTGTTTGGTGAAAATAAAACAATGGTGCAAGGCAGCGGCTTGACAGATCTCTCAATACATCGATTAGGATGTCATGTACATTTAAAGGGCAATAGAAAACCCAAAAGGAAAAGAGAAAGTGACTCTCCAGTCGGTTTCATGGACACCACCTCTGTCCTCAACATCACGTTCAACCCTCTGTTCTCATGTGGAGATCGAAAACACTGAAACGGAGAAGTCCCAGAGAGCTGTGAGCAGACTCCAACTCGTCACCGACATGTGTTGATCTATGAAAACAGCTGCACACAAATACAACGGAACGTGTGCAAAACATTTTACCGAACACTGTTGCGTGGTACACCGATACTAGAGCAGTATCTGTGGTCCCCCATGGGACCTTGTCTTGAAAAAAAAATGTGTTTGGTTTTATCCTGTTTTGTGCCATGAAACACGTGTGTTCGTCATAGATTTGTCATAGTACCAGTTAGTTTTTAGTTCATGAAAGTTACTTGTACCATTTTGGTCTCCTAAAAATGTCTTTGGTTGTTTTTAGCTATACTTACCGTCTCTGGATTTAACTTTACAAGCAGTAATGTGTAGCTGATCTAAATTTCACCAGTCCTGGATGGATATTAAAAAAGTAGGAACACACGATAGTACAATAATTCACTCCTGTTTTATGGCTTCTTCTCACACCTTCCACTGCCTTGCCAATAGGTTTTGTCTTATTAAACGAAAGAAGAAGAAGAATGTTGGTTCCATGTCCTGTCATCTATTCTTGCATTAGTTTTCCTGATCTTTTAGGTTTTTGCTGTGGTATCGTTTCAGTATCAGTATCGAGATACTTTAGGCAGGTATCGTACTGTCATTTTAAAAAACATTACCCAGAATACATTTCCCTTCAAATAAAATCCAAAAGATTGTCACGGTAGAGAGTAAGCTAAAAAAAAAAAAAAGGTCTCTTTGATACAAAAGATCTCAATGCACAGGTGCTCCTGTTATCTCCTCCATCTGCCAATAACATGAAGCCTTTGTTTGAACTACGTCCAAAGCTTGACGGCATCAAATGACACACTGCAACCAAACTGGGCCTCACCTGCCTTAGAAAGCTATTTATTGCAGCGTTATTGCATTACCTCGTACAATTGTTCATGATATTTTGTCCACCTCTCCTATACAGAGGGCTGCAGAGCTGCTCCTGATCATCATCGCACAACCATCATCAGTGTACTTTTTCCAAAAAATTTTAACAGAAAAAGTTCAAATGCTGCAGCAAAGAATGTGCATAAGAAGAAGCCGGAGCGCCGACTTCTCTGTGCAAAAAGCAATCACGACTGACCTTCCTGCAGCTCATGTACCGTCTGAGATCAACTTAAACCCTAAAATCTGTTGTAAGGAGTTTTGAGTGAAGGGTCACTGTCTGAGACATATGTGTCATTCACTTCCTCCTGCTGGGAGGGCTTTAATCAGAACACGTTCAACCTATATAAAAAAATCGGAGGGCCGACCTTGCTAACCGCTCACCGCCCCGTCTGCTTCTTTTGTCCGCACAACAAACACGGCCTCAGACTGCTCATTCCAGCCCCGACACCGGCCCCCGCGACACAAAGGGACAGCGAGGCGCTGTGCCAAATTGACTTGTCCCTAATTTTTATGCTAATCCTCAATTTTTTACATCAGACGCTCCCCACATTTGATATAAAAGAAAAGAAATAAACAGAGAGAGAGACCCAGATAATCTTTTTCCGTAAAGACGTCTTATCCTTTGACAAGTGGAGATGTCTGCAGATGGCTTTGCATATTTGCGTGTTCAAAATGCTGACAACAACTAATCACCAGTGTCGTTATCAAATGTTAATGTTTTAATGAAAAATATTGCTGTGGCCCAAAAGGCAGAACACTTTACCACTTGAATTGTCACTACAACACGCTGCAAATGTTACATATCTGCAGAAAAGATAATGTAATTTAATTCCTGGCAACAGCTGCAAGGACTTTAAAACAGATATTAATTTGTGCTTCCTCCATATTTTCCCCTTTCTATAGTCGACCTCAACTGAATCTGTATAATGAAGACAAAATTCAGAGCAATGCCCAGTTTATGTAATTACTGTCACAGTCAATGTGAACAGGGTTGGAGATAACAGAAGACAATAATAGAATAATAGAGGGAAGAGAAGTGAGATTAGGTCACTGAGGTTATGAGACGTTAGTGTGACTCTGGTGTGACTGAATCCATACAAGTACAACATTTACATTACAACAATTCAATCTGTTGCAATGCAGCCCCGCCCTCTTTATATTGCTTCATTAATCCTCTTAACTCCGGTCAATGATTCATTGTGGAAAATAAGTCAGTGTCTAGATTAAATGCTTTGCGGTCAAATGACATTTTGGAATTATGAGGTTTTAACGATGAGAACTGGGAGTTACATATGTCTATTTTATTAATTTTCAAAAAATCTAAAAAGCTGTGAACATGAGTATGATAATCAACACTAAAGGCCAAAATGCACATCTGACGCACACGGGTTTCAAAGCACACCTTTTGTTTTAAAATGTCCGAACGCGTTGTGAGGGAGCGTCTACGCCGACCTCGTCAGAAGCCGACTCATTGGCCGAAGCCCTTTCCTCTGTAGCCGCGGTATCCGCTCGGAGGGACGAAGAAGAAATCAAACGCTAAGGACTTTTCCCCAGAGGACGATATTTTGTTGAAGAAAGAAATAATGAATTAATAGCAATAACATTACAACTGTCACTTTCACTGGTTAGAATGTACAATTAAATCTCATTTGGAACTTGAAGGCCGGTTTGAGTGCTCTCTGAGCTCAGCCATGTTGTCAAATGAGCATCCTTGAGTGACGAGTGTCAAATGAGGCTTTTAGAGATCCGGGATCCATTAGAAATGAAGGTAATGTCACTGGAATATTGTTTCATTAAATACATAATAAAAGACGTTTGTTCATCCCAATCATTAATCCTCCAGGGCTCCATATATATATATATATATATATATATATATATATATATATACTTTCACTGTAGGCCAAGCCCAACTATGGACACCAAAGACCAAATTTACTAAATGAACAGGTTGGCATGATGTTATGTTTTTTGAGCCCAAACGGGAGCCGTCTAAGAACATTTCTTACAAAACTAACATCTGGAGTACCAGACAGGTCCACCACTCAAACCACAAACCCCCACAGACTGCAGTGTTTTCAGCCCGACAGTGTGCTCACTGCTCGCTGAATTTCATAACCGTTTCCCCGGTTCTGGGGCTCTCGGGGGGGTTTGAGGTTAAAGGTTTAGATAATATTCACATTACAACACATCGACCAGATGGGGAGGCGGGACATGTGTGGCTGGATGAAACCTTCGACGTGTCACACTTTACACTGACTTTAGAACAACCGGCTCACTGGAAACTTGCACTGTGCACTCGATGATGATTAACATACAGTATTCAGTGGAAAATGGAAATGTTATTTGTATAACTCATCCTATTATTGTGTTTCTTTGGTTGAACAGATAAAGTAGGACCATGTAGAGCTGGGCAACATTTCAATATGATAATTTATCATCTTTCTAAAATCATATATTAAGATATCGTGATAAACCATTACCCCCCCGTCTAAAGTGGTATATTTTGAGTGAATATTATTTATGTTTTTACATCACTTTACATTAGCATTCGTTTAGTGAGATTAACAAACGGTGTATATATGAAAATATATATTCATCTCTTTCTCTATCATTTCACTTGAAGTATACAAAACAATAGGCTTCACCATGAGGTTCGTTCATAGACGTTTTACTTACCAGAAAACATGCTACATCGTGATATATATTGTGATCTAAATATGAAATGACCTTTATCGGGATGAAAGATTTTAGTCATATCGCACAGCAGAGCTAAGAATCGCTCACATTTCATTTCTTTACTTACTTCACGCCAGGAGTCTTTTTTTAAAGGAAACTAGATATCACATGTTACAATATGAGCCTCTCTCTCCACATATATTACTAATCAAAGGTGATCATGACGGCAGTTGTCGTGCTGCGTGGAGTCATTTGTGTCTCATGCAAAACAGAGAGTTGTGCTCTGCAGAGCACAGCATCTGTCTTTGCTCGACTTAACTCTACTTTATCTTGAATAATCTCTGAGATGTGAATCTTAATAAGTCTAGAGCGTAACCCTGCTGCAATGGAACAAAGACCAATTAAATAAGTTACACTGAAACTCAGTTTATTGAATAATAATTTGCGGTATTCAAACCCTTTTATTCAAACAAACCATCAGCTCCCAAGGGGCCTAAAAGAAATAGATTTTGCAAGGCTTCCTGGACTCACACATGACGGCAAACCGCAGTTCTTACACTGTATGTTTATTGGAAATTAGGCATGCAGCAAGGCCTCTGTCACGATGCAAAGATGTGCGTGTGTGTGTGCATGAAGAAAAAACCTCCATCACAAAATGTGCAATTATTGCGAGGCCTTAAGGCTCGGCCTGATACGGAGGCTAAAAGGAGAGATTACAGGTCACTGACAACGTATTGTAGGGATATCAGAGTCATGTGGTCGATCCAATGCTGTCTTTGACAGCAAAGACCTGCACACGGAGTCTTAAAGGTGAAGTGAAGATACTGTTATCAAATGAAACTAGTCGGCCTGATGAATCCACTGGTACGATGTCATGCTGGCTGAATAATGCCACGCCGGGCTACATTTTGGCGAGTGAAAACTGGCTATGCAATATTCAAAGGGGTCCCTTGACCTCTCATCTCAAGATATCTGAAGGAAAATGGGTTCTATGGGTACCCATGAGTGTTCCCTTTTACAGACGTGCCCTTTTTATGATAATTCCATGCCGTCAGGGGCAAAGAACATGCAGTTTTCTTTGCATGCAGTATAAACGTGTTATCTTTGCCTATTCTTCAAATTGTGTATTTGAATATTTCTGCATACTGGGCTTCCTAATCAGTCTTGGAATTGCATAAATTGGGTATGACTGGAAAGCTGAGACTCATGTGAATCGAATGAGCCCTATAGTATTCATGTTTGATGTTACTTGCAGTTGTAGTAGTGAGACCATTCCTTTTAAAACTTGACGTCCCTGTATAGAACAACCTGTTGGGACCTCTAAGACACTCGCAGCCTCGTGACACTTGAAGCTGAAGCCCTGGGGCATTCAGAGCAAGAATGGCTTTTCTAAGTCTGTTGAGAATACGGGGGCTTCTGAGCAGCTTTCAGAACAGGAGCACTGCTGTAAAGAATGCAATACTTGCAGAAATCTCCAAAAGTGTTTAATATCAAACCACAGCGCAGACTCTTCCGCGGTGTTCCTCAAGGTCTTGGTGTCTTTATGTGGGATTTCTGACAGATTTTTCTGAATACTACAAAATAATTAAATTCAGCATCAAATGTGTGTACGCAACAAATGGTATCAACCCAAAGAATTGCTGCAACAAAATAAAGTTCTTGGCCTTCTACACTTTCACAATTTATTTAAACTCATTAATGAATAAATCATTTTTTATTTCTGATTCACAACTAGAACAACTTGTCGCACCCTGCTGAGCTGCATCTCAAACTCATCTTCAGGTTCCTAGCTTTCAGATGGCGTCTAAAGGTTTCATTGTACGTTAGCGATCCGCTGTGTGGTTACCTGCGCAGTCAGAGAAGGTGGGCTCACCCGCATGTTTGTAAGGGTTGAACTTGGGCTTGGGTGCGACCACGGGCGCACATTTCTTGGGTGCCTGCTGCTGGGAGATGGAGATGCTCGCGTTGCCTAAAGTGGTCTCCATCCTGGCGGCCACTTGGCCCGTCTGGTCGTTGCTGTTCACCTGGTTCCACATGGTTCTGATGAGGAAAGACAGGAGTTGTTAACAGACTGAAGCTCGGGCCTGTGAATACGAGGACGACATGAGGTCGGTCAACGAAGGCGACGGAGACTCTCTGAAAACCACAGAAGTGAGGAGACGTAACTATGGATCACAATAGGATGAATCAACGTAAAATGAAAGAATCCAGCTCCGAACAGTTAAACTTTAACAACATTTATCTGATAGTCATTTTAATCTGGAGGTAGGACAGGAGCACCAGTGATCTCTCTAAGGAAGGGACAGGAAGTCAAAAAGGGTCCCTTAAGTCAAACTGCAGCAGTCCGTTTAACTTTAACTACAATATCCTTAAGATTATAATCATACACTGAATTCATGTTTGCTATATGCGCTTCAAACCATCTAGGTCATGTGACGCTATCGACAATTTCTGTAACTGCCCAAAACGAGGCACGGCTTCAACTTTTGTCTTGAGGTCTCCTTTACTCCTTTAAAGCAGTCAGATACATCCAGGAAGAGGCGTTAGATTCCTAGCGTGTGGTGCAGCCACTCCAAACAGGTATAAACACGTCTGCCCTTCTCTGGTAGGAAGACACGTCACATGACCTAAACGTGTGGCGTGGAGACGCAGACTGAGGCCTGAAACACGCCGTGTCCGACTTAAAGTTACTACAAGGGACTTTCATTTAGTCGGTCTCTGTGGACAAAAGCAGTCCAGTATATCATTCGGTCATCATACTCATATTGTTCAGACTCGATCTGTTAGACTAGGGCTACACAATTATTGAAATAACTTGATCAAAATCGCAACATGGCAACAGACTTTATATAAGAGCCAATAAAAGTGATAATAGCCCCTACTGGCTATTTGAAAGTGCAGGTTCTAGATAGATAGATAGATAGTTACTTTAATAATCCTGCAAGGGGACATTTTTTCGCTACAGCAGCATTTATAGATACAGGTAAAGAAATAAAATAACAGAGTAAAAAATTAAATATAATATATATACTGCATTGGCTTCACTTTCCAGACCCGGAGGTAGCCGCCTGAATATGGCTGACAGCAGTTTTTGGAACATTTGTTAATGGCAAATTGTGTGTTAAACTACCTTTTTAAATGAAATATTGTCATGCGGCAGGGTCCTGGCCTACACATCATATTCTACAAACATCTTTGTTTGGTACAGATCTGTAGAAAACCATTTGAGTATAGTTTTCAATGAAAATATCGCAATATCAGTCAAAATAATCACAATGAAAATGGTCCAGCCCTTCATAGGACCCACACTGAGTCAAACGCCTCACGTTTGACTCAGTGTTCCTGAGGGTTGGTGCATAACATTAGAGGTGGCTGGCCAGCGTCTCCACATGGTGCGTGTGTGTGTGTGTGTGTGTGTGTGTGTGTGTGTGTGTGTGCATGATTCACGTCTACAGAACTTCCTGTGTGTCAACTATTGAGTCAGATTATCAAAGCAGCTGGTAATATTATTCTGCAAAATAAAAAGAAAGAGGTGATACGTGCTGTGTTCTGACATGCATTCACGAGTCCAATTTAATTAAAGTAACAAAAGTATCAAAGAGGAGCAGAAACCACTTTGAACTCTGAACCTTTTTGTTTTCTTGCAATGAGAACAACAAATCAAAAAAAAGTGATGTGTGAGACAAAGAGGCGAAAACAACAAAGACTTCATCACAGACGAGCATTGGAAAATGACCAGTGATGTTCAGTGTTGATGCAGCTGTCAATATATAAATATATATATACAGTGTGTGTGTGTGTGTGTGTGTGTGTGTGTGTGTGTGTGTGTGTGTGTGTGTGTGTGTGTAATTATTTGACATTTTAATAATGTATGTATCTTTGCTGTTTTTTTTATTCTGGTGGGGAATACATGGATTCAAATTGCTACATCAAGATGCAGCCGATATCGACAGCTAACCATCATAATGACTTTGATGACTATTATATTCATGTATTTGTGGATGTGTATGGCCTTGATACAGTTACAGTGAAAACAACAGAGTCAAAGTCTTTGCCGTGGCTGAGGACACAAACATCCAGTATTTCACCATCGCATTCTGAAATCACTTGAAATATTTGAACTATTTATACGTCGCACTTTCCCCCCCATCCCTCTCTTCTGTTTGTGTTTGTTGTGCTGTGTTCTGATGTTTTTATGCTGTTTATTATCCTCGGTCTGACTGATACAGGGTTTACATTCTTTCTCCGGAGCACAGGAGGGAAAAAAAAGCCCACGCACAATCATCTTTTAATATCTGCTGAAATCCCTGCTCCTCCTGCCGCCTGAATGGTTCTTACTTTTGAAACCCCCCCCCTCCTGCTCTTAATGCTGCGATTCAGACATGCTGGTGTCTCACACCCACCTGTCCTTTCAATGCAAATGCTTTCATTTCTCGATGCTCAAATATGGCTAACAAAATAAAATGAATTAAAAAAGGAGGCGAAAAAAAGAAAAAGGAGAACTGATCTCAGAATGTGTGAGCAAGATCCAACGGGCGACGCGTTGAATGGAAAATGTCTGTTTCGCTGTGTGGTTACATTTCTTTTTTTGGATGATGGCAATAATTCACAGCGGGGCGTCACTTCCTTCGTACTCGGCCTTAAAGTGCACATTAAATCCACTCAAAATCTGTTTTTCTTCAAAACAGGATTCATGTGCCACAAACCAGAAGCCAACACACACCGATGACCTCAGCTTTGTGTGAATAACCACTTCTAATTGCTTTGCCCCGTTAGACTGAAAATCGACTATTCTAATGGAGAAACGGTCCCAACCAAAAATGATTGACATTTCTGTGGTTTGAAAAAATGATCAAGGAATGCAATAAAAAGGAAAGTATTAAAAATAAAAAAGTAACAAGGACGTTATTTCTGAAAAAATTTTATTTCTGAAAAAAACGGCAACAAATGTTTTGCCGTTTGGAGCTCAACAATCCGCTCCATTGTGTTGAGGTGGAGGCAGAGATATCTCAAAACAGACGCGACTAAGGAGTAGGAATATATAGAATATATATATCTTAGACGAGCCAACCTTTTAATACGTTAAAGGACGGGCCTGGTGTTCTTCTATATTTTTCATATTGTTGTTGGAATCCATTAGATGACCAAGACATACAATCTATTAGTCCATCTCTTAATACCTTCGGACTTCCTAAAACAGCAGCGCACTGTAGTTCTTAGCAACAGTATAGAGAGCAGTTCACATGCCACGTGTTCCCAGCTGCCCCCTCACAGGAAAATACAAACAAAAAAACTCAACTTTTAGAACCGCATGTTATGTGACGAGGAACAAACAATCACAGCCAGCGGATATCTTTTCTTTCTTCTGTAAATATCAGTCCACGTTACATATATGGAGGCCTGTTGGCTACCCGGAGCTTTACCATCTGTCCCGACTCTTCAACATGTGAACGGACACTATTTCCACAAGTCCTGAAAATGTGTCAAATCACAACATAGCATCACCTTTTGACATCGTGATACGTCAGCCAGGACAAAGAATCTACTGGAGTCACATTTGAAGGAGTATGTCTGACGTTCACCTGCCTCCTGAACAGGCATTACTGCAGACCTTCTCAAGCTGCAGCATGTTACTATTTGACTGTGTTCACTGTGCATCCACCATCATGTTTGCATCCACGCATTACCTCAATGAACTACAGAGAGAGAGATTAGCTGAGGAGAAGAAGAATTCATTTCATCATTCACATTGAGGTGAAACACTTTAGGAGTGGTCAAACTGTTCAAGTAAATCAAATAGTTTCCTCATTTTAAGAACGTAGAAAGTTTGTATCTCATAGAGCTGTTGTGATGCATGTGAGGGATTAAGAGCTTCTTGTACCGCCGCTGCACAGTTAGAGAACACGCGGTCATGTGACGGATTTCCTGTTTGATTCTGGCCTCATGCTCGATCGGGGGTCTTTCATTTCTTTGAATAAAGTCACTTTACCTCCATCTGTACATCATTAATAGCTGCTAATGAAACAAGGGACTTGAGATGCTCTTTCTTTACATTGGAGAACTCCAGCATGGGTTGGAGACTAGCATGCAGTGACAGTTCATCAGCCTATCACGGTCACAGCTTCAGAGTTTCCACTTCGCCCCGTGTGTGTCTGTGGGAGGAAACCAGAGCAGACAGAGAAGAACCCACACAAACAACATCGTACGCGGCACATACCATATGTGTGGAACTTGAACTTTGCTGCAAACGCATTCTGACTCAACAGATGTGGCCTGGTTGCGATACGTATCTCAGACCTTTGTCTCGCGCTGGCACGGCGTAACACTGTGTGAGGAGAGGTCTGATGAGATGAAACATGACGTGCTTGTATGCTTATTTAACTTTGACTTAGTGTTCTGTGATCTCCTGCTACTTAATAAGATGAATTATGCATTTGCTTACCGCTCGTCTAATTCAGCTTTGATGTGTTCAGTGATAAAGAAAAAAACTGAAAGTCCCTCCCTCGTGCAGATGACGTGAACACGGGAAGGCTTGTGTGTACACACACACACACACACACACACACACACACACACACACACACGATTGATATACAAGGCATATGGTACAGGTCGAGAGTGCACACACAGTATAAAAAAAAAAAAAAAAAAAAAAAAAAAAAAAAAAAAAAAAGGCTACATCCGTATTGAAGCCTCATGAAAAGACAGTCAATTGTGATTGCCGGGGCGAGCTGTGACACCGTGTTTAACAGTTTGCTTTATGGGGGCACGGCAGTCGGGCTGTCTTCTCACAGCTGTTCCGCTGCACTTTTACAGCTGTCATTGAGGAACTGCTGCAGGTGTTTCTGCTGCATTAATCTTTCATATCCACCAAGGAAACTATCAAACAAAAACCATCCAAAGAGGACCACAGAGAGTACAGAAAACATAAAATGGCAGGGTTCAGAGATTTAGTTCAGGGGGGGGGGGGGGAGCTCTCATGACAGGCTTTCTAGTAAAATCTTCTGAATCGCATGTTGAAAAACGTTACACGGAACTGCAGAACTCAATCATGCAAAAAAGAAAAAAGCTGGAGTAGCTTCAACAGCTTCTTTCTTTTGCTCTTTTTTTTAAACAGACAAATACACAAAGATCTCTGGTGATTGATTCCTGTTACAGCAGCAGACGCAGAAGTGTTTTGTTTTTAAGTGTCAAAAATGATCACCCTCTGAAAATGTGACGTGAGTAAGAGATGAACAACTTAGCAACACAGTAGTTAAAGCGAGGGTAGATCATGTATTTACCAACTCTTTTGTTCTCTTTACATCCCAACAGCAGTCAATAAATGAAATGCTCGAACACAAAATCAGGTATCTGTGGCTGTCGCAGGACTGTAATAAGCCCGTCCAATCATTTCATTGACCTAGCAACAGACCAAAACCAAGATGGCGACGGCCAAAATCCAAAATTGCGACGGCAAAAAACCAAGACGACGGGGGCCAAAAACCCCAAAACCAAGACGACGAGGGTCAAAAACCAAGACGACGGGGGCCTGAAACCCCAAAACCAAGATAGCGACAGCCAGAAACCAAGATGGCAACAGCCAAAATTCCAAACTTAAGGCTTCAAAATCGTTGACAACAAACCAACTGGTGACTAAGTATACTTCTTCTACACAGTCCATGGAAGACTTAGACTTTTACTTTCATTGCGTAGTATTTGGCAACACTGGGTTGGATTTGTCAGTTGGATCATTTTTTGAATCTCTTTCTTGCTGGTTTCGCCAACGCTTCCTATGCAAGCTTTACATTAAAGCTAAGAATCTGACACTAGACTGCTGAGCACTGTAGTTTTCAGCAAACCTCACTTAATCAAGAGGAAATAGGGCATTTGTCGGGTACTATTTTCAGCAGCAGATTAATACACATTTAGTGCTCTGGCGTGTTTGTCGACAACAATGGAGCTCTATGGCACAGAGCACGAAGATACATCAAGCTTTGATCTAAACACAATTCTTGTTAGTGGGATCACTTTATTGTTGCATTTGGTCTTTGCTGACAAATAGAGATGTACAGAATAACACCAGACTCAAAGACCAAATGGTCCATCTGCTGGTTTGCTGTACACAACAGGAGATTGCAAATGAAAAATTAGCAAATGTTCTCGTGTACACATATTAAAGGGTTACCAGTGCAGTCCATAATACTGGAAGTCTTCCTAAGTTCATGAGGAAAACCAAAATAAGATTTAAAGCCCAATTATGCCGCTTTTCTCCCACCTTGTGCTTTGTCCCATGAGTGGAGTTCAGTTAAAACTACACAGCCCATGGTTCACTAGGCACCGATCAAAACATCACTTCAAAAAGACACTGCAGAGATGAATATGGAGATACACTCTGGCTGGCAGATCTTTCATACCAAATAGAGGGGTGGGAGGCATCTGGGATAAGCACTCACGGCTCGTGACGCAACGCGCGGCGGGTCGGCCATGCGGATGAAAACGCTTTAAAAATTAAAGGTTCCCATCTGCAAGAGGTTGCTGCCGAGTCTTCGCAGCATCGGACTCGCTCTGCTTTAGAGGGCTGGTTGAATGGCTGAACAGGTTAATGCGACATTACACAAACAAGAGCTCGCTGCCCGCGTTGCACCGTTCGGCAGCGGGGAAGAGCAAAGAGTTCAAGTGGTCATTATGAATCTTGAAATGTTTTGTGCAAAGGGGGTAAATATTTGAAAGTGCCGGAAGTGTGACACCACGCGATGTGTCGACGTATTAATAATAGCAAAAGGCTGTTTTGGACCTCTTTCAACTGTTAAAACTTTTATAGTGGGAGTGCAACAATGGCGTCAGGGCATCAGAGGACTGGGCAAGTCAAACATCATGTTCTGAAACATAGCCACTGCCAACAGCACAGCGACATGGCGAGATCACCACAACACCAACTGAAGAGCAGGGAATCCAGTTCTATTGCACTGCACTGGTCTCAGTTATTTAAGGCCGATTTCACAAAAGAGTCATTGAAAAATACAATTCATGAAACATATTGATTCATATTGGGTACTGACATAGGTCAATGTTATATGGCTAACAAGTGCCATTTTACTGACGTTCTCTGTACCTTTGCCAGCAGTTCTTGATCACACAATGACCTACATATAATCCAAATTAGGATTTAAGTGCATGTAAATGTGAGAAAGTAAGATTTTACTTCTTTATCGCTTTAAGACAGGAACTCCCTGTGCGTAAATGTGAGACAGTCATTTGTTATTTGACTTATCCCTATAAAACATGGAGGGTATGGATTAAGTGAAGTAAACCCCAGCACAGTGAGAGGTCTTGGTAAATCCCCAGAGGGATAAAAAAAATAATAATAATAATTTGGAACATATCCAGACAAGATTTTTGCATATGTTTCATCCCTATGAGGCATTGGATATATATATATTTTTAATTAATTAATGTCTCAGGCTACGGTCAGAGCCACCACCACTCAATTGTCAAAACTGTACATTTTAAGAAGCAAATGCCAGACTGCCGTCTCTTCTTTATAACAAAACCATTGCAGCTGGAGAACAAATGAATCTGTTATTTGTGTTCTTGAAATATAAATCTCCTTTTGCTTAATGGTGCTTGAGAATAAAAACTTTGAAATAGTGAGTTTTTTGGACGGTTGCAACTGGCGGTTATTTTCATTATTGACTCAAATGCCCAATATTTGATCAATTACAAGGTACCCTTTAGAGTATTTGACCATTAGTAACAGCATGTTGTTAAGAGGTGGTCCTCCATTTGTTTATCATGCACGCCGCCAGTTTTACAACGTTCCACTGATCTCAAGCCAGCAAAGGCAATGGATCAGATGTTGAAGGAGATTCAGACAGCAGGGACACATGCAATGCATTTTGTATAGTTGCACAGAATGATTTCACTAGGCACCTAAAATGTAAGAAAACAGTGAGGAAAAAATGATCCATTTCCCAGAGTCCAAGGTGATGTCTTCAAATGTCTTGTTCCGTCTGACAAATAACCCAAAAACCCACTGAAATTCAGCTTACAATAATATAAATCACAGAAAATCCTCACAATTGAGAAAGCTGGCAGCAGAGAATTGTTGTCTTTCCGCTTGAAAAAGGATTAAAATGACTGCGAAATTATGGACAATTAACCATAAAATGAATGGGTGAAAGAGCTGCCATCCCTTTTTCCGTCAATTGACTCTTCTCTGTCACTTGTGTCATCTCCAGTTTGTGTGATTCCATCAAAATTAAAGTGATTCTACACGTATGTAATTCAGCCGGTTACTGTCTTTTAGACTTCACTTCAGAATGAGGCTTGTATGCCACTGTTCACACGCAGGTACGGATCATCAGAGAACACATTCTCATTGAGATTCACATGAGCATTAGAGTAGGTTTCAGAGAGGCCCTGGTTTGATGTACTGTAGCCCAATAGAGGACATGTTCAGAGGGCATTTGTGAGCCATATCATTTGTGTTGTGTCAACAGTCTTTTATTTGCTGATCACTAAACTAAAACCTTTCATCAAGGGAAGAACAGGAGCGCTCACAAAGAAGTAAAACCAGTGACTTCAGACACAGAACGTCTGACTGCACTGTGTGTGTGTGTGTGTGGGGGGGGGGGGGGGGTCTTGATATATCACAGTGAAGCGACTTGGCCTCTAACACCAACAACCAGTCCGTCCTGTTTCAACACTCGGGTCTCGCAGTCACTCGCTGTAAGTCAATCCCCGCGCCGGCATTGGCCACTTAACACAAACCGGCCGTGACAACGAGAGGTGAGAAGGCTAGCAGGCAAAATCACCTTTGTGTTGTGTCACAGCGAGTGTGCTCAGAGCAGTGTGAAGAAGAGGGTCTCAATCACAACTCATCGTGTCTACACTCAGACCGCAACCCGACGAGGGGGGGGCGGGGGGGGGGGGTTGACAGCAAGTGTGCCCCGGAGAGGAGAGAACAAACTTGTTGGGCCGGTTGCGGCATCAACGGCTACTCTTCTCCTTCCACATCAGCAGGTGCAACAGTGAGCTCTTTGTTTCACACCGGAGCAGTCTGCACGAGGCTGCTTCAAGTATCTCCGCTGTTAACTGTCGCGCTGTGTCGAGTTTTACATTGCAAATGAATTGTTCATCATTGACGGCGACGGTATTACAACGTGTTTTACAGCTCCATGTTGTTAAAAGGCCAGAACCTTTCAGACCCATCACACCTTATAATTAGGATCATTACACAGAGGGATCACATGAAGGCTAATCACATGATAAACATTGCAAATACCAATTTGTTTACCCCATTAGCTATTGTGAGGACCCCAACCAGTTGATAACATTACAAATGAGATTTGGAGCTGTGACTACTACAAAGAGTAACCCCCCCCCCTCCTCCCTGAGCAGAGGGGGGGGGGGGGGGGACAAAACAGCATAACAGGTTAGAAATGAAAAGGTAGCTGCACCGCTTTCATTTACCTGTGAAGACATCACATGGAATATATTCTCACGGTGTGAATTAGCTCTGCTGCTGTACGTCTGAGCACAGATGTATTACAGGAGGTCACTTACATTGACATTCAAAACTGGTGTTCAGTGTGCTTCGGTTTTTGTTGAAGAAATGATTTGACCCTTTCATGGACCTTTGAGTCTCTAATTTGACTCAGTGTTCCACTCTGTGTAATGTGCTTGTGTATGTGTGTGTAGATGGATCACTGAATGGGCCTACAGGGCGCAGGCAAAGACTCAACGCGCCAACAACTACAAAGACACACAAGGTGACCACCAAAGGGGCAGAAAGACAACAAAGAGACACCAAACCAAATCCTTTTTCTGTTTTTGCATGATGTGAAAAATATAGACAATGCAAAAATTACAATACATTTATTTCCAGTCGAAAAGCAACGTAAGTGACAGCCGGCTACATCAGTCACAGATATTAAACTCATTGGCTACAGATGGAACAGGAAGTGAAAGCAGAACTTTCGGTCCTTGTTATATTTCTGACCTCTTGGTGCCACAAGCTGGCACATCATTTGAGATCCTCAGGCTGGCAGAAGTATTTTATCTGTAGTGATTCCCTTCATGGCAAGCGTACGCTCACAAAACCTTCTTGGCTTCTTCAACTTCCTCCTGCACCTGGATTTCTTTCATTGTGTCTGAAGTTGTTTTTTTTGTTTTTTTCTATCTTCGCTAATAAACTGAACCTGTCGTAACATTTCATACACACAAAAAGCGGCTCAGAGAAAGTTTTTAAGGGTCAAAATGTTTGAATATGCTCTCTACGCTTCCATTGTGCTCAAAGGTGTCATCGTTAATTTCTGGAGTTACAGCGCAAAACAAGAATTACATCCCTGCATCACTTGGGCATAAAGAATAGCACTTATTCCTCCAGATAATCGCTTTGTTTGTCAAAGTAACACCGTAAAAACTTCCTAACAAGAGTTGCATGACTTTTCGGAGGAGTTTACTGGAGCTGATGGCCTTTGCTCCCTAATGACAGAAGCACAACTTTTCTGTAAATACGTGAATCTGACGTTAATGCTGACTGACAGCTCGTATTGGCTTGGGATGTATCAAATAGAATCGGGTGGCTTGCATGACTGGAGTATGTGCTCCTTGATACTGCAAGTGGTACGATGCGACGTCTCAGGAGTTGTATCTTATCCGAGTCTCAGGAGGTCTCTGACTGACAGCTGTAAATATATCTCAACGCAACCTTAACCATCTCCCGCGTACCTCTGTGGTAGATGGCACACTTTAAAAATATAGATATTTGCATCAACAATAAGCAAAGAAAGGATCTGCATGTTTCACACTTTCAGCGAATCAATAGCAAACGGCAGGAGAAGATCCAGCTGCACTTGATTGTAGCGGGTTAAGTTCTGCTACAGAAACCTATAGGGATGGATGCATGAGCGCCACAACGCTAAAGGAGGCTCTGTGAGGCTGCACCATGCTAATCCTCTTTAAGTGACAATGTCCTAAAACTCATGCAGTTAAGCAACATCCTGACTTTCACTACTGGTTTCTAATTTGGGGGTTTGTTCTTGGGTAAGAGCACAATCTTAAGTGGTGACGTGTTAGTGCAAAATGTTTGCGTTTTCTTCAATTTTACAGTTGTTTAATGTAGGATTTGAATTAGGATAATACATTTGATTATCTATAATATCTTTTAATCATTCATTTAAATGCAGTGGAAACCGCTTACATGGATCACAGAGCTCATTCCTGTACAAATGTTTAAATAATTAGCCGATAGTAATCAAGTAGTCCGTTTACAGTGTTTTTTGTTACTGTATTCGTACAGCTACAATAAGCAATATTTCATATACAGCACTGTACTGTATCATAGTGTATTTGAATTATGCTCAGTACTGTATACAGTAATTCAAAAAGCATTTGGAACAGTCAATACAATTCTGTATATTGCGACGCGGTCCGTTTCATTACTTTATAATCATATAATAAATATACAAATGTCAATTAGATGCTAATCTGCATCTAAAATAATAATTACCTGCTTATAGTAATTAAATTGAGCCAGATGATCACTACAGGAGGTTTCCACTGTATTTTACAAAATATCATGGTCTTTTAAAATAAATGAACATTTATACCAACACTTAAGGAGTAATAGCATCTTATGCACCTTTTGTTTTGTGTGATGTTGTATGTGACAGAGTGTGTGTCGCTCACTTCCTGCAGAAAGCTGTTTTTTTTGTATGTTTGGAGTCCGGTGCTCCACCCGGTTTTGACTTTCGTGGGGGCGTTTCCCTTTCTGTGTGTGCACACGGCCATGCAGCCTCATGCCCTTAGAAGAGGGTTGGCAGAGCGTTTACCTAATAGATGACTAGGATCATCTGGCACACGCCTTCAATCAGAGAGGACAGTGGGATTCATCTCTATGACATCATCATCCTGTGGTTGAACGTCATCAGTCTGATGTAGACTTTAGAAAGAACTGTACTGGATAATGAGCAACATGTTGATGTTAGTTTAGCGTGTTAACATGCAAACATCTGAACAGCAAAGGCTGATGGGTGGGTCATGAGGTTTGCAGGTATTTGGTCATAAACTAAAGTTTCGGATAAAATACAATTTTGAGTTTTGCAATTCTTCTTCTGGGGACTATGAATATAATCATTTTTGTCAGCGTATTGTTTGCTCTGAGAGCACCGTCAAGTGTATTTTGAACTGTAGAGTACCCCACTCAGTATGAATCTTGGTAACGATTCTTAAATAGACGAATTTAAAGAGTCTTCTTCAAAGGATTTCCTCCATGTGAGTGATGAGCCTCCAACGCAGTTTTCAGCCAAATTGTTTTGGTTTGATGAAGCAGATTATCTTTTGAGTGTTAAACTCCAAAAGTTGCTTTTAATTGATGCTTGAATAAATAGATATACTTTTGAAACGGTATTTCCAGAGGCTTTGAGAATATATATAGCAGCCAATATATTCTTATCTAAAAATTCAAGATGTCGCAATTGGCCAAATATTAAGGTTATGTATAAAACAGCATTAATCCTGGCTGAGTGTGCCTCATCTGCTCATTACATTACAGATACAAATGCAAACAATACAATTAAAAGTCGTCATTTTCCTTTTGATTGTTTAAGTTCCTAAGTCTTTGGTAGACGGACTTTAAAAGACAACATTGACTCACATCTCTCTAATTAAGCATCTCTTCCTGTGCTAGCATAGAAGCCCTTCAGTGCACAGCGAACTAGACGATGTGTGTGTGACGAGTGATTTAACATCCAGAGCGGCTTCGGGAAGAACATTGGTCCCTTGCCTCGGAGAACGCCGCGCCTGTGCCCATGACGCCTGAACATGAAATCAAACTGTTAATCCAGTAAATTCACAGAGGTGACAATGAAGGACCGTCACCCAACGCCGGCCTACAGCTACGCATGTCACTCTAATAGATAGGTAGCTAATAAGCGCCTTTGGCTTTCGGAACGCATCGGGGCAAAGTCAACAAAGTAGAGCTTATCTGGGAGGGAACAACATATAACGGATAAATCATCTCATCGAGCCGTCATTAATTGGCCTCATCTGACAGGCATTGTCCTAGGGCCTCTTATCACAGCAGAGGAGACGCTACTCATTCAACGGGAAGGCTTTTTGGTGGTTTTTTTGCTACCTGCATGGACTGATGAGGGTAAAACAAAGCACGTGTGGCATCATCTTCAACCTTGATATGTTAATTGCTGCCTTTCATTTGTGAAATGAGCCGTCTCAGCGGGGTCTGCTGGTAGAATGAAACCAGACGAGTACGGTGGCCGCTCCACTTATTTTAAACATGTGGCGGGAGAGCAGTCGTTGTGCGGAATGTACGCGAACAGTGAAACGTGAGAAAGCGTTGGATTGTAGCGCATATACACTCGCAGCATGGCGTCTTCGATGTTAGTCTGGGTGATAATTAAGTTGACTGGGGTTTCTGTTTGAAAAATAAATGAATAAAAACTGCTGAAATGTAATTTATGAAGACACGGACAGACAGGAATCCTCGTCCCGTGAGAAAAGTATGAGCTGGGGACACATTCCACCGGTGGACAGAGATAATTACGATCCACGGAGTGCACAAACAAGTGGAGAAGAGTGGCCGTCCCACCGAAGCCGCTGGTGCTGGTGAAGACTGCAGCGATGAAATACGGCAGGAGGGAGGCCAGCGTGTAATTTGGGGGATCAACCTGTCAGCTGTGTGTATCTTTATAATGAAGTGTGTGCGGTGCAGGAGCTGTAAATCACTTTTGAATACGTGTTTATTTAAAACCGACGGTGACCGGGATGGATCCGGTGGTCTCGCTGCTGTCCCGTCTACTGCAACACATTCATGACATGATGTCTCTGTCCAGTAGAGCTTCATCTGCTACAACTAAACACTCAGAGACACACACCAGCAGTCCACCATTGTTATGCTGACTGTGTATTTCTACAAGAATATTTGGTAACATATATAGAAATGAACACTTGAGTGAAAGGATTTTCCCGGATCAATCAGTTGGTTAGAAAAAG